>PVHX01001129.1:11383-227156 GCA_004024805.1 Geosciurus inauris | reverse complement strand
ATATATATATATATATATACTGTTCATTGAAAGTGCATATAAAGATGTTTAATATGAAGAATGTAATCTGCTTATAATTTTGTGCAAAGTTAGAAAAATTATGATTGTAACAATTTTTTCTATTTGCCTCAACAAATGTTTTCAGTGAATAGTGTGTACAGCTTCTGAAAATTTTTTTTCTGTTATGTTTGATAACATGTATTAAAATGCAACTTTTGAGAAAAAAATTAAATAAATAAATAAAAAGATATAATTACAAAAAAACTTTATGGACAATGAAATTTTAATATTGTGCTATTCTTGATATGTAAGGAAATATTCCTCTATAAATATTTTTGATCATTTAAAAAAATTTTACAAATAAAAAACCATTCTTAAAATGCAGACTACTAAAAAATAAAGCAGGGCTGTATTTGGCCTGTGAGCTGCAGTTTGACAACTCCTAGTAAAAACTAATGGTAAAGAATATAGACTTTAAAGTGAGATAGAGCAGGCTTAAATCTCACTCAGCCCCTTATAAGTGGTATGACCATGGGCAAGTTCCTAATCTGTATCACATGGAGATGGTCAAAAGTGTGAATCTCACAGGACATTGTGAGGATTAAATGAAGATACGAATATTCAATAGTTAGCCCAGAAATCAGCACTAAGTATTCAGTAGTAGGCACTGTGGCTATAACTATTGTGACTTTAACTCAAGTTCTAAAAATATGTTCCCTGCACAATGTGTGAAATAGAAAATTTGTGTCTCCTAAAAAGTACTGAATTAGGGTACCTGTGTTCCTGCTTGGGTCTGCCACTAGGAATAATGATAACACATGATAACTGGCATTAATTGACCACTTGCTATGTCCAGGCACTGTTCTGAGGGCTACAGAGGCATTAACTCATTTAATCCTAATGGTAATGATGATGTCAGTATGTCCCACTCTGAGTCACTTACATGCCCTAAATTTAGGTCTTTGTTTCCCCTTGCACAAAACAAAAGAATGGAACAGAAGATTCCTCAGGTCCCTCCTGTTCTGAAATTCTGACTTTCTATAATGTTGCCATGTTAGGAAACATGGACATTCTTCTTTAACTGAAGAATGAGAGGACTCTGGTTTTGCATCATTTCGGGAGCTGCGCCTGATGTATTCTGTCATGATCCAGTGAAGAGGGTGGCAAAGGGGTGACTTAGAGCCAGTCAGCAGTCAAATGGGAACCTCATGTGTACATCCAGCATGCTATTCTATGTGCACCAGAGGACAACCTTTACAACACAGAAATAAAGTAGATGCTTATATTCAGACGTATTTTCCTATGGAATTCCACAATTCTTACTAAATTTCCACAATTCCTATTGTAAATCATATGTGTACTGATTGACAACTCTACATTCAAAACTAAATTATAAGACTGGGGTTGTGGCTCAGTGGTAGAGCACTTGCCTCACACATGTGGGGCACTGGGTTCGATCCTCAGCATCACATAAAAATAAATTAATTAATTAGGTAATGATATTTTAAAAACTAAATTATAGTATATTAATTCCCTTTCAAACACCTAAGTACTGGTAAAAGTAATGACAATATTTAACTCTATATACATGACAATATTTAACTCCATATACAATATTTAACTCTATACCCATGTGCCTGACAGGGTACAGAAACTTCTTTCACTGCTGGTTACTAAATCAACTACCAGCACTGTGGATGCACAAATAGGGCTCTGGATGATAACACCTCTCTGAGGAAAGTGTCTGCAACAGCAGAGAGGTTTCCCTAACTGGATCTAATTGCATCTCTCTACCAGTAATTTCTTGTTTTCAAAATTCTCAACCACACAATTGCTGGTGCAGGCCTAGGAGTTGAAAACAAAGTTATTTTAGACCACTATTTTTGCTTGTGGTTAGAAGAGTAGATAATGGCTGGCAAAACATTCGTCATCAAATCTGATAAAGGTCATTTTAATTATCCTATTTCACCCTTTTAAAGGGATTATTTCACCCATGGCCATACCTATTTCTATTAACTCTTTAATTTGAGAGTATTTTTATACCTTTATTTTCTTTCTTTTTATGCAGTGCTGAGGATTGAACCCAGTGCCTCACATGTGCTAGGCAAGTGCTCTACCACTAAGTTACAATCCCAGCCCAAATTTGAGAATCTTAAATAAGAAAAACAGCTACTTTTCAAGGAACCTGTGACAGACACTGACACCTCTGCTCTCTGTAGTTTGCCTAGTACAATCTCCTGCTAGAAACAGAATGTTCTGATATGGCAGTTGGTATGGTTCGGCTATGAGGTGTCCTCCAAATGTTCATGTGTGAGACAATGCAAAGATTTTCAGAGGTGAAATGATTAGATTATGAGAGCTGTAACCTAGTCAGTGGATTAATCCACTGATATGGATTAACTGGATGGTAACTAAATGTATGGCTGGAGCGGATAAGTCACTGGAGGTGTGACTTTGGGGTGTGTATTTTGTCCCTGTTGAGCAGAGCTCCCTCTGTTTCTTGATTGCTGTGTTCTGAGTTGCCTTCCTCCACCATGCCTTTTCACTATGATGTTCTGCCTCACCTCAGGCCCAGAGCAATGGAGTTGGCCATCCATGGACTGAACCTCTGAAACCATGAACCCAAATAAACTTTTCCTCCTCTAATTGTTCTTGTCAGGTCTTTTGGTCACAGCAAAGAAAAAGCTGACTAAAATACCAGTACTGATATATTCAGTAATTACTGATGCAAACATAAATTGAAATGTATCTTTGTCCATTTAGGTGTTTGGTTTAAAAGAGTCAATTAACTTGTAGGAACTTATAAAAGGGAGTTTCTGAACTGTAGGAGCACTCTCCATACCTTCAACCCTTCCCTTCCATCTTTTCCCATTCTCTGCTGATGGACTGTGCACTTAACAGAGAGTACCCCTTTGTTTGTAACTTTGGGCCTGATTGGTCCAGGAGTGTATATAAGCTTCTGCACTTTCTGGAATAAACGGAGTTTCTGCATCTTGCTCTGGCAGAGCAGTTTTTTGCCTACATCCCGGGGTCTGGGTGCAGTGACTCTGCGGGCTGTCACCTCCATCCTGGGAGACCCCATTTCATCTTCCCCAAAGATCCCCTCTTTCTTCGTCTCTCAAGACCCCAACTCATCGAGTGGACCCACGCAGCGTGACCTTAAAGCAATACTGAACATCTTCAGTTCTAAACTTAACACCTTTTCAATCATTTAAGTTATAGAAATCTATATATAGTAGTTACTACCATACTTCTCATGCAGGTTACAGAGTGGAAAAGGGATGACCTTTGGAAGTAAAGAGATAAGTATAGGATGTAAGTTCAAAGCCAGTAACAAAGTAACTCTTGAACCCTCTCCCTCTGTACCTTCTAAGTGAAAAGATCATGAACTCTAGAATAGGGATGAATGTAATTTTACTCAAAATGTAATGTGCAAGGATGAGTCTTAAAGATGCTGAACTCCTAAGAGCAAGAGAACAGCAAGACTATTGAAATATGGTCAAGGAGCCAAGAGTCAGGTCAGTGAAGGGAACTGTGGCAGAAATAATGCTGTGTATCCACCAAAAGCCATTTCATTTTTCCCTTCCTGGTACAGAAGACCACATTTTTCACCTTCCCCAGCAGTCAGGTTATGGCCAGGAGACCGGATTATGGCTTATGACAGGAAGAGATGTCTGCCCCTCTACCGTGACCATTAAAATCCCTGCATGATTAGCCAAGCTCTCTTTCCGTGGCAAACCTGGATGCCACAATGCTCCAGATGGCGATGGCATAGCAGCAAGATGGATGGGGCTTAGCTCCTATGACAGGATTTAGAGAAGAGCTGCTTTAGGAGAGCCACTTACCCTGCATTTGACCATAATGTGGGGAAGAGATAAAATTTAATAGTGTTAAGTCTCAGATTTCACGGTTGTTACTAAAACCCTGTCTAAACTATCCTAATTCCAGGATTTATCACAAGGAAACCTTTTGGAAATTTATGTTTAATGAATTTCATAATCATTGGCAAATATATAAACAGAGCTGCTATTATATCTAGGCTTTGGAAATTAACACAAAGAGAGGGCTATGCCTTATGGAACTTTTGCCTATATAAATATATACATATGTTTATTTGCATCCTTGAGTCTGAGATTCATGTGTGTAACAAAAGTAGGCAAATGAAGAGCCAAGGCATCAAAACCCCCAAAAGTATACATCTCCCATTACAAGAAGGTTCAGTGTGGGCAAGCCAAGAACCTCAATAACTGGAAAAGTTATCAAGATCCCTAACACCTAGAAAAGTTATTAACCAAGAAGGGTAAATAATTTTTAGTTTCTTGGAAAGTAACTCAAATTCATTACTTTTTTAAAAAGAACCATATGCCTTCTTTTAGGCAATCATGATCAGGAAAGTTTGGGAGTGAGATAATTAAGCAAAACAACTATTCAGAATGAGACAGTAAGGATAACAGGGCCTTGGTCTATGAAAGACCACTAGGAAAGGTATGCAGTAGACTACAAGGAAGACCATTTGTTCTATATAAGTTTAAAAAAAATTACTTCCATGTAAAAAAACAAACTTCAGTCTCTAGAAGTCTTTTCTAGGATTAAAATCTGTATTCTCTGAAATTAGGTGTTGAGCCCACAGTCTATCTGTAATTAGGAAACTGAGAAAAACAAGCTCTTCCAAAGGGACCTGGAGGCCAAGAGAGCATTCATTTCTTCACCAACAGAGCTAGGTCAAATGATGATGAATAGAAACACCAAGGCTAACCAACCAGATGGTCATATAACATATCATCTAAATCAGGACATTTCTGGGAGTGAACAGAGGCATATTAATAATTATGCTAGGACAAGAGACATATATAAACCAAGAAGGACTGTCCTGGGAAAACTAGGACATATGGTCACCCTTATGTGACCTTAACAGCCATATTTAAGGTACACACATCAAGTTCTACATGAGAGGTCAGTCAAGTGTACAGATGAAAGATAATCAAAGGTTAAGATATTACTAAGTGAGCAGCCTGGGAATATGTCTCCTTCTCCACTGCTTTGGGGTTCTGTGATTACATTTTACGTAGCCACTATTTTAGGAAGGCCCTGGGTAGGTGGCTTAGGTTCCCTGTCTCAGCACATAACTTCAGCAGGCAGCAGTTCTACATGTGAGAGTCAAGCAGCTAGGGACACCAGTCACTGGAATATAATGGACTTGTCAGTTCTCAAGCAGCCACACTCTGTGCCAAACAATGTCTTTATTCTAGGTAAGTAGTAGCACAATATTCAAATTTAATTCTCAGTAGCAAAATATGTCAGTTATTTCCACATGTGTTCAAACTGGTACTGATACAGAGTCAAACAGAGTGAAAACAGCAGATGACATCTGGAAATGGAGTGCCATGAACACCCATTTTCAGAATGCAAATTCAATCACCTGATTGTTGCTTGATAATGCTTACCTTTTCAATTTTTGAAACCCTGATCACACCCAAATGACCCCTGACAGATTCTTCCAAGAAGTCTCCTGCCACTCCTTCCCACCAGGTCTCAAAATCATTTATTCATTCAGTGATGGCCAATGCTGGTCACCATGGAGACCCTCAACTTTACAGGGCCTCAAGCAGTGACACTGTGCAATGGCATTACACCCACTCCCTCATCCCACTTGAAGGTTTTCTTTTCCTTTTATACGTGGAAGGTAATTTGAATTCATCAAGTAATTACCATACGTGGTAATGAAGATAGACACATAATTTTAACTCAGTGCATTCATACAGGCATAAGCTTATAACCTGCAATTATGCATTAGTCCTTACATTGCTTTTGTTTTTGAAAACAACAGGCTTAAAAAGTAAAATGATTTTTCAATTACTACTTTTTTAAAATTTTAGGGAAAATATTGGATTCACACTACCTAAAATAGTTTTTATGTCAAAAGTAGTTTGAGCTAGAAAATATGTATTCCTGTGTGTGTAAACAATAAAATAAGGATTTTACACTGGGCAAAATATTGTAGACATGGAAAGGTTGGAAAATAAGAGCAGCAATGATGTATGAAGTGGGTGAAAATAATTATAGGTTGGATAGAAGCTTTGTGTTAAGGTAGACAAAGATGCCATGCTAGGCAAGGGCTGAGGTGTGTGGGCATATTTCATAGGAACAGAGCTGTAGGAAGAGAACAATCCCAGCAAGAACAGGATGTAGGGGTTTAAGCTTCTTTAAGATCACAACAGGAATTTAATGAGTTCCTAAACTACATGAGAGATTATAAGAGAAAGTTCAATGTGTAAGTGCTCCTACATCTCAGGTGATGAGGCCATGCACCATAATACAGTTTAGAAAACCCTAGTAAAAAGAGCACAAGAAACACAGGGCTGCAAGTTAATAGTGGAGTAAAGAAAGGAGGAGTTGGAAATACGGGATGGACTTGAGGTGGTAATAGAAGCTGAGACCCTCCTTCTAAGGAGATGACATCAGGCTAAATAAAGTGGCTAAACATTCATTTTATAGCTACCAGCATCTCTACAAGTAAACCAGAATTCTGAGATTCCTCTTATAGAATCACAAGCTCACCATTTAGTTTAATCCCAATGCATTATGACAAAATACATTTTAAACAGAAAAATTGAATCCAAATAAAAGTGGCACATCTTTTGAATCCAGTTACACATGACTGAAATGCTTTGATGCACAAATTTCAAAGCAAATAATGAATATTACAGTCTATTGAACATTGCTAATCCAGCTTCTTTTCTGACAGACCCAATATTTATTATCACAACTACTAAACCAGGCATTACACATAGTGAAATTGCAGAGAATGGAGGAGAATCTGTTATCAACCTTGACCTCTCATAACATTGTCCAGAAGAAACAGCTCTCCTCCAAGTCCAGTTCTTGTCACTCCTAGGAAAAGAGCTCCATATTTCTTTCGTTTTTCAGTATATTCAGAAAAACTGCTCATTTGTTTACACAATATTCTATTCTTCCCAGGCATACAGGAAATGTTCAAAAAATAAAAAAGAGACCAATGAAAAGCCAACAGAAATAATAAGAGTTAAGTAAGGAGATCAGTTACAAGATAAATATGCAAAAGTATAAAAACAATCTAGAAATAATCTGGATGAAAAATTTCTAGCAATGTCAATGAGGTTTGCATATGTACATATGTAGATAAAATATACGTTCATATGTACGAGACAGATATATATTCACATACATAGGCATAAATAATCTAAGAATAAATGTAAGTTTAAATAAATGTGAAGAAATGTTCATGTGACATTAACTGCAAATCCTTAGTAAAAAAAAAACAAAAAAACATAAAAGAAGTCATTACTGAATGAATCATAGCCGCTGATTCTCCATGGCAACACTCAATATTACCCTCAGCCCACTCCATAGTTTTAATGTAGTAGTTTTAATGTAATTCCAAATAAAATGTCAGCCAGTATTTTTTTTAACTTGCCAAAATGATTCTAAAATTCATCTTAAAAAAAGAATGCTTAAGTCTAGTTCAAACATTTTTCAAATAAAAGAGGAGTAACCAACAGGACCTGATGTTACTACTATAGTAACTAAAGATATAGAACACTAGCTTGATTAGATAGTCAGTCCAGGGCGCAGGACAGAAAGAGCACCAAGTTCATATCAAAAACTCAACATGTAATAATAACAACATTTTAAACCTATAAAGAATAAATGTTTCAGACAAGTGACTAAACATTTCGGGAAAATTGGATCCCTGCATTACAACTTACACCAAACTAAGAATATATGTGTGAAAGCTAAATATGTTCTGAAATAAGGCCATATATTTACTATAAAAACACAGCTGAACATTAGGGCGAAATCTTTTAACATATGACCTTAAACGCAGAAGTCATAAGCCAAAACATAGATAAGACTATAAAAATGTCCAAGCTTCCATAAATAACAAAAGACATACATACCATAAACAAAATTTCAAAACAAATTCAGAAAAAAATTGATAAATATGAGTGCTGAAGATGTAGCTCAGTGATAGAGTGCTTGCCTAGCATGCACAAGACCCTGAGTTCAGTTCCCAGAACTGCAAAAAGAAAACAAAAACATTATGAAAAATATATGAAAAACAAAGGGTTACTATCTTTAACATAAAGAGCCCTTAAAAACCAAAATGAAATCAAAACAGCCCAATAGAAAACTGGGCAAAAGACATTGACAAAATAGAACATCAAAAGTATAATTCATGGGAAAAAAAAAGAAAACAAGAAATACCAAAGGAGATTAATCATATATGAATGTACAACTGTACTAACAATAAAAGACTATAAATCAAAATAACATGAGATCACTTTTCCCCTTCAATTTAGAAAACAAAAATGAATGATAGTAGCAAGGACATAGGTAAACTGGCACTTCAGAGAGCAATTTGTCAATGGTGTCACCCTGGAAGCATGTTCATCCTTGAATCCACAAGTTCTACTTATAAGAAAATAACTAGACAAATGCACACGTTCTCATACACACGAGATATAGATGTGAGTAGCTTTATAAGTACTTTTATAGATACTTTTTCTGTTTTTCAAAACATCACTCAAGGAAAAGAATAAAAGAATATGGTTTGTTAAATTTTTTAAATATGCATATATTCTCATATTTTTAATATATGTGAATAATTTTTAATATATGTGTAGATTCACATATAGGAAAAAGTCTGAAATTATATACCCCAAAATGTAACCATGAATTATTGCTTCCTGTAGAATTTTTTTTCTTTCTTTTGTTTACCTATGTTCCTTAAAGTTTTTACAATGAATATATATATATCACTTTTTAATAAGATAACACAATACAGGCTATATTTCTTTAAAGAAAGAAAAGCATAGCTCCTTTAATAAAGGAATTATTAAAATAATGACTAATTTTAGGACCAGGAAAGGCATGAGACCACAGACATTCATAATATCACTACCAGCCATGCAGAGAGCAGCAGCTGGGGTAGGCTGCCTCTGTGTCCCCTCGACTCCATTAGATGGACATTCCCAGAACACATGGAGGCTGTCTGTGCCAGAGGAAGTGGGCAAGGACAGAAAGGCAAAGAAAATGCAGTTCCTACCCTCAAGGTGAGTATAAGCTAAGAGCTAAAATAAGATAAGGTAGCCCGTACCCTAATAAGATATAAACAAAGCATGAAGCAGCCCCCAAAGGACAAATGAATTTCACTGACTGTTATCAGGAACACTTTAGTAAAGAAGAAGAGCTTAGGCAGGTTCCAAGACACAATTTGAACAGGGAAGTATAGGCAAAGATCAGATCCTATAGACAGGGCCGGTGTGGATGAACACAGGATGCAGGAGAAGTCAGGCAAGCATATTAAGGAAAAGCTAAAAGCTCCATTTGGCCAGGGCATCCATGACAAAGAGGAATCATGTTGAAAAGGCAGATTTGAGACCAGACAGTACACAGGCTTAAGCAAGGACTTGGAACTGTCAAAGGAAAGGGCGCTCTAGGACAGTGCCCTTGGACACGGAAGGCTATTTATAAAAGCTGAAAGCAAGCAATGCAGTCTATGTCCACAGAGGCTGCAAAGACTTTAAGGCCTGGGAAGGCTGCACACAGATAAGGTTCTTTTACTGGGTCAATTAGAGCCATCAGCAAAGTAATTAATGTTAGCAGCAGGAGAGACCGGCAAGCAACCAGCAAAGACACCAGGAAGAGGCTTTTCCACATATGAAACCTGTAGCTTTAACTTTCCTTCACTCATCCAATTAATGGCTGAAGACAGAATGAAAGGAGGAAACACACACACACACACACACAAGAATTAAAGAAATGATTAACAAAGATTAAAGATTAATCTTATTAAAATGTTTCTATTTCTTCACTTTTACTGTAAATTATAGCTATATGCCCTAAAATTTGTTATGCACATGCTAGTACATAGTTTGCAATTTTATGCTACTTTACTAGTTAAGATTTTAGTAGACCTAAAATCGTCTTTTGTGTGCTCTTTTCTCTCTTTTTGCTCTACCTAGGTGTTATCTAGCCCTTGATTGACGCTGCACCAGCCACAAGTGGAGCCTGCAGGGTATTTGCCAGCTTAACTGAGGAACCAAATCTCTGCAAAGCAAGTCCTCCGGACACAGGTTAAGGGTGAGCCCACACAGCCCAATAAAGGAAGAGGCATTTGAAGCCGCCACCCTAGATTTCTCTGTACTGTGCAGAAAATGACATTCTGTGCGATCAAGGTACCCTGCATACACACACCACAGGAATGTTCAGGGACAACACTGGGGTCCATCCTAAACAGTAGATATGTTGGAGAAATTGTCACAACATAGCAATTACAAATATAACTTCTGCAGGAATATCAAATCATTAAGGCAAACAGGAACACAAGATAGTAAAAGGGAGAAGTGCAGGAGGAGGAAGGGAAAGGTTTCTTCATTCAGGTCCAAAATAACTATCACACAAAATGGTACCTATTGTTTTAATTAGGATTTAGGGAAAAATATCTTCAAAGATACCCACCTTCTGAGCACATTTTAAGGCATAAAAATAAAATATTCACTGGACCTTTGATTGTTAAAAAAAAAACAACAACAATGATTTACCTAATGCTTTACCTAATGCACAAATAATTTCTTTAAAGAAAATTTTCATTCGGGCTGGGGCTGTAGCTCAGCGGTAGAGCGCTTGCCTCCCATGCGTGAGGCCCTGGGTTCGATCCTTAGCACCACGTACAAGGCAATAAAATGGAGACATTGTGTCCATCTACAACTAAAAAAATATTTAAAAAAAAAAAAAAAGAAAGAAAATTTTCATTCTCCCAAATGATGTGCCATTTCAAGAGACTTGTGAAAATTATAGAATTTATTAGAAGAACTACCAATCATTTGTGGCTTCTTTAAAAAGGGGGAAACTTCAGTGGGATTCAGTGTGGCTCACCAGCCTGCTAGCTGGACCCTTTCCAGTTTGCTAGTCATATCCTTGGTCATGGAAGGATGCCCCAACTTAGAAGCCATCCAAAAGTTAATCATCTCAGATCTGGGAGGAGCCCCTAACACTAGCTAGCTGTCTCCCTTATATAGAACAAGAATGTTGAATTACAGCTAAGGAAACTTCCCAGTGAATGTGAGTGTGACTGTCACCAACCCCTTCCTGCCCTAAATATAAACCTGTGCTCTGTGTAGCACAACCTGAGAGTTGGGCATTGTCAACACACTCATCCCATCTGTTTGGTAAATCTTTGTCAAATAGTCAGCTGTCAGTATGCTGAGATAACTTCAGTCCAGTCTTTTCCAGAAGGTGGTGAAAGAAGAGTCCCACTCATGTTACCGATACATTGTAGAGTTGTTTATATTTTGTTCTAATTCTACATATTCCTATGTGCCTAGAGCAAAAGAAAACACTTCAATTTCCAAGATGTAAAGAGATATACTCTTTCTATGGATTAGATTAATAACTAACAAAAAACTTTTACATAGAAACTAATCTGAGAGATAATGATCAAGATCTGCTAAAGCTACATTTGTATCAACTCCAAAAGTGGTCTGCCGAAAAAACAGACAACACAATTACAAAGCCATTATTTAACTGTGACAAAAATTAATCAAAACCTTAGCGTCATATTAACATGCTTTATCACAGAGACATGAAAAACCAAGTGTAACAGGGAAAAATTAGTACTCATCCTGCAAAAGTATTTTATGATAAGCAAATCTGATGACAATTAATGTCACTTTGAAAGACATGTATAAAATAGTGATTAGAGGTGAGTAATTTCACCTACTCCAGTCTAATTATAGAGTCTAGACATCCTGCATAATACTAAAACTGAATTTTTATCTTTTAAAAGCTATTCAGATCATTATTTGCACTTGGTGCTCTAAAAATGAATCTTTAAGATCATTGAAAATAAGTTATAGATAGATATGAACCTTCTGTTAATGTATATGTGATGTGCTAGAGATGAAATCAAATCGATGGTAGTAAAAAAAAATGTAGAACAGATCTATAAGTCAGAGTTTTAAGAAAATGTCTACAAACTGCTTTTTTGCCTTCAGTCAGACAATTTTCATTAAACAGTCTTTAAATTTCTGTCCAGGTAGACAATCTCACATTCATAAAGTGCCTCTCAATGTTTGGATCAAAAGCAAGACCTTTATAAGATTCCACAAGCAGTCAAATCCCAGAGAGACTGACACAGAAAAAAGGAGAAACTATTCTATTTAGGTCTTTCAGGGGGGTCTATTTTTAGTTTAATCTTAAAACCAGACATTTTCAGAACCCTAGTGGAAATTCTAACATTAACTGTGTATGATCCATAGTAGCAAATTTACTAAGTATCAATATAAGTTTCAGGACCATGAGTGGTCAGGATTGGAGGTGACAATAAAAGAGAGGGATCCTAAATGACCCAATTCACATCCAGTAAAGCCATATCAAAACTACTTTGGTCAAAGGGGAGGGAGGGGGAAGAGGGGGCACAGTAAAGATGGTGGAATGAGATGGACATCATAACCCTAGCTTCATGTATGACTGCATGTATGATGTGATTCTACATCACGTACAACCAGAGAAATGAAAAGTTGTGCTCCATCTGTGTACAATGAATCAAAATGCATTCTGCTATCATGTATACCTAAGCCGAATAAATTTTTTTTTAAAATACTGACTCATGATACAGGTAAGAAAACCGTGAACTACTTCAGGAAAAATCCAGAATCTAGCAGCCTGGTAGTAAAAACTCTGGGTCAGGAAAAGAGTCAGGAAGTACCTATTGCAACTACAGATCACACCAGCCCATGCACACCAGAAAAGCAAAGAAGATCTGCCAAACTACCATCTCAGAGAAAGGGCAACCACTGCATTGTGACCATGGCTCTTGGTACAAGCATGCCTACGCAGAATAGGCATTCTAACAGTGTTCTCTTGGTGACAAGTCAGCAAGTCAAGAAGCTCAGGGAAAAAAAAAAAAATGAGACAAGATGGCACATCACACTGTAGACAGAGGAATCCACAGGAATCTAAGAGTCCTGTAGACAGAGCTCAGAACCCAGGTAAGCAAGGACGGGCTTCAGATAGCTCATGACAGTGAAAGCAAGGAGTCAATGAGGTCAAGGACATTGTTCACCATCAAAATGAAAGGACAAAATAGGAAATTTCCAATTATTCCTTATAACAGCAGATGGGCACACTGGGTCCATCCCATGGAATATTTGTATTATATATGTTTGACTCTTTTTACATTAATTCTAAGTTCAGTAAGTATATTGATTAATTTTTGTTGCTACAGTGAAGTAACTGAGGCAGCTAACTATATAAAGAGAAAAGGTTTGGTTGGCTCACAAACCTTTGAAGGTTTTGGAGGCTAAAAGACCAAAGTATGAGAAAGGGTCTGGCTCTGGTGAGAGGCCCAGGATGGATGGTGGATGCAATGGCAGGAACTCACGTCAGGGTAAGCAGTCACATCATGAGGGAAGCTCTTATGTGTAGAAGAGCTTACCCTGCCAAACAGGAGATCAGAAAGAAAGAAGATGGGGTTGCACATTCCAAAAATCTGAAGGACCTAAGGGTATCCCACTAGGTCCCACCTCCCAATAGCATAACCTGGGGACCAAAGCTTTAATCACAATGGACTCATGGGGGACCCAATTAAACAACTAAACCATATCCAAACTATAGCAGTAAGACAGCTAAAACCCTTCAAAAGAACATTCAAGACCCTTCTAGAATTCATATATTGAAGCCCAATCCCCCAGTGGGACAGCATTAGGAGGTGAGGCCTTGGGGAGGTCTTTAGGTTTAGATGAAATCATGGCAGTAGTCTTCATGATGGGGTTAGTGTTCTTATAAGAAGCGAACAGCATGGATGAGGGCCTTGGTTTGATCCCTAGCAACACAAAACAAAAAGAGACCAGAGAGCTTCCCTCTCTCTTCTTGATCCCTACAATGAGGGCACAGTAAGAAGACAGCCATGTGCAAGCCAGGAAGGGGCCTTCAGCAGCACCTACACCTGCAGGCACCTAGATGCCAGACTTCTCAGCCTCAGGAACTATGAGGGATAAACGTCAATCGTACCAACTATCTGGTTTATGTTATCTTGTTATAGTAGCCTAAGCAGATCAGGACAACTGTTGTTCTTCCTCTCAATCCTAAGCAAAAATTTTTTACAGAATGTTAGAAATAAACATGCATCTATTCTATTGTTATTGATGAAAACTCTATTGCATTCCATCATTTTTTTTTTTTTGGTTTTGTTTTGGTTTGGTTTGGTTTTGGGCTTCTAGGTTTTATTTTTTAATTCCCAAATATCCTACCTAAGCTTCAGGAGGAGAAGTTACCACAAGTTGGAGGTTGGGTTGGAGGACACGTGACACTGAGGAACACACAGAGAGCTTCTAGTGTTCTATTTGTCAACCTGGATGCTGGATATACAGGAATGTTCATTTTATTCTTTTTCTTCTTTAAACTGTACAAATATCCTTTTCACTCCTGTATGTACAAGATTTTGTAATTTTAATATATTAGGTGGAAAGGAACCCAAAATATCTACAGAAAAAAAACAGACAAGCCTACTCCCATTCTGACATTAAGAATTTTGAGCGTGAGACAAATACAGCCAGAAAGAGACCACGGAAAAAGCATTTGGAATTAGAAAGCTGTCACTATAAGACCAGAGGGGAAAAACTCTAAAGAACACGTGGGAGGTGAAAAGCAGGCAACAAAAGGCAACATTCTCCTTCTCTAAAAACGGCAGGCCCGTGAGGCCCACTGGAGACGCCAGTGTGCGTGGGGGAGTCCATTGCTATTAAAAGAGTAAAACTTAGAAAGAGAGATGTTCTTGGAGGACAGCAAAGTATGGCAAAGAAAAGTTCAGAAATTTCACAAAACAGACCTGATAGGGTTCAAATGACACCTGACCTTATTGCCCAACTAGTCGACTCTCAATCTAGAGGCAGACGAGCAAAAAAGTGAAAGGAGGGAGACAAAGAGAATCCTTCCCGCGGTGGCTTTCCATGGATGCTCACAGAAGAGCGAGGACTGGAGGTCCAGTGAACCTCACAGAGCGCGCTGCCATGATAAAGTGGGTCTCAAAATAAAATGGCAAGTGATGCTCTCCGTTACCATTGCCTGGAAGACTCTAGAAACCTGAATTTTATTTTATTTTTTTTAATCTTGTTTTCAACCACCAAAACTGCTATGGTGGGAAAATACTTATCTCAGTCATTTTGAGAATCATTTAAAAAAACACATTTCTGAATTCATCATGACAACAAATGTCTTCCCTTTCACACTCCCACTTTTTCTAAGTGGACTCAGAGATGTGATTGTACACAGAAAGGTGAAATTCATGGATGGAACACCAGTGGCGGGTCTAAGGAAAAGCAAGATCCTGACCAGGACTCTGCTAAAGTATGCTCATTTATGCAGTTCAAGCCACTTCCGGGTATTTTTTGCTCAACAAGTCTTCTTCAGAGTTCCTACTTCTTCATCAAAGACAATATATCACAGAGTTAGAATCACTTAGAACATCTAATAATTCTGAAGAGGGTTCTTCTAGGAGTGTTTTTTACATGTGTAATCAGAGGGTCAGATCAGTATTATAAATTGCTGTACTTTCACACATAATTTTTTAAATCCTAAGGCCATGTAATGGCACTTAATAGCCTTTTCAGATGATTAATCATATCTAAAACCAGAAGACATTTTTGAAATGGCTAATAATTTAAACGCCCACACTAAAATACAATCCAAAATCAGAAAAGATGAGTGAAAATTGCATAATGAAACTTTTTTTTCTCTTTTCTCAGTGCTTTGTGCCTGATCCGTCCTATAATTCTGAACTAGAAAAGAATTTTAGTTCACTCATCCTGTACGGGGATATTAAACAGCTTGTTTACAAAATTGAAAGATATCTCTAAATTTTTGTATTTATTTTAAATGACATATAAGTACACATATTTATGGGGTACAATGTGAAAATTTGATATATCTTTGTAATGAGTGGTCAGCATTTATCTCTCCTTAAGCATCTAGCATTTCTTTGTGTTGGGAACCTCTAAATCTGCCCCCCTCCCTTTTGAACTCGAGGGGTCACTTAATCACTGCTACATCCTCTGTCCTTTTTATGTTTTATTCAGAGACAGGGTCTCACTGAGTTGCTTAGGGCCTTGCTAAGTTGCTGAGGCTAGCTCTGAACTCATGATCCTCCTGCCTCAGCCTCCCAAGCCGCTGTGATTACAGGGGTGCGCCACTGCACCTGGCTCTACCGGTTCTTTGTAAGAATCAGAATAAATTATCGTGAATTGTGGTCACACCACTGTGCTGTAGAACATTAGGGCTTATTCCTCCCATGTAACTGTTTGGGCACCCTTATCCAACTTCCCTCCACCCGCTCTGCCCCACCCTTCTTAGCCTCTAGTGACTACTATTCTACTCTCATACTCCTATGAAATCAACTTTCGTAACTTCCACATGAGTGAGGTAATTCTAATCTTTTATCCCATAACCACAGGTAATAAGCATATCAGTTCTCTGTAGATCTTTTATCTGGATTCTGATATTGCATCCCTTCCTAGAGGGAAATGCTTCCCTCCCTCTCATGGATTTTTTCCATATTCAGATTCCTTACACAGATGAGTTCCTCATAAATAACAAAGGATTAAAAAGAGAAACTAAAGTAAATAAATCTACTCACTTCCTATAAAAAGAAATGACTCCCATTTCAATCTACTAAAATCTGTGAAGCTAAAAACTGTGAAGTCTGAGTCAACACACACCTCCCCAGGATCTGAACAGGCCAGAGGACCTTTCAGAGGTGAACTCAAGGACAGTAGGAGTGCAAAGCTGCTCATCACACAGCTCCACAGCCAGCCATGAGCTCCCCTGACCAGTGACAGGTGCTCCTCTCCAAGGAGAAGGATAGACTGGCAGAGAGTAAGCAAAGCAACACATCCCCGGTGAGCGTAAGCGGAGGAGCCCTGGCTCACTCCTTCCTCCCTGACCCCCCCCCTCCCGCCTTCCCAAACTCGGCTTCAACAAACTTTGTCCCTGTGCACAGATGAACCATAACAAAAAAGCTGGACATAGACCTAGACATGGACACTGAAGAAGAAATCTTCTTTCTTGTGCCGAAGTCCAGGGGAGATGAAGGATATGCATCACAAAAAAAAAAAAAAAAAAAAAATCAGAGGAAATGTTCAGATACTATGGCCTCAAAGAAATTATAGAAATAACCTTTTTTTAAAAAGGAGTTCAAAGAAATATCATAAAAGAAGATGAAAAGGAAGCTGGTAAACTTGGAGGGTAAAAGTAAAACAAAAAATAAATATTACAAGGATGCAAATCAAAGTAGAAACAGAAAAAGGAATAAGAATGAAAACCTAGTCAGGAATCAATGATGAAATGATATAGAAATGATGGAAAAATAAGATAAAATATGCACACACTCTTGATGCCCCTAAATAAAACATTAAAACACATGAAAGAGAAAAGTTAGGCAAAAATAGAACATAACTTCCCTAAAAATTAAAGAAAGATTTGAAATTGCTGCTCAAAGAAGCAAACCATGATCCTAGAAAAAGTCATAAAGCATCATTAACATAAATGGCATTACTAATCCTGGTGAAGTCACTGATAAGAAAAAACCATATGATCATTTCAGGTGCAAAAAGCAAGCTCTCACAGAGGAATAAAGCAGGTTGTTTCAGACTCATTCACAGCTATTCTCAAGCCCAAGGATGGTGGAGCCATCTCTATGAAGTCCCAGGGGAAGCAAGGCTCAAAAATTTCATAACTAGCCAAGTTATTCTTCAAGTATAAAGATAATAAATAAACATTTACTTAAAAAAAAACTCATGAAATACAATACAAAAAAATTCTATCTTAGATAATCTATTTTTCAATTAATTCCAGTCTAGCAAAACATAAATAACCCAGTAAGAATGCAGAAATCATAATAAAAGGACCTCTGATTGGGCCTTTTAAGTAATTTGAGGTAAAAATGAACATTTATGTTATGAATTGTAGCTACTAAGCAGAATGGAAATCTTATAAACCTTGCAAGGTAAGGAGTATTATAACAGGTGAAGATGAAGGAAAGTGGAAGAAGTATTGGTGTAGTAAGTCTCTCTTTTAAATATATAATCTACTTGAGACATTTTCTCATTAAATAATGTCAAAGATCTTCATAACGTTAATGGAATTTTCTTAGAAAGTAATCTCTTATTGAGAAGAAATATTCATCCCTCAGTGATTCCTTTGATTTGTTATTTGTTCTTTTAAATTTAATACTTATGAAATTCAAATTTTGTTTATGCTTAAAATGTTGCCACAGAATGATCCAATTTTTGTAAACTATCTACAAGTCTCTCATCAACATACATAGAGCACTCTCAGTTAAGTTTACAAACATAAATAATGATTATTCCAAATAACAATATTTTTTCATTTTTCTTTGCACTTTTATTGTACTGTCTTGAAATTTTATAATGAGCAGTAGTAGAATTTTTTCAAAAACAATAGAATATTTCTTTCAAAAAATTACTTTTGATTTAACAGTTACTCTCCTATACCTCTGAAGTACAAAGATGACTGACAAAAAGGAAACTCATCCAAACATCTGCCATGAGCTGCTTCTTACATGATGCTTCAGTAACGGTGGGTCTGTAGCTTCAATATTGAGGATGAATGAACAACGGGATAGATATTGCTCCATCAAGTCAAATTGCCATTTTAATGAGCCCCTGCATTTGGATGGAAATCAGTAAGACTGACCTTTCTGGTGACCTCAAAGTGAAAAGTTGAGAGAATTATCCATAGAGCTACTATGGTACCTTGTTTCAAGTTTGATGTTGTTGTGGACTTCTCAGAAAAAAGACAAAGTTTGTGTTACTCAAAAACAAAATGTCTACTTCAACACCTAGAACTTGGTAGGTGCTTGATGCATTCTAATAACTAGCTGCATTGATATCTGAAAGGTGGAGGTTTTAACTAAGCCCTTCGCTTCTCTAAGGCCTATTAAGTAGGCTGAGTTGAACAAGGAAATTTTTTAAAAGGAGGAAAGCCACCTCTTTATCGCTCCCCAACACCAACCCATAATACATTTACCTCCACTAAAACAGACCTAGAAATAAAGGAAACCCAAGCCAGCTGCATGAGGGTCACTGGAATGCAGAGCTGTGTTCTAAAATCATAATCTGCACCCAACTTAAACATATAAGGGCTAGAATAAAGTCCACTGGGAAGAAAGCACTCCTGCAGTTTAAAGACACCTATGAACTTTAAAAGAATCTTTGCATTTTTCCACATCAGTGAGACTGAACACAAACAAAAAACTGACTTGAAAATACTCAGCACTGGACATTCAGACAAAATTTCATTAAGAAAAATTTCCTTTTTGAATGAAGCAGATGAGGAAGATCCTACCATGTAAGGATCTGACTGCAACTTATACAAAATGCCATGACTTTACTGTCAAAACTTTAAATATACTTTCTTATAGATTAAAAAAATAGTCCAATATTCATCATGAATGTTGAAAGACCAAGAGTCCTTAAAATAGATGTGACTCTCCTTTTATTGCAAGATAAGGTAAAATCCAGTCCCACAGTGTCTTTCAGATCCTATGATCTCCTTTTTGTGTTTTTAAAAATTGATTTCAGTCTTCCCACTCTCTTTCATTTGTACTTCTCAGTTTATACAACCATTAATTTTGACAAATGCCCACTGTTCAATGTCAAAACACAAGTATGATTAACTTGAAAACTACATTTTTCTCATTCCACTTAGACAAAACTAAAGGATGTAACTACACCCCTGTTTAAGAATTAGATTTTTTTCTTTTTTTTAAATATATATTTTTAATAATGTTATTGTATTTTTTGTACTTTTATTTGTTTATATTTATGTGGTGCTGAGGATCGAACCCAGTGCTTCATACATGCTAGGCAAGCACTCTACCACTGAGCTACAGCCCCATCCCATAGATTGTTTTTTGAACATTAAATAAGTCAAAAAATTTTTTCCAAATGGTGGTAAAGCAAACAGAGAGCAAACATACATAACAAAAAAAAAAAAAAAAAAAAAAAAAAAAAAGACTGGTTCTGCAATGCTAATGCGGTTGAACATCATTTGTTGACCTTAACATGCAAACACAGACTTCAAGCTATAAACAAGGAAATGTCTGGAAGAGTAAAAGTCAGAGAATGGGAACCTAGGAAAACAAAAGGTACAGGAAAGCTGGTATTGTGAGTAGGTAGTGCCGCCCTGGGGAAAGGCTCCTAAATGGAAGTTCTCCTCTGCCTAGCAAAACACCAGCCACCCTGTGAGGTCCGAGGTCGGGAAAATAGACCAAGAGCATCACCTCTCACTTTTCACTCACCACGATTTGCACTCCCACTCTGCTCACTTTGCTTCCCCCACCACCCCACGGGTTCAAGAATCCCTTTGCATAAACTCCTTACTCTGTAAAACTCACTCAAAAATGACAAAAAATACCTACATAGAAGAACACTAGCTTTTATTGGGAGGGACAGTAGTGGTGAGAGAAAAACAAATAGCTTGCCTAGGGTTTTGGTAGGAAAGTCCATGGAGCCCAGTGACCTCTGAGAGGTGTAATTTAATTTATGGGAAAAGAAATTATATCCTTTTGTATGAGATCTCTAAACTTAAAAAAATAACCCTTCTTAACATGATGATCCATTTTATAAAGTGCCAACGCACACTGAAGAAAGGCTGGACCTTCCAAGGAATATCAGTGTGAATCCATGTTGCTCCCTGACACCAATCTGTCCCCCGACTCCACCTCACCTCTTTGTCTCAGAAGAAAGTTCTGGGTGAAGAGCCACATTTCCCGTGTACTCATAGCTAGATGAGCTGCCTCTTTGGAGAGTCAGAATGCTCACTGAAACCCAGGGGTACAAGATGTGTAAGCTTATGGGAGGCCTTCACTCCTCCAAGCCTTGGTTTCATCAGACGTAAACAAGGGTAATAATAGAAACTGTCCCCTGGGACCTTGGGAGGATGAAAAGAGTCAGTTCACATAAGGAACGTCAGACATCACAGCACCCACTAGAAATGCTCAGAAAGTCTATTATTTTTGCCTGAATTCCAAATTCTGCTAATTGAGTCTAAGCTAAATTTTTTATGCTTTTGCTGATAATTCCGGAGGTGAAAACCAGATCTAAACCATCATTGTTAAAAACTTGAGTCTGAGGGGCCAGAATTGTAGCTCAGTGGTAGAGCGCTTGCCTCACATGCTTGAGGCACTGGGTTCAATCCTCAGCATCACATAAAAATAAATAAATAAAATAAAGATATTGTGTCCATCTACAACTAAAAAAAAATTTTAAGAACTTGAATTTGAAATATATATATATCCACTTGCAAATCTGATAAGTGGTAGGCTTGATAGTTCCCCTTTCACTACAAACCAGTTGGCTCTAACCAAAATTGGGAGAGGAAATCGTGTAGGAATTTAGTTTCACATTTAACCTCCAAATCTACATTCTCAGTCCCAGAATCCTCATCCAAATTCTGATACATTCATTCTTCTTTCTACTTCATCTTTACGATTTAAATACTCTGAATAGAATACTCTCAAGTAGAGTGCACAGTTTAACAATTCCATGTACATAATCTGTAGCCCACATACATAAGAGCCCTACTGACAATACTCCCTAGTCTAAAATGAAAATGACAAGAGTTACAGAGCTACGAGCTGGAAGTCAGGAGTCCTGGGTTCCAGGGCTCAGCATATCTCAGGATGCAAGTGAGTCTATTACTGCCGGGTGCAGTGGCATACATCTATAATCCCAGCAGCTCCGGCTCCAGAAGCTGAGGCAGGAGGATCTCAAGTTCAAAGCCAGCTTCATCAATAGCAAGGAAGTAAGCAATTCAGTGAGACTCTGTCTCTAAATAAAATACAAAATAGGGCTGGGGATGTGGCTTAGTGGTCGAGTGCCCCTGAGTTCAATCCCCAGTACCAAAAAAAAAAAAAGTCTATTACTAACTTTCAGAGTCTTCACCTGCAAATGATGGAACTCAATGCAAGCTCAATGATTACAAAGCACATGTCAAATCAGTAGCTACCAGAGTTATTCTGCTATAAAATAAAATTGAACCCCTTGTTTAATTTAGATTAGATTCCTGATGCTCTTAAGCACTTGGAACATGACCAGCATCTAATGCAGAAAGCAAAAACGTTTATCAAACCCTCAAGATCCCTATTTTAAAGATGGGGCATCTCTTACACTTGAACAGAGAGACCTCAAATCTTTATTCAAGGTTACTAACTCTTGACGTACATAAAATGCTAAAAATTTGGTTATTTCTTATTCTTGCTCTAACATATTAAAATGGAACAAATTAATAAGACTTAAGCTGAAACAACAATTTTACCGGCACCAAAAGTGATAAAACCCTATTCTGTTGCTGGTTAAGCAGGCAAAATAACTGTATAGAAAAAAAAAAAGTAAAATTGCATCTAATATATTCTGTCCAAAAAACAAGAAAGAATTTAACAGATTTTAGAGTAATCTTAACAAAAGTTTAGCATGTTAAGGCATAAACTTTAGTTACCTGAAAAATCCATTTAATGGAAAACAATTCGTTCCCAGTGACCCTGACTAAATGAGGCTTCACAGTATATCTTTAAAAATTGTTCTTTATGTGTTTTTTGGTAATGGAAAAAAAATAGGTCAAAATTTACATAGTCATAGCATATACAATTGTAAGCAAAGCCATGATCATTTTGAGTGGATTTTAAATATTTTCAATGAAGTGCTTCGATGAATAGCAAAACAAAAAATAAGAGACTGCTTATAAACCATTTACCAACCATCAAAAAGGCCAAAACCAGAATCAACTTTTGATGGAATATTTGCAAAACAACTTGATTGTTGGTTAGGAAATGAAAAGTTGCCAAAGAAACAGAACACCTATTAAGTGCCTATTATGTATGCAGGTCCCCTACTCATGCTGTTCCTCAGTTAGCCCTCCCACCAATCTTGGCTTATACTTTAATAAACAGAAGCTCAGCATGGTCTCATGATTTCCCCCAAGCAGCAGAATAAAAATGCAAATCAAAATGTTTTGCTACGAATCTAAAGAAAACTGTCTACCACACCACACTAACAATGCACTCACTGCACAAATACTGACTGAGCCTCTACCTATGTGCAGTGCAGTTTTAGGTGCTGATGGGTGATGTGTTCTTTCTTCCCTCTTCTTTTTCTCACCTCATATCTATTCTCTCGTAACTTTCAGAATGGCACCTTCTTAACCTTTCACTGTAGGAAATCAATCATTCAAATTCATATTCTGAATCCTTCTGTATTGGCACATGGAATGACACATGACTTTAAGTAAATATGAATCCAATCCTGTAAAGTGAAAAAAGTGAATATGCTTCTCCTTTTTAATTATGCTATGTATTCAAATTAGCACCACAACAACACTGGACAGCAAGGTGCTGAGAAGAGCAAAACCTCATTCTCCAAAGGATCACCATGGCCTGACCAAACTGGTACAATCCCACAGGAACTAATTTACACTGAAGGAGATGTGGCTTCAACACATAAGGCTGAATCTTATATTTCTGTAATCATTATCCAATAAACATAAGCAATTAGCTTCTCAACACACCTAGAGTAACTATGTCTAAAAAAAATAAATCACTCGATCCAGCCCACAAATGAATGTGGAATTCAAACACTCTACTGAGCAACATGTTTTGCTGAAAAACAGACCAGTGCAGACTCTCTAGAGGACACTCCTGCAGTACATCATCAACTTATGTGTATGCCAGTAATCCTGTTCTTAACTATTTGCATCAGAGGCATTCTTACACAGCATATGGACTGCATTTATACTAACTCATACATATACATCATAATATGGCTTGTGACCATGGAGAGCCAACAGGAATCTAGATTTCTTCCCCTAGGAGAATGAAAGAGTGTTGGATACACTCTATAAAATACTCTTCCACAATTAGACATAGTGGAAATAATACATATAGTTAATAGTCAAAGATCTTTACTGTGTTGAGCAGAGCTCTATATAGCATAACACCATTTTCATGAAATACAACTTATGCTCACAAAATTATGATATATATTTTTATGAAATAACATATAAATAAAAAGATCATGTAAAACACATTAGGATAGTTATCTTATTAGGATGTGGGCAGGGAAAATAAGACGGATCTAGAGATAGAGAAGAAAGAAAACATTTAAAAATACTGGGGCCTTACCCATACCAATGGCACAGCATACTATGAATGAGAAAATGATTAATGCAACCCTTGGAGCCTGAAGTTCATTTGAAACCGAAAGGGGTTCAAGTTATAACCACCAAAACATGCTATTTATGAATGCTTGACCTCTTTTCTGCTGTTCTTCAAAATCAATGGAAACTACTGATCTTTACCACCAATATTTGTATTATACATGAAATATTTCAATAAACAGCATGTTATAATTACAAAATTTTTAAAAAAGAAAGAAAAAAGCCTTTTAAATTCCTAAACACAAAGGGAAAGTTTCTGCTGGCTCACAAATAACACAGGAGAAAATCACTACGGTTATTTATGAAGTGCTTTTACATAAAGTCATCGGAGGGTGACTTGTTTGAAACAAAGAAAATGGCCAAATAGCCAATTTAAACAGCATGCCCTAATACACAAATGCTGCTGTGTGCACACAAAAAGGAGAGTTTCCAATCAGATTTAGTAGACGTGCAAAGAATAATAAACAATAAATACAAAAGTATGGCATTTCATACTGATGTTTTCTATGCACCACCATCACTACCCAAACCAAGGCAAAGGAAGTCACTGTGTTTTGTATATTATTTTTCCCAATCGATCAGGTCAGGTGCAGATTAATTTTTAGCACTGAATATAATTTTTTGCAATAGCCTAATAAAAACATACTTAACTTACTGTGTTTCAACTCACCAAAATGTAAAATATTTTCTCACATTTCCATACAATTGTATTTATCATATATTTAACACACTGGGTTTTCTAATTAATCAACCGTTCTTTTAATGAACTGCATTAAATTCTGTTCATCTGTAAAACATTGAGGCAGCAAAAATCTGGCAGAATTTAACTGGAGATGGCTTTCACCTTGCAGAAAATTCTCAAGGACTTCAAAATACCATTTTTTTAGACTACAAAAATCTCCCGCTGTTCACTAGTACTGAATACTGGCAGGGAGAAACTATAAATAGCTTCTTACATTTTTGAAATATAGTATTTTTCAAGTATTAGAAAAATCTTTTTTTATAACTTCCTAATCTTTTCTTCTTGGAAAATAGCCTGCATTCTTATTTTGTATTCTAGGTGAACATATATGAACAGAATTTTGGCTATTTTCTTTGGGACAATAGCAATCTCAGGAACCAATTTCCAAAAGATGTAGGTAAGTGCCTAAAGTAGACTAATATTCAGTGTCCATGAGTGTGTGGCTTTTAAGTACAAAAACTGGGAACAAAGGACAAAAAAAATTACAGAAAAACAAAGAAAAAGGGCTTGCTGGCAGTCCCCATAGTCTAAAAATCAGTTACATCAGGCTTCAATGTGTTCTGAAATACACCAGAAGATTTCTCAGTGGGGATAAGAAGGGACAGCAGAATCAACTGCAGAGCAGCCTGCATGGCCCATATGGATTTATCTAACCCCGATGTTTCATGATAGAAAGGAAATCTATATATATTTTTTAAAAAGCCACAAGTTGTTCTTGGAAACAGGAAACAAATACACATGTAATTTTTTTTCCACTGGGGTGTCCTAATTGAAGCTCTTTTCATCAATTCACCAGCCATTATAAATCTCTCCAACTTCCAAGTGAAGATTCAAAAGTTACACACTTAGGCAAGTCTTTAAAAGGGCAGTCTAGCGGTCCTCATCTAACAGCCCCCTTGCATACAAGAAGGAAGACCTTCCAAGAAATTCATATCTTGACTTTAAAACTTAGAAGAACCCTAAAGCAAGAAATATTCTGAGATGAAATCCAACTCACAAAGGACAGGTTGGATCATGCTTTCTTCAATAGTAAGAAAACTACATCTTCTACCTAAGAAAAAAGTATGGGCTTGGTACATTCCAAGCCCTTACCAGAGGTGGCTGATGACAGAGGGGTCAACAGTGGAAGAGGAAGTGTGGCAGGAAAGCATCCCGCTGCTAACCATGGACTCCCCTCCCAGGCAGGAAGCAAATGGCAGGAGACACAGCTCAAAGATGCATACCCTCAGCCTCCTGCACTTCCCTGGATGCCAAGAGCAGAGCAAGGACAAGTCTGCCCCTCTGGATTGTGGACAAAGGAGAGGAGCCAGCATGTATGCTGTTCGAAGGAAAACACTGCTTACAGAGTCGTTAGTTAAATTAAACTAAGAAAGACTTTTTTCATTCCAGACCCTTTGTAATCCACTGCTGAGGCAGAGAGAAATCTTACCAACATAGAAGGTTTTTTTCTTCCTAAAAGCCACTTTTGAGTATCCATTCTTCATGAATATCTATCAATCATTTTCATGGCTAATTACCTGCACATCTGTGCCACGCACATGCTAAATAATATCTAAAGATTTGTGTTCTTTTTGTACTCTGAGAGCCACAAAATTTAATATTACTTACCAGGAAGTGGCCTTCAAAGAAACAAGCAAAAATACTGGTTTCTTTTGTCTTTCTATATGGTTTGGATACAACATGTGACACCTGAGTATGAGTTCCACACTGATAGACGTACCTGATCAATACTACCTAGCATTAAGCAAGCTTTACATCCTGGGCCTTAGAGGAAGAAAGAAGAAAGTCCTGCTTAATATATAGCTACAATAAATTTTCAAACAAGTCATGCAATCTTTTAATCATTAAATAAAATACTTCCAAACAGCATATCTTGAGGAGAGATACAAACTCAAAGCAAGGAAAATGCAGTATGAGCCTTTCATTCATGATGCCAGGTGCAGGAACAGTTTGCTGCCTTTAATCCACAGACCTGGAAACCTTGCCTCAAACTGTCTTTGTAAAAAAGAATTTCTAATGGCTCCTTGCAGTTTGCTCAGTTTTCCTAGCCCACCAAATCTAAAGCAAACAAAGAACCCAGGAGTTAAAGATGGATATAAAGGTAGAAATGTGACTTATTTCTGAAGGCACTTCTGTCACTAAATGTTTACATTCACTCATGTGTACACTAATGATTTTATAAGGACCAGAGTGAATTAACCTTCTAAAGGAATAAAGGCATACAGATGTTTCTAACCTCAGCTGAAATATCAGCACTTCATTTCTGCAGCTTATAAAACCTCTGGCTGCTAAAGCTTATCAAGTAGAGGTACTAGTGAGAAAAAAAGATGCAAAATAGCTCTCCATGCCAATAGTCCATCACCTGCACATATCTAGCTAACACTGCATATGAAACACTGACTCATCTGTGAAAATGAATGCACATTGAAAAACGAGTTATTGTCCATCATATCCAAAATATTGAGTTCCTCAGCCTAAACACTCAGCTCAACCATCCCCTCCTCTGTGTACCCCTTCTTAATCCCACCCTAAATTGTGGGCTTCTTAAAAGGACTACCTCTAATTCTTTTTTTCCCATAAGTCAGCACAGTACAGAAAGCAGGAGAAAGGGAAAGTAGGTGGGCTAGTGCTAGGAGTCACATAAGGAAGGCCGTTACCATGGTCTGAATAGCTCTGAAGAGCAAAGCATCTTCTTAGGGCCAAATACCAGGTCAGTGCTTAATGAATTAATACTGACATTTTATGGAGAGCACTTTTAAAACAAATCATAACAAACCACAGTTAGAGTTCTAATATTGGGGACTGTAATTTACAATTAATTTTAAAAGAGTAGAGGAAATGAGTCTCCACAATGATTCTAGTCTATGAATCATCAAAACAATTCTTACTGGAAACAGAACACCACCAAGAATCTTAATGAGCCATTTCATCTAATATCAAGCCCTAACTTTATATAAATCGATACTGAATCAGGAGGAAAATTTAATAAATTATGATTGGGGACTAGATTTATGCAAGGAATAGAAATAGTAAGAATAAAGCAAGATGTAAAAGACAAAAGATATATTTTTTTTTATTTCTCTAAGTTTCTCCTTTTGTAGAGGTTTTCCAACACAACATCAGATACCTTTATCACTGCAAAACTACCTGCGATGATTTAAATGTATGTGTACCTCAAAACTCAGGTTGGAACTTAGACCCCAAGGTGATACAGTATTAAGAAGTGGGGCCTCTGGACAGTGATTTAGGCCATGAGGGCTTTGCCCTCAAGAATGAGATTAAGGCCCTCATGAAAGAGGCTTCAGGGCTGGGATTGTAGCTCAGCGGTAGAGCGTTTGCCTCGCATGCGTGAGGCACTGGGTTCGATCCTCAGCACCACATAAAAATAAAATAAATTTAAAAAAAAATTTTTTTTAAATTAAAAAAAAAAAAGAGGCTTCAGAGAGCTGCCTGGGTCTCCCATCTCTCCCACTATGTGAGGGACACCTTGCCTTTCTTCCCTGTCAGGATACAGCAACAAAAGAAGCAGTCATTCCTCTCTAGACTTCATTCTTGAACTTTCCAACCTCCAGAACCGTGAGGAGTAAATTTCAATTGTTTATAAGTTACGTGGTCTGTGGTATTTTGTTACCGCAGAACAAATGGACTAAGAAACTGTGTCAGTTCTCCGGATTTTGACAGGGGGCAGTGCTGGGTTCTGATCCTTGCTCTGTCACTTAAGAGGTGTAGTTTTGTCAAACTTTCTTTTCCTTTTTTTTTTTTTCCCCCTCACTGCATGCCCCAGATCTCTTACTTGCCCCCAGGTCTCCACCTTCCCTTCCCCTTCAAAACTCTTTTTCTCTTTTTCTGCTGTTGGCAATACTGAGGATTGAACCTAGGGGCACTCTACCACTGAGCTATATCCTCAGTGATTTTTCTTGTATTTTTGAGACAGAGTTTCACTAAATTGCCCAGATTAGCCTCAGATTGTGATCCTCCTACCTCAGCCTCCCTAGTAGCTGAGATTACAGGCATGTGTTACCAGGTCCAGCTATCTTGGCAACTCTTAAACAAGCTTTAGGTCTGAATTAAAATATATAGTCCACAAACTTTTAGCTCCCTATCCACTCCCACCCCTACCCTAAGTCAGGTGCCCCTTCTATGTGGAGTAGAAGAGCATCCTGTACTTTCCCCACCCATAGTACTCCTTGGATTTTCATTAACTACCTGTGGACTTGTTTTTCCCCTCCACTGCTCTGTGAGCTTCATGAGAGCAGGAATTTTCTCTGGTGTTTCTGACAGAGCCTGGCACTTTGCAGGCACTAATTAAACATTTGTGAAATAAAAGTACTAAGAATGGTTCATTAAAGACTTCCATCAATAGAAATATATTGATTCATCACTGAGCTTAGAAACAACCTTATGTACTTGTCTGATACAGAGAGTCAATATGAGAAATCCATTTAAGTATTATTTCTGGTCATTTGCAAAACCATGGTTGTACATATTAACCATTATGCTACTGAATGTCCTATTATATCGAAAGGGATAAACTCTTTCTTAATAGGGAAACATTTATATCTGTGAACAGATAAACTTTTTTATCAGAAAATAAAAATTATACAACCTAATATGTTGCTTTTCTCATTTAATTGTCAGAAAAGTAAAATTCATATTCAGTAGCTATGGTAATTAACTCATCTCAAATGCCTAGTCACATCTAATGCTCTGTGCCTTTCACTCTTTTGTCATGATTAACTTCTTATAGAATTTTTTTGGGGGTGGGGGTACTGGGGATTGAACTCAGGGGCACTCAACCACTGAGCCACATCCCCAGGCCTATTTTGTATTTTATTTACAGACAGGGCCTCACTGAGTTGCTCAGTGCCCCACCATTGCTGAGGCTGGCTTTGAACTTGCAATCCTCCTGCATCTGCCTCCCAAGCAGTAGTCTGAAGAATGAACCAAGTTCAAGTTTTATTTGCCTACATTCTGCATTGGAGTGAACACCTAGAAAGGGTCTCCTTCTATCCATCAGTCAAGAAATAGTCCCTTAGCTGGGTGCAGTAGTGCATGCCTACAATCCCAGTGGCTCGGGAGGCTAAGGCAGGAGGATTGAGAGTTCAAAGCCAGCCTCAGCAATGGCGAGGTACTGAGCAACTCCGTGAGACCCTGTCTCTAAATAAAATACAAAATAGGGCTGGGGATGTGGCTCAGTGGTTGAGTGCCCCTGAGTTCAATCTGCAGTACACACACACACACACACACACACACAAAAAGAATCTCTTGATTCCTTAGACATTGTTATATCCTACACTAGACAAACAGTGAAATGTGATCCCACTAATAATTAGGTCCTCTTGATTCTACCAGAAATTCTTAGTTGCCATATTTTTTCTCCTGGGTGCTAATGACTGTAGTCACTGGCTCCTCTCTTCTGGACATTCCCAATCTTCTCATCTCCTGGAACCTAGAAAATCTAGAAAAATCTAGCTGCTGTGGCCCTCCTCATTTCCCCTGCCTGGTGTTTGATCTTCCTGAGTCCATTTACGCATAATTATTACTGCAAATAGCAAGAAGGGGGAAGAAAACCTCTTCTTACAGACAGAGGGTAACATCCCTGCACTTCACCACCAGAGAGCTACAGTAGATCTTGTCCATCTATGGAAATCATGAATCACCATGTAAATACTAATGATTTTACTTTTAATGCTCCTGTCATTATTATGCTTAATTGTGAAAGTCATTCTGAAACCATTTCTGGAAGAAGGGACATATATCTTAAATAAACAGAACTAGAGCCTACTAAAAACTAAACAATATTTATCTTATTTTAAATTTTTTCAAGAGTTTCTGGACCTGCTCTACCACAACAAAGATGAGTCATCAAGAGCAAATGATAATGATAATATCCAAAGTATTCAATATAGGTTTAGCTTTTCAACCCAAAAATGTCCACGGTGAGAACTGATCAGAGACTATGTGACAAAAGTAAGAGTTACCTGGCACTCTATAATCAAAATGTTCAGAATTAGGTAGGAAAAGATGCCTGCAGGAGAAAAAAACCCCATAGCAATTCATTTCTGCCAGCAGTGGAAAGCTCAGAATAATTACCGTACATCATATGGTACATGGCACAGTGGCAATCAATATATTTACAGTGACTTTGGGGCTCTTTGGCTCTTAAGATTCCTTATTATCGCAGAAATTTTTTTTCAAAATTGCCAAAATAGCTCCAACCTTCCCAAAGTATCTAAATGCAGGAGAACACACTCTCTCAAAACAGTACTAGGAAATGACAGTACAGTGATCAGCTAAGAGAGGCAAACAGATTTACCCATTAAGGAGCAGCTCTTAACGCTGAACAAATGTCTCACTGCAGTGGATTAGAATGAATGATGGGCTTGTTTGCTAAGGGTGCCATAACAAAGCTCCACGACTAGTGGCTTCAACCAAAGAAATCTATTTTCTCACCACCTGAAACATTTGCCATCAACTGAGTGTCAGCAGGACCGGTTTCATGCTGGGGCCCTCTCCTTGGCTTCCAGATGGGCACCTTCTCACTGTGTCTTCACGTCACCTCTTCTCTGTGCACATGCTGAACTGTGTCCAAATGTCCTCTTCTTGGTGTCTCAGGACACTAGTCATATTGAATTTTGGTCCACACTAAAAGCTTCATTTTAACTTAATGACCTCTTTAAAGACCTTATCCCAAACAGTTACCCTGCCCCAGGAGTTTGGTACTTCCCCGCTCCCACATCTTTGCTGAGACACCTGCCCATGGGAAGACCCCCTCTCCTTCTCATACCTCTCAAAATGGACCCTGAGAAGCTCCACCCAGATCCCTCAGAACTCACCAAGCACAGAGGGAGACTGATTAAATACTGAGATTCTTGGTCTGAGGGCTTTTATCCTACTCAGGAAGAAGTACTGAAGAATCATTCCCCCAGTGTCGGTCCCCAGCCAACAACAGACTGGCTGTTTGTTGGTGGACAAAATCCAGCTCCTTTGCCTCTTAGTTGGATAATTCTCTGGCATGACATAGAGAATCTACAGACTCCCAGGATTCCTCCAGGGGAATGAGCCCCAGCTGTCCACACAAGTAAGCAGCTTGAGACTTGCCCTTTCCAGTCCTTTTCTCTATCTCACTATCCTATTCCTTTACAGTTACTTCCTGGGATCCTCCCCTCAGGCTCTGCAGCTAGGTGACCCCAAATAGGGCAACATCCTTCAAAATTCACTTCAAAACCCACTTGCCCAGAGAATCGTCAATCATCAGGAAGGTCTCACAAGTCACTTTCTATCATGTTTTAATGCTATCTATATACATTTTAATCTCATTTCTCTGCCACGGGTACTTGAAGAGGAAAAATTCTTTCACACAGCTCTGAATTCCCTGTGTTGCTCAGCACAGCATCTTACTCAAACTAGATGCTCAATAAATGTTTGTTGACTGAACAAAGAATGAATTAAAGAGGCCAGTCAGCATGAAAGTTGGGTTCTTTATCTAACCTAACTGAAGCTACATCAGTGTGGCTGCTTTTTTCTTTCAAAAGTACTACATGAGCTACTTTTAATGACCAAATTACTGTGTGCAAATTTTTCTGTAAATCAGCATTTTCTAGATGTTCTTAAATTAAACACCTTTTATTCCTAGATCTTTTTCTGTATGCAGAACTACCTTACTGGATGTATCACATCAAGATTTTTATCCTACCTTTATTTCTTACTTGATTCTTCATTCAGAGTATCCCTGACCATGCAGACACTGAGATCACTGCCATCATCTGAACCCTGGCCCCACCATGCCAGGGTGCATACCTTCATCACTGTGTACCTCAAACACCATGATGAGGGAAAGGAAATGTCACTGTGAATCAGTGTAATGGTCTTTGCATGGGAGAATGCCACCATTGAGGCTGGTGCACTCCTCTAACTGGGAAGACAACATCCATTTTTCTTTCTTGAGATGCCTGCTGGTCCAGGACAACTTTTAGCATTTTAGCTCTGTTCCAATACAAGTTTTTTTCTCTCTCTCTCCCTCTTAGCCTTTGGTTCTTACCAAAGTAAATTCCCTACTCTCCAAGTTTCTGGTCTACTTGCCAATTGTAGGTTACAGCCATTTACTCATGAGTTTGTACATTGGTTTCACCCAAGCATAGTTCTCCCTGAACACTGCACTTTCTCTCACTGGAGCAAAGTTGTTGTAGGAACACGCTGCTGTCTTATTAATCTAGGACGTTTCACACTTGGTGCACTCAGAATTCTTCCTTCTCTGACCAGGCAGAAGTCAGAGGTGCAGGGACTTTCACTTTTTTCTCTGACCAGGAAGAGGTCAGAGGATTTATTTTACATCAAAATATAAGAGAGCATGCTGGGCCCTGGGCAGTTACCTTCGAGCCAATCAGATGGCCTAGAGATTCAAATATTGAAATATTCATTAACCACAAGTCTTGTCATTTTTTTTAGTATTTTTTAGTGAATGTCTGGCAAGCTGCTGTGGGATAACAGAAGTAAAATGTTATCACAAATATGTTTTCAACTCAATGGAAGAATGTCATCTGAATTCGTAGTGCTCACTTCCTTGAATGCACATCAACCAAGGGTCTGCCAAATCATCTCTGATGTTCTCCTCAGTCTGCTTTCAAGAGGGAAAAGATCACATGGTGCACCACCCCCACCTCATTTACTAAAGTAAGAAAAAAAAATATTGACTGAACCAAAGAGAAAACCAGCAGTGCTTTTCATAAGACTTGTACTTTACTTCTCAGATAATAAATTTCATTTGACTGATGACGATTCTTCTATGCTCAGTCCCCAATACCAAGTCCAGTGACTACCTTGCTGTGGTAATAATAATTAATTGTAAATATAAATATAGAACACATTCTTTTAATTAAAAAACATGCAGAAGTACCCACACATTATTGCATTTAATCCTTATGACAACCTACAACTTAAGAAGTAAAGCTTAAGAAGTTAAGAATATGCCCATACCATGGGATATTATCCAGCTATGCCGTGGAGGAACCTTGAAAATATTATGCTACATAACAGAGACCAATCACAAAAGGCCACACATAGTATGAGTTCATTTATATGAAATGTCCAGAATAGGCAAATCCACACAGAAGGAAGGAGATTAGTGGTTTCCAGAGGCTTGGGAGAAGGGAATGGAGTGGCTCCTACTGGGTCCAGGGCTTATTTGGTGAGTGAAGAAAATGCTCTAAAATTACACCATGATGATAACTGCACAATTCTGTAAATATACTTTAAAGGTGTGAATTTTCTGCCATGGGTGGCAGAAAAGGAGGAGGAGGAGAAAAAGAAGATGAAAAGAAGTTCAGAAATCATATAGCAAAGTAAAAGGCAGACCTCAGATTCAAACCCAGCTGTTAGACTCCAGAACCTGTGCCCTCAAACACTATGTAGCTCCTATTTGGTTTTTCCCAATAAACATTTGCTAAAGACACCAGCAAATATATAGTAGACAATAGAGGCTTTGGACACAATCCTCAGACTCACTGGACTTCTAAGGACTGAGGCACATTAAGAATTGTTCATCCAGTGTCAATCAAAGCCAGGCACTGTGGTGCAGTCCTGTAATCCCAGCAGCTTGGGAGGCTGAGGCAGGAGGATCATGGGTTCAAAGTTGCCCCGGCCATTTAGGAAGGCCCTCAGCAACTTAGCAAGACCATGTCTTAAAATAAAAAAGCTGGGAATGTGGCTTAATTGTTAAGCACCCCTGGGTTCAATCCCCAGTACCAAAAAAAAAAAAAAAAAAAAAAAAGGTCAGTCAGATATGGTCAACATTCAGGAAGGTATGATTGACAAAATTTGATTTAAAATCCTTTGTAACTAGAAACAATGGTTGTTCTAGAGGAGAACAAATCAAAATAAAAAATTTAAAAGGGAATATTCTGAGAGCAATGTATCTAAAAGTCTCCTGAGGCCACAATCAGGACCTTTTGGGCTAAATGAAATGTAAATCCAACCACACCGCGTCCAAGCCTTTCACCACCCAAACCACTCACCATGGACCACAGTCCTACGTGATCTGACATAGGTGGCTTCCTCTCTGAGCTCATCTCCTCAGTCTCCCATCATCCTCCACCACGCCTCCCACACTCGAGTCCTACCAGCCTCCATCTTTCTTGAACATTTCATGCTGTGGAACCCTCCCTTGGCATCACATGATGGGTCCTCTTTAACAATCATGCCTCAGCTCAAGGCTCCTCCTCAGATAAGCCCACTGGTCCTTCACCACCACACTGGGTATTCCCTCTGGCAAACCCTGCATCGTACCACCCTGTTACATGTTCTTCAACATACTTTTTTTTTTTTTTTTTGGTACTGGGGATTGAACTCAGGGGCACTCGACCACTGAGCCACATCCCCAACCCTATTTTTGTGTTTTATGTGGAGACAGGGTCTCACTGAGTTGCTTAGCACCTCGCCGTTGCTGAGGCTGGCTTTGAACTGGCGATTCTCCTGTCTCAGCCTCCCAAAGTGCTGGAATTACCAGAGTGAGCCACCACGCCCAGCTACGTGTTCTTCAACATACTTTTTATGTACTGGTTCACTGTCTGCTTCCTGCCCCAGAATGAACCTCTAATGTTGAGAGGCAGGGATCTTATCTTTCTCTGTCCCAGCAACATTAGCACCCACCAGAATCACAGGCATGTAGCAGATGCTCACTCAACATTTGCTGAACAAATAAACAAAACACACAGCACCATGAGATGCCTCAACAAGCCAAAGCCCCCCTGTGCAATCTGTGAAAGCAGAGGCTCAGAAAAGGCTCTCCCGTCTGGAGCTCCCTTCAGGGAAGGCCTCATGAGCTGGCCTTCAAGGCCTGGTGAGGTCACTCACCATGCAGATTCTGTGGTCACCACCTGGATTAGTTAATAGTGACAGCTTTATGCTCTCATTCCTTCCCTCACACACTCAGTCACATACTTACCATAAACCTTTTCCCTTTTTCCTCCTCTGATAATTTGAAGCTGCTGCATGTAATGCGGCAACCATCACCCCCTGGTAGAAATGAGATTCCTCTTTCCTCAGAAGCTCTTTTGGTTCCTCCATGCCTGCTTTGAACATCCTCCTGACTTTTTAAGTTTATTCTAATGTGTATCTGATTTTTATATTAATCCCAGCCATTAAAGGTCATTTAAACTAGAACCCCCACCCCCAACATATCTCATGCTCTAAACAGTTCCCCTGCTCCAGGTCATACCCGTTTTCCACCCATGCTGCACTCAGAAGGCTCAGGACTCTGCAGAAAGGAGATCCTGGCCTCCCTCCCACTGCACTGACTCATCCCTTCAGAAACCCCCATTTTCTCCCAAGTCCACAAGCCGCCTGCAGACCTCAGCCCTTCCTTACCCAGACTAGATCCCGATGCCTAACCACCCAAGTTATTCTGCAGTGTGCAAAGAGCTCTGCCTCCACTTTTCTTCCTCTGTGCTGCTTCAAGGACTGAACCTCCTCACTATGCTCTTCCTTTTTCATTCAAATACTGCAGTGATGGAGCACTGAGATTACAAATCAGAAGAAAAACTAAATTTAACAAACATCATGAGGAAGAAACCCACAAGGACTAAACACAAAACGTGCTCTTTAGTCAAAGTTGCACACAAATTCTTTAACTTAGCCTTGTTCCGCTTTCTTGCCCTCAGCTGTTAGCTGTTTCTTCACCTCCGCTGTTAGCCTAGACTTCCGTCATTTTCCTCAAGCCCCAGCCCTGTGCCATCCGAAACCTGCAGCAGATAATCTGTCTCCAAGATCTTCAGAGCTGCATTTCCTCCACTCGGTTCCCTCTGCAAACCCTCTCCGCCTGCACACACCCTAGCACCTGCAGTCCAGTCCAGGAGAGCTGCCTCTCCCGGTTAGAGCTGCACCCCACCCTTGTGCTCTCACCTCACCACCTCGGTCTCCACCCAATCCTCCTGTGTAGACCACTTCCTCTCTCCCCTGTACCTTCAGCCTCTCCCCCCTGTACCTTCAACCTCTCGTGCTTACCAACCCCATCTCTCTCATGGTCAGCTTGCTCCTTTGTCACTAAAAAGCCCTGCCCTGACCCCAACGTCTCCCACCTCTTTTCTTCTCCCCCAGACCTCCTCAGTGGGTACTTCCTGTCTGCAGCTCCCCTCTCCTCAGTCACTCCCAGCCCACCCTAACCTGACCTCTGCCTTCAGGGCTTCACTGGCGCTTCACTGAAACTGCTGCCTCTAGACCCTAAGTGACTACTTGATTGGAAAATGCAAAGGGCAATTTTTGCTCCTTAACTTCTAGATCATTCTGCTGTATGTGATGCTGTAAACCACACCTTTCTATTTTAAAACTATCAATTTAGTCTCTCTCCTGATTCTCCTCCTCCTTCTCCAGTCATTCATCCTCAGTCTCCTTCCTCTCCCCACCACCTGCCCATCTTCCAGTTTATTTCTCCTTATTCCACCTCCCCTCCCTGGGCCACCTCATCTACCCCATATTTGTCATTAATATCTATATGGAAGTGATTCCCAAGCCTACTCTCTCTAGCTCCCACCTCTCCCCTAAGGTTTTACCCAACTACTTACTAAACATGAGCCTGTGTGTCCCAAAGCCCCTCAACTCTGTTAGACAACAGATTCTGATTTCACTTTCTCTTCCCTTCACCACTTAATCCGTTTATTCCCTGGTGCTGCATATTGCAGCTGGTCCACTGGTGCACTGGTCCACCTTCCACCCAGTTGTCCAGTCAAGGCTCCTCTGTTGGCTTCATTCTTTTATCTGCTTTGTCATCCACGTTGAGGCAATTCTAATGCTTTTTATCAACTGAAGATCTCTTGAAAATATTCCCTCTCCCTGCCTGAGAGCAAGACCTCGGTTTGCTCCCCTTGATTTCTTCACAGTCCAGGGGATAATAGCCAACCACTTGATCTTCTATGCATTGGGTTGTCCCTATAAAAGGGACTTAAAGGCCATTTTTGTGGGGAAGGGCAGGTACCAGGGATTGAACTCAGGGGCACTTGACCACTGAGTCACATCCCTAGCCCTATTTTGTATTCTATTTAGAGACAGGGTCTCACTGAGTTGCTTAGCACCTTGCTTTTGCTGAGGCTGGCTCTGAACTCTCGATCCTCCTGTCTCAGCCTCAGGAGCCACTGGGATTACAAGTGTGAGCCACCCGCTCCTGGCTAGAGGCCACTTTTAATCAAAGCACTGACTCTTCACAGGCCTGCAGATATCCAGTGTGTAACTAAAAGCAAAATTGAAAGGTGGGCATCTCTTCTTTTATTTTGTATCTCTCTCCTTCATTATCTTAAACTTTCATTCAGACTTCTGTTCAACTCTGCACACAGGCATGCTAATCATTTAATGAGTGTTCATCTAAAGCTGGTAATACACCTCTTTAAAGATGAAGACACAGACTAAGGACTGGGCACAGTGGCACAAGCTTGTAACCTAGAGACTTCAGACTGAGGCAGGAGTATCACAAATGTGAGGCCTCAGCAACTGAGCAAGAACCAGACTCAAAATCAAAATAAAAAGGGACAGGAATGTGATTCAGTGGTAGAGTGCCCCTGGGTTTAATCTCCAGTAACACACACACACAGAGAGTAACTAAGGTATTTTTGAATTTTTAAAAAATATTTTTAGTTGTAGATGGACATAATACTTTTATTTTTTTATTTATTTCTATGTGGTGCTGAGGATCAAACCCAGAGCCTCACACATGCTAGGCAAGCGCTCTACCACGGAGTGACAACCCCAGTTCTATCTTCCAGATTTATAGGGATATCATAATCAACACAGCCAAATACCAGTTTTTACAACATCCTGTCTCCAAACCCAAAGGAAATAAAGCCATCTTGGTTTCCTGACCTGTCCTTTTCTGAGTCATTCTCTCCTTCAGTCACCTTGGAGTCCAGCAACAATAGGTCTGATCAATGAACATCCTGTGATGAATGGAAACTACCCCCCAGGCAACAGCAAACTCCGATCCTGAGATAATGATCAACCAGTGCCTAGTCTGACCAAGACTGCTCGACAAAGTATACTTCTGGTTCCACTTCTCTATATAATGGGGGAGCTCATGCCAGTACCCCTGAGGACCAGGCTGGGGATGCTTGACTCTTCTTGCCTTCCTGGCAAACACAAGAAGACAATTTACTGAATAAATTCCTTTTTCCATTTGGTTTCAGGTAAGGTGACCAGATTTGATTTGCAGGGACTTCCCAAAGAAAGGCCCCACTCTAGCCTAGGATTCCAGGAACATCCCTCTCCTGAATCATCTTCCTCTGCCTTGACCTTGTAATTTACAAGGAAGCTCAACAAACATCTGAAGCTCCCTCAACCGGCCACATTTCCACATGGCCCTGACTCCTTAGCAAACACTGCCTCACATGCCTGGACCACATTTCTCCATTTCCCCCTTCTCCCTCTTATTCCCAAACACTTCCCTTTTTGACCAGCACTTTTCCTCCAAGATGTGGCTCAAACATCATCTTCTCCAAGATGCCTTTTGACATTTCTCCAGCCCCAGGAGCTGCCTCTCCTTGATATGACCATTAACTGCTAGTCAGGAACTTTCAGGGCCAAACACAGGTATTTGCAGTAGAAGAAGCTACTGCCCCTTCAAATGACTGCTAACATCCCTTCAAGTTGTTTCTCTTGTTGTTGTTTGTTTTAGATAAAGTCCTGCAAAGAAAACCACAAGGAATGGTTTGAACTAGGCAAAATCACTAAGTCACTCTTCTAAGTGACCTACAATGGACTTTGCTCATTATAATCTCATTATTATGCTAAAATGTCCACCTCAGAGGCATTCCCATCTACCATTTCTGAATGTACAATGTATGAATTAGTGTGACCTTGAACTGAGCATGCTTAGGAATATGTCCACCTCTAACTGGGATAAGTCTTTCCAATACAAATATACAGGAGTCTTCCTGTGTTCACAGACATTCTACTTTGGGAGTCATCTCCAGCATGCTCCTTACATGTTGTGAGTAATAAGACTTTCTTCACTCTTCTATCTCCTGATTATGCTAATTGGCTTTGCACCCACCAACCCTCAGTGTTCAATTATACTACTGTAACACGCCATGTTAACCTCCTGCAAGACACATTTTACACTCTTCAAAGAGTATATTCATCTGCTGGGCACGGTGGCACACGCCTGTATTCCCAGTGGCTAGGGAGGCTGAGGCAGGAGGCTCAAGAGTTCAAAGCCAGCCTTAGCAAAAGCAAGGCACTAAGCAACTCAGTGAGACGTCTCTAAATAAAATGTGAAATAGGACAGGCAATGTGGCTCAGTGGTTGAGTGCCCCTGAGTTCAATTCCCGTTACCAAAAATAAATAAAAGTACATTCATCTATGAAACTTCCCCAACTAACTCCAAATTCCTCAAGGCACGTGCTATTCATAATAGGTGCTCAATGTAATTCCTTTTGCATGTTAAATATTAGTGGCAAATAATTTCTGGTATGTTCCCAGGACTCTTAAGTATACTGGAAATCCCATATGACCCTTTCTCAGTCATCCACTATTTGTTTGGGAGGCTCTGCTGTGGGCATGATGTTTTAATATTCAAAATACAGCAGCAGTGGTTGCTGTCATCACGCTAATTCTAGAATGATGGTCTTCACTGCAGTAAGCATTAAAGGAATAGAGGACCCAAACAAACTAAAATTAGCCATATCTTGCTACTCAACATAGTCTGACTTGGCAAGACAAATCTCTTAGGCAGTCACAGTGCTGATACAGCGTGGTGAAACGGAACTCAACCGAAGAAAAAAACCTGCAATATCTTTAACACAAAAAATTCTGAGTTCTGCTGATTCATTCTGACTTCAAGCTGCAATAATGCTTGAGTAAGGAGCACCCAAGCTGACTCTGCATTTTTTCTTCTGCGGAGCTCACAGAATTTGGCACACAAGAAATTTGATAGTTGTTCTTTATAGTCAGTCAGTCCTTTGCAATTCCTCAGATATTGGCTGCAGTCACTTACATTATAGTGTCCAATAACATTAAGTGGTCTTTTTTCTTGCAAAGATGCAGTCCCAGTCAAAACACTGATGAGAACTGAAAATACTGATTAAAGTTTCTGTAACTGAAGAAAATGACACAGAAAATCCCTTTCACCAAAGAAAAACTCAGCACTAGCTCTATTTGAGCTCTTTAGCCTGGTTAAGGCAACATCTCTTATTTACTTTTATACAAAATTATCTGTACAACTGGTTCCAGATTAGAAAAAAGCATTTAAATATCAACATAAACACTTGCACAGAGACAATTGGGTAAATTTTCAACAACACTAAATTTCTAAAAATCTATTTTAGAGCAAATTATGAAGCAAAGAACCTTCTCAAAATAGGGACTCGCAAGTCATTACTTACTTTGTTCTTCCTACAGAGTCATGTGAATTGTATTATAAAAGGTAAAATAAAAGAAATGTCTAGACTGAAGTCTAATAATATTTCAACAAGTAATTTATCATACTTCTTATATATAATGATGATTCAAGTTAACATTAAATTAAATAGCATTACTTCAAATATTTATTCCTTTTAAAATCATAATATGTAAGTGCTATATTTGAGATATTTAATATGTTAAATGTCTTTTCTTTCAGGAAAAGGATAGAAAGACAATTCACTGTTCAGACTTCTGTATTTTTCTTTAAGTGCTCTATGACATATAATCTGCTAAGAAACATCAGTTGTTTCAACTATAACAGACATTATTTTGACTAAACCAGTGTCTTAGAGATGGAGTTTTATGGTACCTGTGTTAGAGGATTATGACTGCATACTTACTTGTTCAGTGTGAGGTCGAGAATGAATTTGGAGCCAAAGGCTTCAATCTGGAAGCTTGCCTGGGCCAGATGGACGGCCTAGAGAAGCAAAAAGACAAAAGAACCTTAACTTACTTTCCTGTCTCTAAGATTGATTATTTTCATACCAAGAATGTTATTAAACAGGACCAACTTTTTTATGTATCAATTCATTTCTTTAAGAGACTAGGTGTGTTGTCATGGCTTTGCTCGGAAGATCTAGATATCTGAGCAGCAAAGAACTAATAAAAGATAACCAGTCCTTTAAAATGAACTCGTTGAGATAAAAATCAAGAACATATTCTGCTAGACTTCCAAAGTGACTATGATGAAATATGCAGAAGTCTAACTAATTAAAGCTTGATTTCAGCCTGTTTTGTGCACAAAGCTAACTACACACCTTTCTGCACGCCTAAGTGAAAAATCCTATCAGCACTCTGATCTTCAGTGGGAACTGGAATTTTCTCTGGAACTTTCTTTAAATGATGTATTGGCAGAATGTAACAGTAAAATGGGACTGCACAGTCTTCTAACTTCAGAAAGCACTTAAAGCTTGGCCCTTTGGGAACACTCAAGAGTTCACATCCCCCTTTAAAAGTCACACATTTACAAATACTATCATTATGATGCCTTAATTCAAAATAAAAGACAATTCCATCTCAACCCAAATCATACTTATGAGGTGTTAAAGATTAGTGTAGCTCAAAGAAGCATCCTGAATAATGTAAATTAACAAATCCACTAAGTGTTATTAAGGATTTGAAGATGAAACTTACCTTCACCATCTTGTCAGAAAGAAAGAAAAAAAAAGGACAAGGATAAATGCATCATTTATACCCCCTCCCTTGACTCACAAGTGTCCTTCCTCTATGCATTCCAAAGGCAGCAGGAGTCCAGACTCATCTGTGAAGCAATCCATACATGGAAACAGGATGCCAGCGTGAACACACCAGACACGCCCGCTCCTGGTACTTTCTATGCCCACCATCTCTCATTACCCCTCCCCAGCTCCTCTTTGCTCTGGACTCCATTTTTTATTGTTGAAACTCCCTCCATCCTTCAAAGAAGTCCAGTTGTATTACTCCCCATGAAACCCCCCTTCGCACACACTCTAGGAATCAACTCTTGGTCCTCAGAGCCTCAGGAGTACTTTATTTGTTCTTCCCTTTATCTAGTGGGATGAGTGCCACCCTTGGTCCTTCCCTAGACAGTGAGCTCCACACACATATCACAGGAGTCTTGCAAACAGATGTAGATCAATGACCCTCCTCCAAAATATCCAAGTTTCCAATAATTCACCAAATATTTATTGTCAAGACTATTTTACCAGGCCAAACCCATAAAACACCATAAATAAACCATGACTTCTACTTCCAGTCAAGCACAACTGTCAATTAGATAGTTACTCAATAAGATCAATAAACAAAAGTTTCAAAGCCAATTAACAAATATTAAATTTTAAATACAAAAGAATGAGAGGTTCCTGAATGTCTAACACCACGGGATGTCAAGTCAAACTCCAAATCGCCACACAGAACAAGGCCACAGACTTGTCCTGGGTTCCAGCATCCAAACTACTGAAAGAAAAAGAAACATTTATCTTATCAAAAGTGGGCTCTGTCATCTACAAATGAACCTTTATTTAGCTAATACAAATATATTTTCATGCATTTATTTCACATATTGAAATATTCATTTTTGCATGAAAATATTTATATGGATGAACAATTTTTTTTTTTTTGGTACTGGAGATTGAACTCAGGGGCACTCGACCACTGAGCCACATCCCCAGCCCTATTTTGTGTTTTATGTAAAGACAGGGTCTCACTGAGTTGCTTAGCGCCTTGCCCTTGCTGAGGCTGGCTTTGAACTCGTGGTTCTCCTGTCTCAGCCTCCCTAAGTGCTGGATGAATAATTTGTAGGAAAGATTTTTCAGCTCTGGATTCCAAAAGCTTTAAAAAAAAAAAAGTATGTAAAACTTCCTGAGAATAAGATAGGTCCTTAAGCATGTTTTCTTCTAAGAATACTACACAGCTCAGGAAAAGTTCATCAATGCAACCTTGCTTAAAGAAGCTGATAACTACACCTCCTGGAGCTTCTTTATAAACAATAAGAACCTGCCAGTGACCCAGTAAAAGCTTCCTTTTGTAGCAAATAAGCAAGGAGACAAGCATAAACACCAACTCCACACTATTGTAAAAAAAAAGGTAGCCCGTGGTAACCATAGCACCCTCATTTTATAGAATTGTTAGAACTTAATACAGTTTGATAATTGCTAAAATACATTTATGCCAAAACAACATGACAAGTTTCATTTAACAGAATTTAATGAAGGAGTTAGGAAATAATACTGAGCTTTCCTTTTGCTTTTTCATTCACTCGTTTCACACTTTCTACACAATTTTCATCTTATGTTAAAAGATGGCTGGAACACAGCCCTGGACCTCAAAGAAACAGCAGTGTCCAGGGAAGCAGCCTCAGCTCAGCGTCTAACGGGCACAGCAAACAAGACTGAATACAGTCAGGGGCACAGGGGTGCAGGAAGGCTACTCGAACAAAATTGCATAAGATGAGTAAGAATCCACATGTCAGGGGATGAGAAGGCATTCCGGGCATTTAGGGCATAGTAGAAAATATTTACTAAACTAAAGTGAAAAAAATGAGTGTGGGGAAAAATAAAACAACTTTTTTGATTAAAAAAAAAAAAGAATGTGGCTTGTAGGAAAATGATTTTCAGAGAAAATAACAATGACTCTGAAAAGGTGGACTGGAGACTGGAGAGCTTTGTGACGTGCTCAATGACAAGAAAGAGGTCAAATATGTACAAGGAACCCATGTTTGGGTTTTGCTTTGCTCTGTATTTCCATTCCCCGGACTCACTCAACACGTCTAGAGCATCCTATCAATGATCTTCACCATCAACAACATGATCAAACGTGAATAGAACTGAAACAATTTACCATACCAGCAACGACATACCTGTTTCTCCACAGAGGGGAAAAAAATTTCACATTATTAACTTTCATCAGTAAAAATGTTTTACCGTTTTAATTTGTTTTAATACTATGAGGCAGCACATTTTCCTATAAAAAAATTTCAGTTTTTCCCCTATATTCATCTTTCCCATGTATTAAGTAGAAACTGTATATTCATTTAATAGAGTAAATCCATTTTAAGTAATTTCAACACATTAGTATATGTTACTTTTCTTGTGTTGCTTTTTTCCACTGCTATACATTCTAAAATTGTGTAGAGTACAGATTCTTCTCTATACCAAAACAAATATCTGACACGTATTATTTTTCCCTGTCACTCTGTTATCTCTGCCCTGTCCTTGATACAAAGCTTTTAACATCTAGACTCCATGTTATTACATTCCAAGTTATCACTTTTTCTTCAACAAAATAATATACATTTTTGATAAATGTCAATTTTAAATATGTTCTAGAATCAGGCAAGTGAGCCCTTGTTATTACTTTTTTAAATAAATTACTTTGTTGGACATAACCTTTTTAAAAAATAAAATTAGCACACTTCTTCCTAACAGCAGAAAATTGAAAGAATGGCTGAGATGAGTACGAAGGTTTTTACAGTGCAGCCATATCACTTTCGGTTGATTTAATACAGGGTTAGCATTGCCTAGCTGACAAGCACAACTGAAAATACAAAGACTACCTACAGTCTTATTCTCCTTTTACAAAGAAGGAACTATATGGTGAGGTTTTAAAATATGTTCAGCAATACAAAATCAGATTACAGGAGTACTTCAGAGAAGGGTTCATGAACCACACATGAGGTCATAGTTATTCTCTCCTTCAGCATATCTGTTAAACAGCCTTGTTTTTATAAGAACATCCACAGCGCTGGGGAAGAACACAGGGTTTTATAGCCAAAAAAGCATGATTTCACAAGAAGAATGAGCACATCACTGGGCTCAGAATTACCACCCTGAAGGACTGGGAACAGCTGTTGCCTCAGCACTTTGGTATTTTTCTTTTGACTCAGAATCTGGCCCAGGGAAATTACAGGAGCTCTATAAACAAAAACAACTGAACTCAATTATATACACAAACCTCCTTCACTGAAGAACAATTCACACTGTCTTCACTGTGTGCTTTTGTTTTTCTGTTTTGTCTTCCTAGTAGATGGTACCTAATGGGATCATGTTAAATAACTGAGAAGACCGTTAGCTTTTTCAGTTAAACCTTGTTTTGCACCTGATTATCAAGCACAGCTGGGACAGTAAGGAACCGGATACGCTCAATTTTGTGTAAGGGACCCAGAATAAGCTGAAGAAACGTGGTTGCTTTCTAGAATAGTTAATATGTACATTAAAACAAGAGAAAAATAACCATCTAGTTGTAGAAGTAAAAAGCAGGCAATTGAGTGTTTGCAAGTTTCATGCAACTATACTTCACACAGGACCCTCTGCCGCTTGGCAAGGACCTGTAAGTTCTCTAGAATGGGAAATGGAAAGTCTCCACTCTCCCAAAATTCAGACAATATTTCCAGACTGAATTTCACAATTCAGGAGAAACTGGGAGCCACTTGACAAAGTGGGTATCTATGCTGTCAATCACTACATACCTTCCTTTAGCATGCTCTAAATCATACACAGTTTGGGAAGCAGAAGAAAATTTGGATGTGGTTTTCCAGTTTGTCAATAGATATATTCTTTCTAATTAGGGAGACATTCATTCAAGTGATGAAGGAAATGTGTCCAGAGAGGCAAATCAATAAGACAAGAAAATGCTTTCCAAATGAAAGTAAAAGGCCCTGAAGGACATCAAGCAGGCCCCAGCAAAAACCAGGGAAATGGTTCAAGCTCTGCTTTCTAAAGAGGGCTGTGGATCTAGGCTTCCAAGAAGGAGGGTGCTGGAGAGAGCAAAATTTAGTCATTAGAGTTAGTCAAGCTTTCTTCTCCATTCGAAGCCATCACGTAAAAAGTAAAGCAGCTAAAAGCTGATTACTAATGAGACTGCAGGAATCTTTTTTTGTTTTTATTTTTTTTATGTCCCTCATTACTATAATTTTCCTTATCTTAGTTATTAAAATATTGAATATGTACACTGTGTACGTATGCAGTGTGTTTGTACCTTTTCTTTTTTAAAAAAAATTTATTTTTTAGTTGTAGGTGGACAGAATATCTTTATTTTATTTTTATGTGGTGCTGAGGATCAAACCCAGTGCCTCACGTGTGCTAGGCAAGCCATAACCCCAGCTCCTGTTTGTACCTTTTTGAGAGGCACTTTCTCTTCCTTTACCTTGTCACCTATGGCTTTCCTTTACACTTACAGTGTTTGAATAGACCCTTGAAGAGTTTCTATTTCATATTCTTCAAATATAGTGGGGAAAGTTTGCAGAATCTCAAACATCATCTTCTTTCGAGATTCAGGACAATCTCTGATGTTTCAGAGAAGACAGATTTAGAAATTCACCGATTGGTAAGAAGGGTGAGGGTAGGGAGAGCCAGGGAGCTGAGACTAGAAGGAGCCTGTCTTGCCATAACCAGCCAAGCTGCTGGAGTCAGAGGGCGCTTCCCAGGAAGCCTTTGGACAACTTGGCTGCTCTGTGTGTTTTTCTTTTACATAATAACAGGAGGCACTGAATCCAATAAATGCCAATAATTAAATACCAATAAACTATCAAGTGTAAATTGACACAAGTTTGAGAACAACAAGTCAGTTTAAAACAGAGGTTTTTCTGCCGATGCTTTGTCAGGCTATTCTGACACTGTATAAACAAATGTCTACCTCGTAGATCTTTTTCCTATATAATGCAAAAGCCCAAATATAGTTTTAAAGCCCAAAATAAAATGTCAATAGACCATTTTTAATTGCAGTCTGGTTCTCATCCCTTATTGGAAGTTAGCACATTGGGGATCATGCACAGTTGTGTTATAATAAAAATAATAATGCCTTGTTTTCTCCTGATTTAATCATACCAAGGCACCATCATGTCTGTCCAGAACAATACACCATATACATGATAGGGCCAAGCTTTTGACTGTTCTATTATGGAGAAAAACATTTTTAAAAGCACAGAAAGGTTAAGTGATGTTTTTGTCCAAGGACATACATCAGACTTATGCAGTGTTAGCTTCAGCTCAGTGAGAAGTGCCAAGTTTATGCTAGAAGTCCTTAGACCTCCAGGCCTCAGTGTTTCCTAATCATTAAAATATAAATAATAGCTTACTACCAAGATGTCTGTGAGATTTAAATTATACAATAATGTAGCAGAAAGTTCCTAGAAAAGTTTGGCCACATCCAAAGAGCTCAATAATTCAGAAGAGACAACAAAGTAGAAGGAGAAAGGGAGGAAAAAAGAATGTATTAACATTTTGGAAAAGGGTTCAGTCAGTCTCACCTTAAAATTCTCTTGCAGTGGGCTGGGGTAATGGCTCAGTGGTAGCATGCTCGCCTAGCACGCATGAGGCACTGGGTTCGATCCTCAGCACCACATAAAAATAAAATAAAGATATCCTGTCCACTTACAACTAAAAAATAAATATAAAAAAAATTCTCTTGCAGTATAGCTGGCCACCTTCTAGCAAATTCCAATATGCATTTATATTCTGCAGAATTTGTAAATGTCATATTTTTAATTACTAATTACCATTATATATTGTGCTTTGACCTTGCTCAAGTTGTCGTGTCTCTAAAGCAATATGAATCATTTTCCTGAGAAGTGAAACAGCTGCAAACATTACATGAAGGCAGTTTTGCAAATTAAGGTAATTTGCTCAACATTCTTGCCAAGATGCATTTAAATAGGTAGCTCATGGAAGAGAATATCATCATGTTTTTTTTTTCCTAGCATGTTCCAATTCACAGTACTAACTGGTTAAGCCATTAACAAATTTCCACTGAATACCTGCCATGTGTGAAATACTGAAGCAGATGTGAAGATATAGGAGAAGTATGATTCATATCAAAAAGTTTATAATCTTATTGGGGAAATGAGAAATGAGAAAGCACAAAAAGTGAAAATACAATACACCAATTAAAAAATAATAATATGATTTTGTAAAAATTTTCACATGTAATTTAAGCATGGTTAATTATTAAATTTGGAATATGGACAACAAGCACATTTGAATTTGAAGAGGGAGAATTCTGGGAGCTGGAGAGAGCTGACGAGTTTACAGGGAAGTCATCCTCAGCATTTGACGAGTAGAATTCAGATAGCTCTAGGACTGATTTAACGGGATAAAATTACCCAGTCTTCCTAAGTGTTTACTAATAAATAGATGCATCAGAAACATACTTTTGAAGTAAAACACAGGATGCCTTCCATTCTGGAGTGTTAAAATGCAATTTAGATTATGGTGAGAATGGTTGATAAAATACAGCATTTCACAAGAACAGTAAATGGTGTGAACACATACACAGATCAAAAAATGCTCATATATTTTATTAGCAAATCTACCTCTGAGCCTTGAGCTAGGAAGCTGAAGCCATGTCCTTTGGAGGACAGTATAAAAAGAAGACCAAAAAGATCAGCAAAGCACACTCAGCTCACAGGCCACAGATCAGCACCTCCTAATAAAGGAAGCGGGTCACTGACTTTGTTGTCTGTGAAACCTAGCCAAGAAAGATGAAATTTCGACTCTGAAAAAAATCTCGCCAATATTCAATTACTGAATCTGACAATACGGAAAAAGAAAAGCATAGGTTTATGGATTTGCAAAACTTCTGATCCATCGTCTTACAAGAGCTCTTTTCTAAATTAATCAATTTTAAAAAGGGATAGCCATTTGTATCTTCCCCTGCCCTTTTCTTACCTACCATCAGTTTGAAATGCTCTTAAAATTTAATACAGGCAAAATATGAACATTGAAGAGAAAGAAGGACAACAGCCATAGATGCTCCAGTAAATAAATCGTGAGTTAGCTATACGAAAATTTCCTTTTTAAATTTTTTAAATGTTAAAGAAGAGAAGCTATATTTCGTATTATAGGAGAAGGGAGACAAACAAAGATTTTTCCTTAGTGGTTATTGAGCAACCCGAGTGGACCCTGTAATGATGTACTTTCACTGTCAAAGCATCTTCAGACATTCACATTAAATGTCTTCTATGCATTTACCTTTGGCAATTAATCTTTTCTGGATATTAAACTGACAATACCGGCTAATGAGAGAGAATGAATCACCAGCCTTCGGAGCACTTGCAATGGGAAAATGAGTAAAGCATTACAAGTATCACTACAGCTGTATTCTTTAGCTTTCATATATTTTCTGAAAGACGAGTAAGAATACAACTATGACAACAGTTACCATGGAAGCAGTTCCTTTCTGCCGCCTTCCTGAATAGTAACATTTAATTTGATGCATTAATCTAGTAGCTAAGGTGTGATTCATTTTGTTCTTTCTCCTCATCAATTCCTACATCGCCGCACCACACAGCTCCGAGGAGGGTTTCTCTCTCTGCTAATAATTCTGTCATAAAGCAAGAACATATTCTGTCTTTCTAGACAGAATTATTGAACACCCACTAAATAATTTCAATAAAAGAAAAGAACAGGGTATGGAAAGCAAAAAACAGCAAGCTCCATGATTAATGTCTGTGACTCATTACCCGACAGCTTTTTAAATTTGCTTATATAATGTTAATATTATCCTTACAGGGAAAAAAAAAAAAGGCCCCTAAAGCCAGAGCTCCATGAGGATCTCTGGGCTGTTGCCCTGTCCTTGGAATTCTGACTATGACAACTCAGTGGACTTAAGTTAATTCGACTCTCTCTCCAGGGCCAAATAAGGTTCTTTAACTTGCATATAACATCCACATAAGGATTAGTTAAGAATGAATGAATCTGAGATACAAAGTGAGAATTATGGTCCAGTAATTACACAGTTCACTTGAGTATTGTTATATTTTTCAAACCATAAATGACATAGAACAGATTCAAGCATTAATTTCCAGTTCTCCCTTACTAAGAAACTACTGAAAACATACATCGAAGGGAGGTTGAACAGATCTGCCCAAGCTAGCCCTCTCTTCTCTCGCAATACCTTGATTCTACTGATCCTCAGCAGTGATCTCGTATGGTTCCTGTCCAGGGATTTCTGGGGGGATAGCTAAACCAGAGCTGTTATTTCTATTTGCAGGACTTTTCCGGGCTCTGCTGGTGAGATTGCTCAAAGTTCACGCTGAAAAGCCCATCGTGTGACAACAGTATTCCAAAGAGGTCTGCTTTCCTTGCCTACCCTCTTTGAGATCCATGTCACAAGTCGTGTATTCCTAGGGTACAGCCTCCTTTTGTCTACAGGGATCCACGATATAGATTAGAAAGAGGTCAGTTTTTACTGGTCCTCAGCTGCTTCTGACTCTGTCCTTTGCTCTGAATTCTGACCATATCTACTGTATTTGATGGGTTGCATTATGCCCCCATTGGATGGAAAGAAGAGCCTTAAAATTAGGGGTCATGCCAAAGATAGATTTCTCCATTTTCAAATATGCAGGTGCCATTAGACTTCCTGAAGCAACACCCTTAAGGTTTGTTCCTTACACAGGGGCTCAAATCTATCCTGTTTCACAATTTCATTCAAAGCAAATACCATGCGCAATGCACACTTTAAGTGTAGGAAAACCAGTTCAAAGCAACCTTATGTTCTCTAACATGCAGCTTCCATAAAGTTCTGCAAAATATCAACCACTCAGCCTGTGTTCATGCAATTTTTAAAACTAATGTGTAGAATACTGGCCATCACACAAAATGTTTTACCTGTTTTTAACAAGCAAATGACAGTTCTCACAACATCCATGTAATGTTTTAGGTTTATTATCAAATAAGAACCTAAGAAACAATATAATATTTGCTTTTGATTTTCTGAGAACCCTTTCTGTATTTTAGAAATTATCTTTACTGCTTTAAATATCTCAAATTTTTCATGCTTTTTGGCATACATTATCATATATTTCACTTTAGGAATTTTTAAAGGTATACACTTACTGACTTTAATTTACTATCTGTATCTCCCGTCTCTGGGGCCTGATCTTATGTCACAGAGATTAAGGCATATATCCAAAATCCTACTAAATAATGTAGGTTTATCAAAGTCTCTTATTAGTTTAGCAATTAAGCTTATATTGTGAAACTTGAAACAAAAAGCCTCCACCGCATTGTTCAAATCTCTCCACTCCTCACACCTGTCCCTTGAGCTGCTACTTAAGTCAGCAAATGACAGGAAGGAATCTTTCTAGAATAATTTTCTTTAAATCACAGTGCTTCAAAATATTTCAGTAGTGCCAATGAATAAGAAACAAAGTAATTTTTACATTTTATATTATTATATAATAGATATTTCAGGTGATTTTTTAATTATCTGAAATAAGCAAAGAACTATGTCAGGGCAGGATTTAGTCATGATAGAGAGGACAGGATGTTATTAATATTTGATAAATAGTCCAAAATAAAAACTACTTAGAGAATATGAATTTTTTCCCAAAATGGAAAGACCGTAATAAATGTAATGCTTTTACCTCGGCCAAAAGAGAGGGGGAAAATGCTCTTTAAATGAAGACTGCTAGCAAATTTTCTTTCTGCCCTCTTTGCCAGTGAACACTAAATTACCCAGTTTCCCACAAAATAAAAATTATAGAATCTGGAAGAAAATGATCTAGTACTCATATCAAGGCAGCAAAAGACTACATCTGGGGGCTCAGTGTGTAAATAAATGTAATATAGGAAATAGTGCTTTGTGACAGAAAGATAACAGTTCCCATTCTTCTAACTTACAGGTTTAGCTGTTCTATTATGAGGTTTCTATTGACAGCACTATTGACATTTCAGGTTGGATGCTTCTTGATGGGAGAGGGGGGCTGTCCTGTGCACTGTGCTATGTTTGACAGTATCCTTACCCTCCACCCATAAGATACCAGTAGCATCCCACCCCCAGCTGTGACAACCCAAAATATCTCCAGACATCGCCAAATGTCCTATGGGGCCAACACTGCAACCAGTTGAGAAGCCCTCTCTCTATATATATATATACAGAAGCTATGTGAAGTTGGGTTCCTCTAGATACATTGCCTTCACACAAAATTTGTTCAACTTTATGTTCAAAGTTCATTTGCAGCCATCACCAAGGCCCTTGAAACAAAACATCAGGAAGCAACTGACGCAAATAGAAAAGGGGAGTATGGTTCTTTCACCAGTAAATGTAATCTACCTGAAAAGTAGATTTTTAAAAATTTATACCACAGAGATTCCCCCAAATTAAACTACAAGTTGAAATCTGTCAAATTTTATACTTCAAAAAGTAATGAAGAAAGAAATTATGCAGTGCAAGAATTTAATCTTTCTAAAGGATGCTTAATACTGCTTTCTTTCCTCCCAAAGTGGCAGCTTCTTATTATCTTTTGAAATGTCATTTGGTGACTCAAAAGAAAACAACTGTAATTTAAACAGCAAGAAATGAGAGGGAATAAATCAGTATGTGGCCTCTGTTTGGAAGCTACAAAGTTGCCTTTGCACAATTCATGTAACATCCTTTCTCTGTGGATGAAACTACCAGGTCTGTAAATGTCATTTGCCTGCTGATGGCTCCCACATTTCCATCTCATCCTCATCTGTCCCTGATACAAGACCAAGTCGCAGAGATGACCAACCATCCACTAAAGCAGAACAGGTTCAGTTTCCTCTAAGCCTTCTTCCAAGTTTTCCTCTCCAACCTATCCATGTTAAAAGATGATAATGCTATTCCCCAAGAAAAAGCCTGCCAGTCATTCCTCACCCCTGGTTAGTTTCCTGTTGCTACTCTATTAAATTTCCACACATTTTATGGCTACAAACAACATAAATTTTTATCTCACAATTCCAGAAGTCAAAAATCTAAAAGCAAAGTCTAGACTCTAAAGTGAAGATATTGGCAAGGCTGGTTCCACTGAGATGCTCTGGAGAAGGACCTGTCTCCATGTGTTCTCCAGCTTCCATGGGCTGCTGGTCCTCCCGGGCTCATGGGCCCTTCCTCGCATACATCCTCCATCATCATATCTCCTTCTCTGACGCTGGACATCTTGAAGAAGAGCCTACCACAATTTCTCTCCTTTTCTAGTCCACTCTCCAAATCACCAGCAATCTGGAGGCTCTACCTCTAAAATATATCCCAAATTGACCTACTTTTCTGCAATTCTTCTACTACCACTCCCATACAGTCCACACCAGACAACTATAAGTCCCTCCTAACTGGTCTCCTTGCAGCAACATTTGCCCCTCAATAGTCCATCTTTCATAGGACTTCCAAAATGATCTTTTAAAAATATAAAACAAATACTGTTTTTCTCCTCCTTTAAAACCCATCAGAGGTTTCTAGATGCAACTAGAACAAACAGGCCCTTCATTCTCTGGCCCCTTCTTACCTTTAAAAAACAAGGAAGCAGGAAATATGCAATTTTCTCCTCTATAAAACGTCTCTGCGTCCCTCCCCATGAACCTGCAGAGGCCTTGTAGGCTAAGTAATTCTTGGCAAACCTGTCTGTGTGTCCCTCACCATGAACTTGCAGAGGCCTTGTAGGCTAAGTAGTTCTTGGCAAACCATCCTAGAGGGGTAGCATATTCTGGCTGCTCTTCCTGGATTTCCAAGCTCACTTCTCTCCCCAGAGGCAGAAGGCAGCAACTTACCACAATTCTAACCCTAAATCCCACCTCTCCAAGTCCATGTTAACCATAAAATGCCTGCTAAACCCACAGAAAATTCAAAATGTGCAAAAAGAAAATATCAGGAGGTCAGGGAAGAAAGGAAGGAGCCTGCCGTGGTGTGATAAATTCACTTTTCATAGCAATAGACCGAAGATAACATCTTAGGTTGATGGATACCTAAAAATAGGGCAGGGATAAATTATTTAACATGGTAAGAACTAAAAACAGAAATTTAACAGTCTTTGAGGAGTGCCAGGAAAGAGATTTGCTGTTCATTTTATAACTTAATGAACTCTGAATTCTTAGACCATGTAGATAAATATATGACTAGCCATTAATTTTACACAACATATTTACACCAATTTTACGTGTGAGAGTGCACGTTGATGCAAATGGGTCGTCAGTTTTTCACCTGTTCTAACACTGCTTCACTGGTTTTCCAACACTGCTATTTAGAATTTCCTCACCAGAAACTGTCTTGCCCGGGACTTGCTGGTAACAAATCAGGAGCGTAAGAGTTTCTATTCAAAAATCTTCCTGAGCCCTCTTCTGCTTTTGCTTTTCAAAAACTCTTTTCCCCTCAAATAACCTCACCCTAATCCCCTCTGGAATCTCTTTTCATTTTCAAACAGTAAGTACCCACACTCTAAAGTTCTTACTTTTCATCCAACACACCCAGATCTCAGGGGCCAGCTACTTCACAAACACAGCTATCTCTGGGAATAATGAAGGCCTCCTAACTCCAGCCAGTACCCATATTTCATCATCTCTGATGATCACCCAATCATCTCTTATTGGAGGCTAATTCACAGAATTTTATGGTCCCAAAGGGTTCTAGAGAATGAACTCACCCTTGTTAAAATGACCTTAGACAAAATAATATAAATCATTGGGCCACATTCAGCCTTACAAACTCAAAATCTTTTCAACTATCTCCCCAGATGATTGCAACACACACTAAGGTTTGAAATCCTCAAATCTAATTCAATCTCTTTATTTTTTTAAATGAGGAAATTTAAATCCAAAGAGGTTAATTAGCTTCCCCAAAATTGGCTACCTAATACAGAGCCTATTAATTATTCTATTCATAGTCCAGTCTCCTTTTTAAAGGAATCTATGAGGTAAAACACAAAAAATAAAAGGAGACTACTTCAAAATAAAGCCCACCTATCAAAAATCTACAGCTAACATCACACACAATCGTGAAAGACTAGAAGCCTTTCCTCTAAGAGATCAGAAAGAAAATAAAAATGCTAGATTTGCCATTTTTAGTCAACATAGTGGTGGAAGTCCTAGCCAGAACAATTAGGCAAGGAAACAAAAAGCATCCAATTTGGAAAGGAAGACATAAAATTATCATTTTATTTACAGATGACATGATCTTAAATATAGAAGATCTAAAGACTCCACACCAAAAACAAACAAACAAACAAACAAACTAGAATAAGTGAAATCAACACTCAAAAATCAATTTCCCTTCTATACACAACAAAAGAACAATCTGAAAAGGAAATTAAGAAAAGAATTCCATGTATAATGATGTTAAAAAGAATAAAAAACTTGGAAATAAACATAGTCAAGGAGCCAAAAGACTTACGTATTAAAAACTACAAAACATCATTGAAAGAAAATCAAAAGACACAAATAAATGGAAAGGCATCAGGTGTTCAAGGATAAAATCTACCATTGTTAAAATGTCAACACCACTTAAAGCAATCTACAGATTGAGTGCAATCCCTTCCAAAATCTCAGTGGCATTTTTTGTTTTTTGTTTTTTTTGTTTTGCAGAAATAGAAAAATCCTTCCTATAATTCAAATGGAATCCCAAGGGACCCCAAATAACTAAACCAGTCTCAAAAAAAGAACAGGGACTGGAAGTATAGCTCAGTGGCAAAGCGTGTGCTTAGCATGTGTGAGGTCCTGGGTTCAAGTTCAATCCCCATCACACACACGCACACACAAACAGAAAAAGATCAAAAGTAGAGGGTTCACCCTTCCTGTTTGAAAACATAATACAAAGCTATGGTAATCCAAATAGTATGGTACTGACATAAAGGAAGACATGTATACCAATGGAACAACAGTCCAATGATCTAAAAAAAATTCATGGCACATTGCTAGCCCTGACAGATGGAAAGAACCACAAATAATTTATCACAGCAATGGGTCAGGAACATGGTGGGTCATTATGCACACAGTGTGACAACTAATGACAGGCATTAATTCTCTCCTTCAGAGGCCCCTTCCATGTACACAGAAAACTGAAATTTACTTTGCCCACATGTCAAAACCAAATTCAGTATCTTTTTAGACGATATAATGGATTTCAATCTTTCCTTCTGTTGAAGAATAAGCTGAACTTCTGCCCTTTAATAAAAACTTTAATAAAAACTCTCCTGGAAAAAAAAAATGATCTTCAACATGATGTCAAGACTATTCAAAGGAGAAAGTACAGTCTTTTCAACAAATAGCCTTGGGAAAACTGGATAGCTACACACAATAAATAAATAAATTGAAACTTCATCTTAGACCAGCTACAAAAATTAACTCAACATGAGTCAAAGGCTTAAACATAAGACCTAAAATGACACAACTCTTCAGAAAAACCTTCAGGACATAGGACCTGGCAATGATTTCTTACGTATGCCACCAAAAGCATAGGCAAGAAAAGAAAAACAGATAAATTAGACACCATGAAAATTAAAAACAAAAACAAAACACTTTTGTGCACTAAAGAAAATCATTGGAAGAATGGAAAATCAATCCAAAATCAATTAAATACTTCATAATTCCATTATATGAGATACCTAGAATGGTCAATTCACAGAGACAGAGAGCAAAATGGTGGTTACCAGTGGCTGCAGAGAGGAAGGAATGGGGAGTTAGTGTTCCATGGGCACAGAGTTTCAGTTGGAGAAGATAAAAATATTATGGAGATAAATAGTCTAAAGGTTGTATGACAGTGTGAATATACTCAATGCCACAGAAATGTATACTTGAAGGGTTAATATGGTGAATTTTATGTTATGTAATTTTCTCACAAAACAATTTTAATCATGCAAACTGAACTATTTATCATTATTTGTTTCAAACATTATTCACATTTGTATTGTTCATCTAATCAAATCTCAACTTTTAGCACATCTCCAAATATTCCTTTTGAGTAATTTTTTTCAGAGCCACAGCCTGTACCCATTTTTCTGTGATTTTTCTCTGCCCAGAAAACCCAACATTTACCACACAACCTCTTTCCTTTCACTCTGACGTAAGGGCCCCACCCCAAAAATTCCCTGAAGACTCCTATAACCTCTATGAAGCTTCTCTTCTTTGGCCTCAAGCAACTTCCCCAGCTACCAGGAAGAAAGCACCCCTCTTCATGGAAATGAGAACTGATCCTCATGTCTACACAGCAATAATCCTTCCCTCAATTAGTCCACTGCTGAACTCAGAAACATCAACTCTATTCCTCTGGCCAGTAAAAAGTATAATCTTTTATCAAGACATTGACACATCAAAAGCACTTCTGGGCAGCAAAAAATAACCCTGAATATGTCACAACCTTAATAAGCACATTTGGGTATCATTTTTTTATGTTGTTGCAATTTAAAAATCACCTAATCCGGGGGTGGAGCTATAGCTCAGAGGTAGAGCGCTTGCCTAGCATGCATGAGGCACTAGGTTCGATCCTCAGCACCACATATAAATAATAAATGAATAAAATAAAGATCCATCAACAACTAAAAAAATTTTGTTTTAAAAATCATCTAATCCTTTTTAATTGTATAGTCTAGGACTTGAAAATAGGAAAATCAAATTCTTAAACTGAAATGTATCTCCAATGTACATTATGGTTTTGATCTGGTATGTCTCCCAAAGGCTCATATACTTGGAGGCTTGGTTTCCCAATTAAGCAATTTCCAGAGGTGGGACTTTTGGGAAATAATTGGAGACACTGACCTCATCAGTAGATCAATCCATTTGGTGGATTAACCCATTATGTCCCATCATCTTACATATAGAACATGGATGAAAATGTAAACTTATAAAATTTTATATGAAACCTATAAAGTTGCTCGATTTAAGTTTTTATCAGTGTCCTATAAACAGTTATGATGAGACATAATGGGTTAATCATTTAAATACAGTACTGGAGATGGTGGAGATGGTGGTGACTATAGGCAGGTGAGGCATGGTTGAAAAAAGTAGGTCACTGGGAGCATGCCCAGTGGGGGCTATATCTTACTCCTGGGCCCTTTCCTCTCCCTCTCTGTCCTCAGCTGCCATGAGCTGAGCAGCTTTCTTCCACCATACCATTCTACCATGATGCCTTGAAGCCAGCTGACCGTGGAAACTTCTGAAATCAGGAGCCTAAATAAACCTTTTCTCCTTCAAGTTGTTTATGTTGAGTATTTTGCTTATAGTGACAAAAAAAACAACCCTGACTAATACAGTAAGCCAGTTAGTTTATTATACACTTTTTTTTTTTTCAGTACTGGAGTTTGAACCCAGGGCACTCTACTACATCCCTGACCTTTTTTACATTTTATTTTGAGATAGAGTATCACTAAGCTGCCAAGGCTGGTCTCAAATGTGCGATCCTCCTGCCTCAGCCTCCCAAGTCGCTGGAATTACAGGCACGAATCACCATGCCCAAGCTAGTTTATTACACTTTTAAACCATCGGTGACCATGATGTTTAAATCTCATTAGTCATCTTAAGTTATCTGTTTAACATGCAAACATAACAAGTATTTCCTTCTATCCAACTATAATAACTAGTAATAGCTTAATTTTCTTCAGTGGCCATGTTATGATTGGAGGAGGAAAGTCACTCAGAGTACATGGGAAGTTCCTGGAGGTTGTTGAGCTGGTAAGTGACATGATCCCTGTGGGTAAAACAGACCAAAGCCAGAGTGGAGGGGGAAGGACAAAAGAGCAGGGACAGGAGTTGGAAAGACACTGTAACAATGGAAGCAAGAGAAAATGATGCATTAGAGCAGGTGGGCCAGGGGAGAAGTGGTTAGATTCTGGGTAGCATTTGAAGGGAGAATGAGATTTGATGGCTTGAAGTGGTGTTTTTAAGAAAAAGAAAGGAAAAGGCTCTTAGCCTGAGCAGCTGAAAGATGCCTGGATGGAAAAGAATGAGGGAGGGCCTGGTTAGAGCAGGAGATGTTAGAATTAAGAGCTCCATGTTAGACATGATAAGCTTGAGCTGCCGATCAGATATGCAAGTGGAGATGTAAGATAAATAGTTGGAACAGAAGTCTAGATAACAAGGCAATAGTCTAGATAACTGTTCCTCTGCAAAAGGACCAAGATTCTCAAAGGTCACATCACAAACAATGTTTCATACAAATACATCAATTTAAGGTCATAAACCTTTAGCACATTAGGATGTGAAAACATCTCAGGAGAAATCCAAGAACTCCGGAAAACTAAAATGGAAATACAAATTTAAGATCTGATAGGCAGCCAGGATAGTTTATGAACTTACTGTTTGAGCAATAATGCTAACTGCATCAGAGGCCTTCAAAGGATGATTACCCCAAAAAAAGAAAAAGAAAAATACAGATTGAATTAGAAAGGGAAAGAAAAATAACCATTTCTGAAAACTGTATCACAGACCATTATGAGGCAACAAAAGGACAACATAGCATCATTTCAATGTCCCATTGGTTCTGAAGGGAACAAGCGATGGTGTTTCTGCAGCCTGACAGTTTGAACATTCTGCAGAGATGCAAGCCCAATATGTCACACAGGACAGCCCACAGTAATTAGCAAGATAATTAGTGAGAGTTCACTGTTTTTAGCAATAATTTATAGGAGGAGAGGAGTCAGTGTGTGTACTCTTCTCAGTAAGGATGCACAGCCCAAGATTTTACCTCCTGGCCACAGCATGAGCAATTATATCCCAGGGTCCAAATCAAACAAAATTGTGTATCTGCTATTTTTACCATTCTAATATTTGTCTGGTTTGAAGGTCTATATGCTATTCTATTTGTTATGGTTTTATCGTTATATTTCATTCCAAAGCCAGAAAACTGTCAATGGCAGCTGAAAGGATTTCTTGGATTTGGTTTGGTTTGGAGAATTGGGGGAGGGGAGGAGAAATGGATGTCTAACTGGGACATTTCTGGGGAAATTGTCACAGGAATGTATGCTATTTAGAGGACAAATATTTGAGGCCACATCATACACACTCAGCAATTAGCTTCAAGAAGAAAATGGTTCTCCTTACTACTCACTGAACTGCCTGATATCCACGCATTTTCTGGAGTGCCCAGATTATTAGCAAAGATATAGGGAACACTTTTCCATGCCCCCAGAGTACAAGCACCAATTTATCTACTTCACATGGCTCAGGGACTGCAGGCTCTTAGACATACACACATCCTCATGCAGTCACTCCTTAAATCCATTTCCATCTGACATGGACCAGTCAAGCACACTACAGCCACAACACCAGGAAGAACCCAAGAATCACCCCTCCCCATAACTGTCCTCAGATTGACCCTCAAGCCCACCTTTTTTTTTAATATGAGAAATCTTTTATTCATGAAAGAGCAGTTCACAATTTGTGTTCCCAAGGCTGCTCAGTAATTAATATCACTAAGTACTTCTTATATACCACACACTAGACGAATCAGATCTCACATGGGTGATCCCATTCAGGCCAGGCACAGTCTCTGGGAGGGAAACTTTTATTATTGTGTGTGTTATTGATAAGGATGATGAAGCTTAGAGAGGGGTTAGAAAGACAGCAACTTAACCAAGTCTGAGTAGATATAATTGCAGATTTCTCAGATCCCCTGATCCCATCCCCCAACAATTCTTCTTCTACTACACAGCAACAGAGATAGTAAGGCAAGTCAGAGGGATTTCTGATATTCTAAACAGCCTAGTACAAATCATATTTATCCCACAAATAAATGGATACACCAGATCACTAAAATGCCAGTTTCCTTGCTCTGAGATGAAATAGCATCTCAGTGTCGAAACACCCGTTATCCTGCATTTCAGAGGCTGACAAAAAGTTTATTGGGTGTTATATCATTTCTTCAAAGAGGAAAAAAATAAAGGGTAGCTTAACCAGTTCTTATTAAATTCAGATTGTTTCAAGGACCTACTTCTTCAAACTGGGTACTCCTATACAGTACAAGAGTGTTTTACCAAAAAAGAGAAAAGCTAGTTTAGAATGGTTCCAATGGCTGACATATAATTTGGAATCCCCAAACATGATCATCCTTTTTTGGCATATAAGAAAGGAGACTTTAATAGAAGAAAAAGAAAATTAAAGTTAATAAGGAAAGGTAAACAGATAAGCAAAATATGCTACAAATACTGGCAGTTTTAAACAAGATTTTTATATGAAGTACTCAGTCGTGGGGGGTGGGGAGAAAAAGATTAGAAACCTTGCTGGTTGCAGAGGAATGCCAGGGGAAATGTGTGGGTGTGAACACATATACACAGTTCAGAAGTCATTAGCCAAAGGTCCTTATCATCAAGAGGAAAGGTATCTAAAAGGGACAGAAACTTCCCTATCCAATCCAGGGGTTCAATGAAAGAACAAGAAAGTGGAAATCCACAGACCAAGGTTCTGGTCTTTCTGATAATACCAATTATTCTGAAGACCTAGAGCAACTGACCTGACCTCTCAGGACTTAGTTTCATCATTAAGAACACAAATACTAATCTTGATACATATACTATGAGGACCATGTGAGATTATAGATTCGACAGTACCTCAATAAAATTGTTTAGGTTTGATATAAAAGTTGCATATTATATTTGTATTTTATCAAGGCACTGGAGAGTTAAGTTGCAAGTTGATTTAAAGCATTCTACTTAGCTGACAAGAGGGGACTTCTCCAAGCATTGAATGATGTGCACTTAATGGAGCCCATTGGCAATACCACTATTACACATATATGGCATTAGAAAGCCTGTTAACAAGTAAAAAGCAGCACAAAGAATCCAATAAAGTGACCTGGTTTAGAACTAGTTACAGTAAATTCTTAAATGTCCACAGTGAGGGAAAGGAAGCTCCAAAACAGACACTGGAATTCAGCAGATATTCAAAACATCAATTTCTCCATGGTTCTGGAGAGCTTTTCATATGTGTCCAGCTGTGCTTAGATTTGACTGCATCTAGATTTAATCTTTAGCCCCAGTGAAGGCAGAAGGAGGCAGTCCAAGGCACGTGATAACCTTGTTCACACTACCCAACTAGAATTAAAAATATGGCAGGACAATTCCCTCAAATGGACACTGCCATACAGATAAGCAAGAGGCGAGTGTCCCCAGCTATATAATTACAGAGCCAAGCTCAGAGCAATGTAGTCACTTGCAATGGGGTCCTATTTATACTTCCATTCCCTGGTTTATTTGAACTTAATTACTCTGTAATTAGTGTCTATCGGTAGAGGAAATTTACTTGAATTTCCATCCTTTTCATCTCTAAATAGAAGGCTTAGAAAAACATTTAGTGTTAAGGTAGTTCTTGTTAACAAATAGCTTCCACAATAGAATTAAAAGGAGAACTCAAATTCATTACTGTGTAATGTTCCAGATAAGGAATTTAGTTTCCGTTCACTCTTTAGCCAGTGAAAACACCTATGTAACAAAAATGTATTTGAAGTACTGAGCTAATTCACAGCTGTTGGAGAATGGATAGCCAGTGGCAAAGAATTCTATTGAAATTTGCCATATAATAAACATGATTGATTTTAACTTATTATTCTGAGTAAGCTATAACTAGGTCTACCCCATTTATAATAGAATTCCTAGAATTAAATTCAATTAAAATTGTGCTGAATTTATATAAACTTTAATACAAAGACTCCACTGTAAAACTGCAAGATTCAGACACTCAGTGGGTTCTGAATGAATGAATTATAGGAATGACGAGACCTTTCACGAGATTAAAGGGCTCCTATATCAATTGTGAACTGAATACTTTGTAAGAATAAAGCCTTATGATTACGTATATTCTCAGAAGGAAAATATATTTTCATTCAGAAAACTTATCTTCAATGAGCAATTAATTACTAATATCTCAAAGATGGACAGAGCAAGGTGTTGGGAAGCCGGAATGTATGAGAACTTGAATTTAAAAGTCTGAGAACACATTACTGACAGATTAGATTATTGCCATTGATCACAAGGGTTTTCCACAACTAATCCCAGAGCTGAGACAGACATGAATGGAATCATCCAGACAAAACTACCTTCCACCAAGGACTGGCCTTCTGATAAACAGGCTGGGGAAAAGCCTAAAAGAGAAGGGAGAAGCAAATGGGTGTGATGAGGAGGAAAGCGGCAATTCTCGAGAGTCTACATCCTCTCCTTTCCCCCACCAGGAAAATGTAGCTATCTGAAATTGTGCTTGTTGAATGTGGATAACGGGAGTCACATGATGAAATAAGTGTTCCACCAAGATTAATCTGTCAGCAGTGAGACTGATGGATTGACAGAGAGAACAATGGTAGGGGGTAGGGGGATAGAACAATGCAGAGAGGAGGAGGAAGGGATTCAAGGGAGCAACGTCAAGATTTAATAAGCCACTATTTATAGGCAGGAGATGAAGGAGAGAGGAGTCAAAGATGACTCCAAGGTTTACTCTCAGGATGGAAAACCAGCTATTCTGCTTAGAAAAACAGGGTCAGCAAAAGAATAGCCCCTTCCTGTCTGATTTACTTGCTTTTTCTTAATATAGTTTTTAGTTGTAGATGGACACAATACCTTTATTTTATTTATTTGTTTTTATGTGGTGTTGAGGATCAAACCCAGTTCCTCACATGTGCTGGGCAAGCGCTCCACCACTGATCCACAACCCCAGCCTCCAATTTACTTTCATATTGGATAAAGCCACTAACCCTAGGCAATGTCACCAAGTAAAGGCTCCTGAGATTTTGTGATTTGTTTGTTTATCTGTCTGTTTGTGTTGGTACTGCAGATTGAACCCAGAGGCACTCTACCATTGAGCCACATGCTCAGCCCTGTTTATTTTACTTTTTTTATTTTGAGACAGGGTCTTGCAAAGTTGCTGAGAGTCTCCCTAAATTACTAAGGCTAGCCTAGAACTTGCAATCCTCCTTCCTTGGCCTCCTGAGTCACTAGGATTACAGGTGTAAACCATCATCCCCAGCCTGGGTTATTTTCAGCTGGCTACAACAAGAAGGACATTGGCCCACGCTGTCAAATGAACTGAGCATCAGTGAAGACAGAATGACACCAGTAGTTATATAGCTATATAGTTATATAGCAAAAATGAGTCAACCCCTGAGCAGAAAGAGCAGAAAAGATTATTTAGGGGCACACACTGAAGCAAGACTTTCAACAGAACAGCTGTGAACTGTTCAAATCAATCCAGGTTGATGATCAAAAATGGTATAGACTTTATGAAAGAAAAGAATCAAAAATTATGGTCCAAACTCCAATGCCTACAGGGGCCAAGCAAGTAACAGAAATGGAGAAGGGTGGGTGTTGGGCAGCAAGGTATCTTAATCTGTCCTGTTTCTGTGGCTATAACTGAATACTATTAACCGAGTAATTTATAATGAAAAAAAACGTGTAGGTAGTTCATGGTTCTGGAGGTTGGGAAGTCCACAAGCATGCCACTGCTGCCTGGGGAGGGCCTCCTTGCTGTATCATAGCATGGCTGAGGGCATCATATGACAAGACATCATATGTGCTAGCTACTGTCCCTCTTCCTCTTCACCTGAAGCCACTAAAACCATCATGAGGGCTCAGCCTCATGACTATCTCTAATCCTAATTGCCTCCCAATGACTCTGCCTCCAAATGCCACTAACATATGAATGTGGGGATTAAGTTTCCTACACAAAAACTTTTGGGGAACACATCAAACTTCAGCACAAGAAATAGGGTGGAGGGCTGCAATAAATGGCCTGCTTCCACCCTATGTAAAGGGGAGCCACTTCCTAACAATAGGTGGATTTAGTCCCAGCAAGGCTGTAGGCTCACTGTTCTGCTGGGTCAAGAGAGATCACTGCACCCACCACTGTCTACCACGTTCTCACTGTTTATGTTCTTCAAGCACTTGTCGATGTCTGAACCACTGTGTGCTGCTGCTGTGTTTGTGGTCTGTCCCCTCCTGGTAGAAGGTGAGCTCCAGGAGGAGCCACATGCTTGGCATTCAATCAATGCATGCTCACTTCTAGAATCCCCAGGGCTTACCGTGTGCTATGGCGTGAACCCAAAACCAAACCCTCGTGTCGACACAGCCTTCATGACCCTCACCTTCTGCTCCTGTCGCTCCCAATGCTTCCTATCTCTCTCCACTATGGGTTCTGCAAAGGAAAGACCTGGGTTCAAATCCTGACTCTGCCTGGCACTCACTAGCTATTAGTGCTTTGTGAAAACATCAAGCGGGGCTAGGGTTACGGCTCAGTGGTAGAGCACTTGCCTCACACATATGAGGCACTGGGTTCAATCTTTAGCACCACATATAAGTAAAAAAATAAAAGTATTGTGTGAATCTACAACTAAAAAAATTGTTAAAAGAAGAAAATATCAAGCAAAAGTCTCAGCTGCTACCTCTGTTTGTATCTGTTGCTGGATTTCTAGAGAACAAAGTAGGATTTTTTTTTAAAGTCACTACAGATATAACACTAATGCTTGATTCTTTAAAATTTCCCAAACTTGAGTTTTCCCTTCTCACACTAGCCACATGCAAGGTGCTACTGCTACCCAGCAGGCCAGGTGGTGCAGGTAGAGCCTTTGTTCTGCTACCCTTGGCTTGTCCTCTCTCCACCTTCTACACAAATGTATTTCCTAACAGTTCTTGAGGACCAGCCCAGTTCTCTCTTCCTCTGTGAAGTTTCCTCTGACTTCCCTGAGCAAAGGTTACTCTCACCTCTGAGTGTTCACAGTCTTCTGTTCTTACAACTGTAGCTACACAGACAGGAACCACAAGTCACCAGCTCCCTGACACTCCGCCAGTGAGCAGAGTAGGGACCAGCGTTACTCCTTGTCATATTCCCCAGAGCCTAGCACATGCCTGCTTCAAAAGAGGTATTCAATAAATGTGTGCTGAATCTAACAAACCTGAACGCCCAACAGATGTGAATCTGATTTACTGGAAACCATATGAGCAGATAGACACATCTTGCTATGCAATCAAGCAACTAACTCCTAACAGTGACAAAAACTATCACATGGTCAGCTCATAATTGGCTCATTAATGGTAGGCAAGGGTGACGGGGATCATCTAAGAATTGTTAATACATTAGTCAGCCCCTTATCTTCAAGGGATACATGCCAAGACCTTCAGTGGATACCTGAAACCAGGTAGAGTAACAAACCCTATACAGACTATGATTTTTTTCTGTACACATATAATTATCTTAAAATCTTATCCTACTAACCCTTTTTCTTACCCACAACTACTCACCACAACTGAAACTGCAAAAAGGAAAGCCATGAGTAAGGAGTACTACTGTATGGGTATTTTTGCTATTTTAAACAAATATAGGCAAATGGTGTGACTTGTATAGTGCCAAAAATTCAAGACCAAAAAAATTACCCCTCCTATTGATTCAGCAAAGTGTCAAAAAAAACTAAATCTTTTTTTAAATTTTGATTTCATCATATCATGAAATTTTATGGGAGCTGCTATATGCTTTCTAACACATGAGTGTTCAATCATCAATTCATTTGACAGATATTTACTGAAAGCCTCCTACATGTCAGGATTACAAAAAAATCACTACAAATCCACATTCTACATTCTATAATTTTATAATGACTGCTTAAGAAAACCTGGAAAATTTGGGAGGAGGCTGTTGAGGACAATATAAATGTTTGCATTATAATATAATCTAATAGGTAGCCAACTCTATCAAATCTGAGGAAGAGCCCTGTGACAATTCAGACCCGTCAAACAATTAACTTCATACAAGTGAGTCAGGAAAAAGCAAGGACATGTCCACAGTATAATCCATAAAATTTTATAAACAGCCATGCATGGTGGTGCACACCTGAAGTCCCAGCTACTTGAGAAGCTGAACTTTTTTCCCTATCTTCCAGAATATGGGACCTTCTGTTAACTTTTTAAAATTGATTCCTGATAATAAGGGTCATAAAAACATATGTTCCAGAATTGTAAAAATGTGTGAGAATATCTCATAGGTAAGACACTTAGGACCCCTTATACCATGCCAAGAAAAATGGAGCTTCTGAAAGTCAATAAATGTGGAACCAGTCTTGTCCAAAAGTAAAGTAGAAATCACTGTCATCTAAATTCACTTAGGCTGGAGGAGTAGCTCAGTGGCAGGGCTCACACTTAGCATGCATAAGGTTCAACCCTGGGCACCAGTCAATCAATCAATATTGAATTCACTAAACTCTCTCTTCAGTCTGCAGTGGTGGGGACTAGAAAAGGCCTGTTTACCCAAATGTCAGTCCATGGCAGGAGGCAGTTTTGTTTGGATGATTTCATTTATATCTGTCCAAACTCTAGGTCATGTCTCCCCATGCCCTGTGGAATGCATAATATACCCCTTCCATCCCTTCCCTACCAGAAGAGAAAAGAATTCTAAGGGAATGGGACATAAGACAAGTAAGTTTTGACCAAAGAAAAAGTTCATAAAAAAATTTCTGAACTTCCCTAGGAACAGACCTGATAGAATTATCTCAGAATGAATGAATGAGTGAACAAATAAATCTCAAGTGTTTCTCCTGCTTTCTAAACGTATGGTTCATTTTATTGATATAATACGTTAATGGTTAATAAAAATTTATGTTTTGTAATCACACAATTCCATTTTGAATCATAAGTCTCTCAAGTGAAGAAGGAAAATATTGATTTTTTTAAAAGGTTAAAGATATATTTTTTTTAAAAAAATCAAGTGTTATTTCCTTCTCCATTCTCACATGACATTCAATACAAACTTATGGCACCAGAGATATGGGGGATTTTTTCCCCCTACACACCAAGCAATTTACAGATTCTCCATTGGACACAAGCTGGATGTCCTCTGACTCAATTCAATTCCAGCACTATCCATCTGGAGATAGATTCAGAGCCCAGAGATTGAGGGCTTAGTCCCACAAGACTTCAGATGCCCATTTCAGATGCCAATCACAAGCCCCAAGTTGGGGCCTGTGCTTCTGAAAGACATGCTATAAATCATAGTTCTCATGACCCCGCCTCAAAATCAATTTAATTTGCTGAGAGATTCACAGAAGTCCTAGAAACACATTTACTAACTTATTACAAATGGCATTACAAAATATACAAAGTAACAGCCAGATGGAAGAGAAGCATAAAGCACACTATTGGAGAAGGGGAAAGAAGCTTTCATGCCCTCTCCAGGTGTGCCCCCCTCTAGGAACCTCCACATGTTCAGCTATCTGAAACTTTCCAGAAACTAGTCCCTTTGGGTTTTGATGAAAGCTTCATTTCATAGGTATGACTGATGACATCACTGTCAATGGTGAGCAACTTCACCTTCAACACCTCTCTTTGGGGGGTGAGACTAAAATTCCTAACTCTCCAATCATGCCTCAGTCTTTCTGGTGACCAGATCCCACCCTGAAGCACCTAGAGGACCCCAGACACTAGTCCTCATATTCTCATACAAAAGACATTCTTATCAGGAGATTCCAAGACTTTTAGGAGAACACAGAATGAAGACCAATTATATATTTCACAATATCACACAAAACAAAATTGACTTTTTCCACTTTGGGTCCTAATACTGCTACATGGCAGTAATATTCACTTTCTAGGCAGTAAGAAAAAAACATATAATAAATCATCAGAAAATGTAACTGTCTATAAAGAAATATGAATTTGGGTAAGCACCAAAAGTTAAAGAACATAACCATTTAATTCTGAGTTGTCCATAAATTCCCTGTCCTCTGGACTATCTTGGTTTATGCCTTTTATCCTGGTATAATTATTAAGTGTGCCCACCTCCCCAAAATGGCGGCGTGGACAATTGGTTATTCACCACTCTATTTGGAAATTGAAAGAATTCCTGAACATTCTTTGAAAATGGAACATTAGCTTTTCAGTGGCAACTGTATGTTCAGAAGTGCTTGGCACAATCTGCTTTTAAACTCCCCAATTTTGAAAGAGTTAATAAACATTTTAACTTTCACAGCTGTTAAGTAATTAGGACCCATCACCACTGTGTACTTATGAAACGGCTTCAGACATAAATGTGAAGCTTGGCCTGGCAACCTATATTTGGGAACTTCCCTCTCCACCTCTACCCAGCATCTGGGCATCCAGGAGAGAGGCACAGAGACACAATGATTCAGCATTTCTAAGGCCTTCATTAAAATGTGCTTCAGTGCAAAGGAATCAGGGGAGGGAAAAGAGACCCATAGCATACAGATATTAAAATCAAAACTTCTTTTTATAAAAGCAAATAATGATGACATTCTATACTTTCTCAATGAAACATTTGTAAAGCAGCCAAACTGACAAGTGTGTCTCCCAGCACTGTTATCAAGCAAGTCATCCCAAGATGTAGCAGGAAACATATGAACCCCTTTTGTCAACTCCTTCCAGAGATGCTTAAAAAAACAGAAGAACAAGGGAAATGACAGGACGCAAAGGTCAACTTCCAGGCAGACACCACATGAGAATGATACTGTTCATACCTGGACGGGAACACTTTTTAGAACACTGCTTATGTCATTTGTTTGACTCCTGAAGGACAGATCATGTCTTTTCCAACTTCCCACATGGCATACCAGCAATGTGCAACAAACTCCACTGAATGAAACTAAGAAGAAGAAAAATGCTTCCAAACACAATTTCTATATAAACATTCTTTCCAAAGTAGAAAAGAAACCCACCACTAGGGTGGGAGTGGAGAGGTTGAATCATTCCAATAGCAAGTGCTCCATAGTTGAGACTCTATTCCTCTACTCAAGTGGTGAGTAAAAGTTGAACAACCTTATTATCATAGAAAGTCAGATATATTACAATGAAATCATGTCCCACAAACAAAACAACTGTGCAAAGTTAGACCATAAGACAAGCATTAGTCCTAGGCGCCAACACTTCAGTCATAAAGTTTTAATGAAATTTCTTTCACATTGCAGCTGCATGGGGCTTGGGCACTTCTTTAAAATACAATTTAAGGCAGGTTTGAGTTTTTTTTTTTCTCCTCCAGCAGCCTGTGCAAGGGCACTGAGAACTAGCCACTTAACCACAAAAGGTGTCATTCATAAAGGAAAGCTGTGGTCCTCCATTCATTCTATCAAGGGGGCCCTGGACACCTCTTCCTAAAGGCAACATCCACTACTCCTATCAATAAGGCAAATGGGTAGACAATATGTGTTAGCCCATTAAATTACAGAGAAGCTTCTGGTGGGAAAGACCTGGCAGAGAACACAGACCCATTATCTTAGTCAAGGTGGGCAGCTGTCACCTTATAATAATGTGAAACGAAGTTAACTTCACAAGTATTCAATATGGAGGAAGCATTTTCTCCAAGACCTGCCTTATTTTAAAAAAACAATAAAAATTAAATAGGCAGACCTCTTAAATTTTACAATAGCTTTTGGAGAATCACCCAAAAGACTTAAATTTGTATCTCCCCATCTGTAAAAATGGGGATAAAAACCATTACCACCTACCTATATTTCAGAAAACTGATTAAAAACAAGGATATAAACCACAGATGGTTTTCTTAAATTCTTGAATCTTAGACAGTTTCTGTGCTTGTCAATGAACAGATATCAATCAAAATGAAATATCTAACATGTGGACTCTATTTTCTGCTCCTAATAAAGAACAGAGGCACTGATAATCCATTGCGTAAACTTGCCTGGGTCCAAAATATTATTAATTTAAATAAATAATTGGAAAAGTTTAAGTAGATTCCTTAAACTTTTTGGACATTAAACATCTTTGTCTTCCACTGAATATCCTTTTTAAAATCAGTGTCAATTTCTAAACTAAACTGAAAGTAACACAACAGCTCCCAATCAATGCAGATTAAGTTTTGAAGTACTAAATCAACCAAAACTGGTCTTCATATTATGCAAATAATTTTTTCTAGTCCTCATAATCTTTTTAAAATGTCAAACTGTTGACCTACTGATGATATAATTGTAATATTTTCTTCCTAATGATCAACTGAAGAAAGAAAGAGTAAACTTACAAACACTCAAGTTCTAAATGGAAAGACTGATGAGGAAACTGCTGCCAAACAGCCTCTTACAACAATCTTGCATGTACAGACTGAATGGAGTTTTTACATCATGGGAGGTAGAATCCTGCACCCTTACATAAAGGCCCACAGACACTAGGCGGGACATAAACACAGTCATGCTATTGCTCAATGCCCAATGCACCTGAAAAACACATGGACCATGTTTCAACTGCTAAGCTTATCAGAGCATCCAAAAATGCCAGTCCCAGTTTAGTCAGAGAAAAGAAACAAACAGTAACCCTATCCCAGTGGATCCCATGTTAATTACCTCCAGTTTCTCCCCTATCATATTAATTGCTTTCTTAATAAAATGCTGCAGTAACATTTGTGAAATCAGATTCTGGCAGAAAATCAAATCAAAGGAAAACTCTTCAATGGCAGCTACTTTCTGCCATTGCCTCCTGCCCAGCCTCCTGCGTACCTTATTATGTTTCTGCTGGTGTCTTGCTTTTGTGTCAAGAACATGATAAGGGCTTTCTGAGTCTTGGTTGATGTAATATATGAGTCTTGAAGGCAGTGTGATTTCTTTCTGCATTGCATTGCTATAACTGATGTTACTGGTGCTATTCTGTTGCAATGTATTGTCTTCATCTGCCAGGACTCCCAATTTTTTTTCTGCAGTTTCATTCCAATGCGGAGCTGGGGGGACAAGAAGCACAAACAAACACAAACACACACATATACACCCCATAAATACATATGTACTAAAATGCATCTTTTTCATTAATGACATTAGCAAAGTTTTCTACTTATAAGCAGGTAAGAAGTGGAGACACAGAAAGGCAAGTTAGGATAACAATGAAATGTCCTGAATAGGTTAACAGCCAATAAAACTTATACAATCATGTACTAGAATTAAGTATAGTTTTTTTAGCTAGTCTCAAATTTATACAGCTAGATATTATGGAAAGGGGACAGAATTACTTAGGGAAGAGTCATTAAAAGTACTTGCTCAGGGGTCTTGACCCCCATCTCCACCCCTTCTCCGAGTCTACAGAAGTTCGACTGAGCTCTGCTCAATAGTATCCCATCTGAGAACTAAGAACACTCCAAGGATAACTTGAATGCTGACTTCATGGACATGGAATTTTAATTGATTCTTTTAACCAAATGGAAATTTTCCCTTTCTTTTAACTTTGAGATGAGCAAAAATCCTTTGCCATAGAGGGATATGGATTCCGCGGCCTTGGATTTCTTTTTATTTTCCTGCCCAGGCCAACTTTTTGCTTTCAGTGATTTCCAATCATGAATGTATTGGACATTGTGTTATTTTAATTGTTCATGACATGCATTTTGTGAAATCACAACCTAAGGTCGTGCACAAAGTGTGTCTTCTGCACTTTCGGTCTTTGGTCCCTGAAGTATGCCTCCCCATTTTAATCCCAGCTGCAGTGAATAAGCCCGGTGGGAAATTTGAGGAAACAACCCATTGCCACTATTATCATTACATGCTCCCCGCATTCATATTAAGGCTCCAGCACTCAAGAAGCAACTTGCTCCCTCGCTGCATTTCCCAGCCACTGGTTTCCCCTCCGCAAGTTGCATGAGATCGCTGAAGGATCCAGGATCCCCTAAATGCCTCCCAGTGGAACCACAGTAATTGGAATGGGGTTTTAGTGAATGCAACATAAATGGACTTCCAAAAGTGAACTAGAATGAACAGGGGCTTAGGAATGAGAAGCGTAGAGAGGCAGACAGGGAGGCACAGAAAGGCCAAGCCTGGGACGTGTCCAGGGCGCACGGACCCGCGTGCCCTTCGCTTTCCTCTACAGGGCCCCGCGGGGAAAGCAAGGCAAAGGGCACCGGGCCATACCCACCGCTGGGCGCAGGGGCCCCCCAGGCGCGGGGCCGGGACGAGGCGGCGAGCGCAGGCAGCAGAAGGACGAGGAGCAGGAGACAGGGCGGCGCGCGGGCCGGGGCGCGGACAGGCACCGGGCCGACGGGGCCGCAGCAAGGGCCGCGAGAGGCACCGGCAAGGCTGCAGCCTGCCAGGGGCAACCGCCGGGAGCTGCTGCCGGGCGGCTTCATGGCTCATAGCTCCCGGGCGCCGCTCGTTGTGGCCAGCTAGAGCGCCGGGCTGGGCTGCGGGGCGGCTGCGGGCGGAGCCGGTCACGCCGGCTGGGCGCGCATGGTGCCACCGCGGGCAGGGGGCTCGGGGCTAGGGGCTCAGGGTTGGGCGGCGCGCCCTCCTCAGCTCTCCTCTCAGCCCCTCCCGGGGCGGACGGCAGAGGAGTTCAGGGGTCCCCGACGCTCCGCCAACTTGGAGCCTCCTCACCGGTGGCTCCCTCCCCGAGGCGGGCGCGGCCGCTCAAGCGACTGCGGGGGCTGCTGCCGGGCCTGAGGGTGCTGAGGCGGCGCGCGGGAGCGAGCAGCACGGGGACGCGCGCTTCGGGCGTGCGCCCCTCCCTCGGGAGCGCGCCCGAGAGGGGTTTCGGGCGCTGGTGCTGATGCTGATGCTGATGCTGCTGCTGTCGACGGGCACGGGACGCACTGCGCATGCTTTACTGTGAGGAAAGGGGGAGCAGCAGAGTGATGCAGCATTCCGAGCAGCATCAGAGGTGGCGATGGCACCTCCGAAGATGGGGGCGGGGGAGGGAGAGCTGGTAGTCAAGGGGGAGTCCGAGGAAAAGAAAGAAAAGTACAGGGATTCCTGGGCCAGAAACAGGCACGATCTGGAGAAAACAACCCAAGAACTCGACCTTTCTTTTCCACCATCCCAGACCTCACATACCCTCTCCTATTCCAACCCCCGCCTGCTCAGAAAAAATTAAGGCCAAGCATTTCCATCTTAATCCTTTACGTATTTTCTTTCTGCAAGTAAACAAAAGACTGCAGTCGGGGAGGTAAAAATAGTGTTGCTTCTCATTCAGCTTGCTAACAGTGAGTGGGACCTTGGCTAGGAAGCCCGTTGGCGCGTCGCAGCCTGGCCTATGCGGTCCGCAGGGCGTCAGGAATCCCTGTGCAGGGGTACTCTGCCCGGGCCTGGGTCCTGCCTGCTTGTGCCCAGAGGGTTTGAGGAAAGCTAATGAAGTCTGAAGGTGTTTCCTCAAGAGTTCAGGAAGTATGGCTGGGTGCAATCAGGAAGGTCTTAAACATTCTGGAGAGTAAGCAATACAGAGATTAAAAATTGAGTATGTGGCAGCTATCTTGGGAAATCGCCGTTTGTCAACTATGGGGGTGGCCAGGCGTTTAGGAGGACACATTTCTATTTTTGAGATCCAGTCCTAACTTCAGAGAGAAGGGGGTATTTTCTCTCACTGCTGCAAACAATGTAAATCCAGGGTTCCTGCTTTTGGCGGGTTAGCAGCCACTACATTTGGTGGCTTCAGATTAGAACTGGGGCTTATTTCTGCCCCCAAATCTCCACAGTGCAAACACTCATTTATTCACTCTTCCAATGACAGTCTGAGTAATAATAATGTTGTTATTTTAATTTAAAACAGATAATACCATCCACTTAGGGGAAAGAGATCAAGAATTACGTGATGAAAAGAACAAACGTGGGTATAAAGCACCTTAGCCATGAAAGGACAGTGTTAGCCATATATCCACCTCCACCCAACAAAGAGGGAAAGAGGAGAAAGAAGCACAGGCACACATTATTCCCACACACAGACCTAAGTTTACAGAGCTGTTAGGGAATTACATACTAATTTTAGTGCTTCCTTTCTATATCAGAGCTAGAGTGTTTACTGACATGTATTTATGAATGTAAATTTGTAATTGGTGCTACCTCCCCCAAGGCAGTGACAGTTTTCCTTTCGCTCACCAGTGTGCCCCTAAGACCTAGCACAGTGGTTGAGGCCCAGAATATCTCTTGGAAAATATGTGATCAATGCATAAATGAGTAGGTGGTGCACTTAAGTAGGACTCATTCTTGAGGCAGGCTGGTGAACATTCCGTTTCCGTATAGTTCCCACCTGCAGGTCAGTGTGCCTACAGGCCTCTCCCTCGAGACAAGCACGTCCTGGCTAGATTTTCCCACTTTATTTTTAATACAATGTACATCCTGTAAAAGGACCTGGGAAAAAGTCAGAGAGATGTACAAGGAATTGGAAGGGAGAATGAAATGAAAGGAGAAAGGTGCCCACATGCAAGTTATTTAGAAACCATCTCTTGCCATTGGGTGACAACTTCCCAAAGTTTGCTCTACTAACTAAACCTTCCAGATGAACTGGACTGACTCAACATTATCAGTGATAATCTACCATTCCACGCACATGGGGATACAGGAAAAGGGTTGAATCTAATTTTTTTTTAATTTTTTTATTTGTTCTTTTTAGTTATACCTGACAGTAGGATGTACTTTGGCATATCATACATACATGGAGTATAACTTCTCATTCTTGTGGTTGTACATGATGTGGAGTTCTACTGGTCATGTATTCATATATGAACATAGGAAATAATGTCCAATAAATTCTACTGTCTTTGCTATTCCCATTCCCCCCTCCCTTCCCTTCATTCCCCTTTGTCTAATCCAATGAATTTTTATTCTTCCCTCCCCTCTCCCTTATTGTGTGTTAGCATCCACATATCAGAGAGCATATTCAGCCTTTGGTTTTGGGGGGATTGGCTTATTTCACTTAGCATGATAGTCTCCACTACCATTCATTTACTGGCAAATGCCATAATTTCATTCTTCTTTATAGCTGAGTAATATTCCATTGTGTATGTATGTGTATATATATATATATCACATTTTCTTATCCATTCATCTGTTGAAGGGCACCTAAGCTGGTTCCATAGCTTAGCTATTGAGAATTAAGCTGCTATTATAAACATCAATGTGGCCACATCACTATAGTGTGCTGATTTTAAGTCCTTTGGGCATATGCCAAGGAGTGGGATAACTGGGTCAAATGGTGGTTCCATTCCAAGTTTTCTAAGGAATCTCCATACTGCTTTCCAGATTGGTTGCACCAATTTGCAGTCCCACCAGCAATGTATGAGTGAACTATTTCTCCCACATCTCTGCCAACATTTATTGTTACTTGTATTCTTGATAATTGCCATTCTGACTGGAGTGAGATGAAATCTCAGTGTAGTCTTAATTTACATTTCTCTAATTGGTAGAGACGTTGAACATTTTTTACATATTTGTTGTCAATTTAATTTTTATTAAGCAGTGGGTTGTTTACAAAGATAGATGCTGTCTTACATTCCATAACCAAAAAATTCCATTTGTTTATAGAACTTAAAGTTTACAGAAATTGCTGGAGGCAAGATAATGTATCAGCAAATGGAATAGTGAGTCAGAGAAAGAGCAAATCACTTAGAAAAAAATAACTGGAGATCCTTAACCTATAGATTTAATGGAAGGTTAAAAACAGAATCAAATATTCTTTAATTGGCGACTTTGTTAGATTTACTAATTTCTCATTAAGTTGTTGGGAATTTTTCTTGTTATTGAGTTCACCTCTAAATATTCTCTCTGTGCTTTCATGATATGAGTGGCCTTCTTTATCACTTACTACCTATCGCTTTGCTCTGTATTCATGTACAAGCGTGTCATCTTCCTCCTGTCAAAAAGTATGAAGAGCAAGGCTACATCTTGGTAGGAAAGGTAGGGATTCAGCAAACAAGACTGGAATGAAGAGAGAAATGTACCAGAAGCTTGAGTGCTAGGGCAACTCAGATTACAAATGTGTGCTGGCTCCCATGGCCATCAATGGACCATTGGAAGATACAGAAAACTGTGCACTTGTAGGTGAAGGCTGGCAGCCAGAAGGTGCATGGGGGGAAATCATATAAGGCGATATGGGCATGCAAGCAATTGTCCAGAGTGGTAATGGGATTTTGCAGCTGGTCTAGAGAGGGAGGACCCCCAAAAACCTCTCTTGCCATTATCTCTTTCAGGTGGCAGAACTGGATCCATTTTGAAACCCGTGAGGAAATTGGGTCTGGATAGGAACAAGCAAAAGATAGGAGCAAAAATAGATTTGGAAGGTGTCTGACACAAAAAAGCTGAAATTCGGGGGGAGAAGTTAGAAAAGTGGTCCCAGAAGGGCTCCAGAGGATGAAAACAGTTAAAAAAGAGGAGCCACATAGCAAAGCAGACTTAGAAGCTCAATTAGAATGGTATAAACAGGGGCTGGGGTTGTAGCTCAATGGTAGAGCACTTGCCTAGCATGTGTGAGGCACTGGGTTCAATTCTCAGCATCGCATATCAACAAATAAAATAAAGGTCCATTGGGGCTGAGGTTGTGGCTCAGCGGTAGAGCGCTTGCCTAGCATGTGTGAGGCACTGGGTTCAATCCTCAGCACCCCATAAAAATAAACAAAATAAAGATGCATCAACAACTAATAAAAATATTTTTAAAAACTAAATAAAGGTCCATTGACAATTAAAAAATATTTAAAAAAAAAAAAGAATGGTATAAACATTTGGCCAAAAAGCCAAGGTCAAAGAGGTGTGCTGCAAATCGGTGGGCGGTGCTGATGCTGAGGAGAGATGGAGGGGAGAGAAACAGCACAAAGGAGGGCCCAAGGTCAGGAGCACTAGCCCAAGAGCAGCCTCTGTCCCAGAGCAGGAAGGGATTCTGGCAGATTCATCCCTAGCAGTTTTCAAAGTCTCCTCCTAGGATGGCTGTGAAGACTGATTCTACGAGTGGAAATCGATGCTTTGAAGGGGAGAGGATAATCAGTTTCTGAGTAAAAGTAAAAACAAAGGCTTCATTGTTGATACTTTCCACATGGTTCAGAGAACAGCAAGCGTTTTCTATAAAAGGTCAAAGAGTAAATATTTTAGGCTATGTGGGCTTTCTATGTTTCTTAAAATAGCACTTCAGAAATGCAGAAACTGTGTAGCCTACAGATCCTGATTTGTCAACCCACCATTTTTAATGACAACAAAAAAATTGTTTTTGTACCTTGCATAGTAATGTATGTTAAGGTTAAAATTTTTCATCAACTGTCTTAATTCATGTGCTTATGAAAAGAAAAAGTGAAGAATGTATGTACAACAGTATACAGGGATCTAATTCCAGAAGAGGTGGCTCTTCCACGTAATTTACCTACTGGTTTAATCACTAAGCAGTCACTGAATTCTTCAAAGATGTTCATTGCTTGAAGGAGTTCCTAAGGAAGGGAGCATTTCTCCTTTTGGAATTAATTCCCAGACTTAAGTGAGGGAAGAAATATCAGGACTTATTTGAAAAAAAATGTAGAAAATATTCCAAATTTTTCCTTTGTTTTGCTAAGCTATATTTTTTGGTGAGCAGAGAGACATTGAATGGATGCTACAACCATGACAGTTCAGAGGATGGAGTAACACATGCAGCAACAGCTCTTCCTGGGGCCTGTCACCATCAGTGATCTGCCTGAGCTCCTCAGACTCACTCCCAGAGAGGGACAGTGGGGCGGTGAGTGGACACTCCAGGCACAGAGCCACACGCAATGTCACAGGCAACCTGCAGTTCATGAAAGATTAATCTGCAAGTCTGTACTTGATCTACCGCTGTTTATTCTGAAGGACAGACCACAGTGGGACAATTTCAGAAGTCACAGTGTGACTGATTCCAGCACAACAGGGCAAAGAAAAAGTATGCATTACCCAAAGTGGAATGGTCACAGACATTCATTCCTACTCGAGTAGCTGAACATACCAAGTGTATCCAAGGATTAAGTGGGGTACAGCTAAAGAAAGGTAGCCACTGGAACTGGAAATGAACTTGTTAAAGGATATGATGTTAAATGAAATTTAACTAGGAAATCATGACAGAACCAAATAAACTTGAAGCACAGTTATTTTGTCCTGCACTTCACAAGCAGTAAGCTTGCTTATCCCATACTTCAGTGTGTTTACAAGTCGTGGCTTAGAGAGCTAAACAGTATGTCAGAATGATATCGACACATAATTCTTAAACTCTCATGTAACAGTGCCAGGAGTTTCTGTAGAATGATCACAGATTAAGGGCAGGGGTTGAAGGGAGGGACTTTTTACTTTTAGAGATAGCAACTGAATTTTATCTCAAAAGGTTAGAACTCCAGCTACAGAATTAATATGTTAATTATAATCCTTTCCATTTGCATAATAACAATTGCTAAACTCTTTAATAACACCTGCTTTAATAATTACTGTGCATTTACACATTCGAAAATGCTTTTATCTGTATAATTTTATGTGATGCTCAACCTTCCAACACAGAGAGGGCAATCACTGTTAAATCTTTTTAGGAGCTCTTCTTAGATGCAAGGAAACTAAGGCTCACAAGTTTTTACAGAGAGCCTCCATCCTGGCTGCAAATTCAAATCACCTAAAAAGTTTTGTTTTGTTTTATTTTGGTTTTTGATACCATGGATTGAACCCAAGAGCACTTTACCACTGAGTCACATCCCCAGTCTTCTTTTTTTTTTACCTTAACTTTTTTATTTTGAAACAGGGTCTCAGTAGGTTGTTTACAGTCTAGCTAAAATGGTGAGGCTGGCTTTGAACCTACAATCCTCCTGCCTCAGCCTCCCAAGCCTCTGGGATTACAGGTATGCATCACCACGCCAGGCCTAAAAACATTTTTTTCTTGTAAATATTTCAGCTGTACAATATGATATTTTGATATACACAGTAAAATAGTTACTATGATCAAGCAAATTAGCATATCCATCATCCATATAATTACCCCTTTTCTGTGTGTGGCAAGAACACCTAAAATCCGCTCTCTTGGTGAATTTTCAGTGTGCAGTACAATATTACGAGCTATAGTCCCTATGTTGTACATTAGATCTCTAAATTTATTTATCCCACATAACTGCAACTCTGTACCTTTCAACCTATTTCATCCCAATTTCTCCTCCATCCCCTGCCCCTAGTAACTATCATGGTATTGTGCTTCTATGTATTTAATTTTTTTTACATTCTACACATGAGTGAGATCATGAGGTATTCATCTTTCTTTGTCTGACTTATTTCATTTAGCATAATGTCCTCCAGTTTCATCCATGTTTTCGCAATTGGAAAGATCTCCATCCAAATAAAACCACCTCTTCTCCTACTTCTTTTTTCTTGTGTGTCTCAAATATTTCCAAGGGACACTTTTATCATCCAATCCTTAGTATATCTTACAAGCTCAACAGTTCCAACTTCTCAGCTCCTATCTTAGGTAGTGTTGAATTTGACTAGAAACAGACAAGAATTCAAGAAATAAAAAGAAATCAACTAATAATAATAATAACAACAAGATCGATGCTTCAGATTGAATGTGGCTGTACCTCAAGGGTTCATGGGTTGGAAACTGGATCCAGAATGGCAGTGTTAACAGGTGGAAGGAACTTTAGGAGGCAGGGCTTAGTGCAGGGTCATTAGGTTATTGGAGGTGTTGTCCTCAGAAGAAACTATAGAAGTTCTCATGGGATCCTGGTTAGGTATTGCAAGAGGATTGGTATAAAATAGCAAGACTGAGCCTTCCCTCCTCTGGCTTCCTGTCTTGCCATAGGGTCTTTCCATCTCTCCATGACATCTGTCATGATGTGATGTAGCCAAGGGAGGCCCACATCAGAATGGCACCACACTGCTTGGACCTTCAGTCTCCAAAACCATGAGCTAAATAAACCGTTTTTCTTCATGAAGTAGCCTGCCACAGATATTTCGTAATGAAAAGCTTGTACAATTATTACGATTCCTACTTTTACTAATGAGGAAACAAATTTGGAGAAGTTAACTTTTCTAAACTCTAAGAATCAGGACTAGGTCAGGAACCCATGTTTGGCTGACTCCAAAGCATAAACTCCCAATCACATCATAATGATTCTCAAATATCATCAATCTATTAAGGATAGTAATAAAACAAAATTCTAATGCTTAAAGAATACTAAAATACAATCCTCTGTATTCCACATTTAATTAACAATTAATTGTATTAAAAGTTAAAGCTGAAAAATACTGATATTGTATAATCTATTTGATATTCTATTGTCTATTTGACCAAAACAAAATGCCTCAAAGCCTCTACAAAGGAATTATATTTTGAAATCATGATACTTAAACTATATATACAATTTAAAATTATACTTTTTTCTGTTTAAAACCACTGATATTTATTCACACACAACTGCTCTGAACTATGTTCCTAATATTACATTAAAGATTTTTAATACAACCATCATATATAATTGTTTGTATAATTCCAAAACAAAACTCTAATTGTGGTACAGACATTTGTTTCTTATGGTAGTACCACCCCATAAGAGAGGACCAAGATCCTTACTTACCAGAGAATTCAAATTTATTTATTTGTTTGTTTTTAGTATTGAAGATTAAACCCAAGAGTGCTTTACCACTGAACTACATCCCTAGTCCTTTTTATTTCTTACTATTTTAAAATACAGGGTCCCAGGGCTGGGAATATAGCTCAGTAGGTAGAGTGCTTGCCTTGCATGCACAAGGCCCTGGGTTCAATCTCCAGCACCACCAAAAAAAAAAAAAAAAAAAAATACAGGGTCTCACTAAGCTGCTGAGCATCTCCTTAAGTTGCTGAGGCTGGTCTTGAACCAGCCTCTTGCCTCAGCTTCCTGAGTCACTGAGATTACAAGTGTATACCACATTGCTCAACTTTTTTCTAAACTTAAAACTAACCAACATAGCCATCCGTTAAATTTAGTTTAATCTGATCAATTGTAATTAGCAACATTTATTAACCTACCCTTATAAAATAATAACATTAACTTGTGTCATATTAAGATGTTTAGATTTCTAAAGACACAATTAGGAAAGCTTAGCCCCTGGTCAGAATATATCTTTATTCTGCTGTTTTAAGGCAAAAAGAATAACTACCACTAGAACACACAATATGCTTTTGCATACCTTGTATCATTTAGTGCATAGCCTTTAGCAGGCCAAAGTTGAACTGGCTGTACTATTTCTGTTGGATTGGCAGGATTAGACTATTCATGTCATGGATATAGACATGGCTTACAGACAGAAATTGAATAGTAGAGACAAACAATAAATTATCCAGAAGGAAAAGATAAACTCCAGGATTCTCCAGAGTCCAGTCCTAAGACTTTTTATTTGCTAAATTATCAGAGGGAAAGATTGCAGGGTGCAATGCCCTGTCTTGCGGAAAACACTAAGTTTTTCCATGTACTAAATGTTTGGGTGAACTGGGATCAACTATAAACAGATTTTCTGAAGCTATATGACACGGCCAAAAACTGATAAAAGCGTTCTAATATCAACAAGTAAGTTCTGGAAAAAGTAAACTATGTATCTAAACAGCTATACATTCCACCTTCAAACATCTCTACAAAGATTAATATTTAAATTACCACTGGCAATATCACACACACACACAAATGGACACACAAACATTCAGTTTCAATATGGGAAGCAGAATATGAAGTCTACATTGACCATTCCTTGAATAAACAACTTACTCTAAAATCTACATCTATTCTTAATCTAAAATTGCCACCAAAACAATGTTGGAAACCAAATAGAAAATATGTTGAAAATTACAACAAACTCTAATGTATAAGCCCTCTATCAGGAACTGGATGCAATCCAAGAAAAAGCATTTTAAATGTCCAAGCTGCTGCCAGATGACAACAACCCTAAAAGAAAGAACCACAAGATAAAGAATGGCAGAGAGCATTTTCAAAGTCATTAAACTTATGGACAGTATAGATAAGGTGAACATAAGCATTCAAATCCTGAAATATTTTAATAAAGGGGTAGCATCTGAAATTTGGGAGAGCAGAGCATGGTGATCCACACTTGTAATCCCAGTAACTCAGGAGGCTGAGACAGGAGGATCACAAGTTCAAGGCCAGCTTCAGCAATTTAGCAAGACCCTGTCTCAAAACTTAAGGAAAAAAAAAAAAAAGCAAAAAGGACTGGGGATGTAGCTCAGTGGTAGGGCAACCCTGGGTTCCATCCCCAGTAGCCAAATTTTGGGCAAATAATAAGTAGGACCATACATAGTGCTAACTTAGTTGGTAGTAGACTCATCTAAGGAAACATTCCCAGACCAGATATCCCTTCACTTTAGCAACACTTTAAGAAGTAGGTCCTTAAAGTCATATCTGCACCTCATGATCATGCTCCTCTACTTTCTCCCTAAACCCAGCCACAGTTCATTCATTCAGTGTCAGGAACCAGACCTAAGCTGGACCATTCACAGAGCTTCATCTTCCAGCCACACTTGATGGACTCCATGGGGCCAATGAAAGTCTTTACTTGGGATTTATTTTTTTTAAACTGTAACTGGGACAAAAGAGTAGATCCCTCTCAGCAGCTTTGTCTCCCAGTCTACAGAACTAAGGCTACGTCTGCCTGCGATGAGCAGTGAGCAGCCCAAGCAGTCGCCTTCCCCCTATCTCACCCTGAGACTATAATCCCGAGCCACTTAACAAAAAATACAAAGATTCATTGATAGATTAGATTCTTTGAATTTTGTCCAATGTTCAATCACTGCTTCAAGTGAGGATATAAAGTCCCGGCCGTTGTGGGTAGGCTCAACACAGTTAGCAAATAAAAATACAGGATGCCCAGTCAAATATAAATTTCAGATAAACCATGAATCATATTTTTAGTACGTCTCTGAAATTTCAAAGTGGGTAGACTGTATTTTTATCTGGTAACTAAGTCTTACCCTGTTGGTTGTGCCAATGTAGCTCTTCAGTCTGCTGAAGAGTTCCCTCTCCTGAGTTCCCTCTCTTCCTGGGACATGGATTCCAAGACCATTTCCTAAAGAGCTCCTGTACGTGAAACTGCATCTCAAAGTCCGCTTCCCAGACAATCCAGCCTGTCATAGAAGGCATTAACCTTCTGTTCTGCCCAACTTTTGAAAAATGCAGGTCATATAAATAATCCCCCCAAAGTCTAAAATAACAAGAAAATATTCACTGAGTAAATGTTTTATTTTTTAAAGCTTTTTAAAGTTCATTAATTTTAGAATAATATTAATAACCATTGCCTGTTAACATAAATAATGCATGTTATGAAAGAACTATTTTCCAAAATAAAACAGTACAATGAGATGAGTAGATCTTTTAACACTTTCCTTTTTCACAAGTTGTTTCTTGTCTTATTAAAAGACACGAATTTGGGGGCTGGGGGCATGGCTCAGCGGTAGAGCACTTGGCTAGCATTTGTAAGGCCCTGGGTTCAATCTGCATAAAATAAAGCCATTAAATGATTTATTAATACTACAAAAATAGTAGTTTCTTAACAGTTAGTTACATTGTCAAAACTGAAACTCTATCATGGTTGTATTCTGCCACATAGATGGGTTACATTTATGATCCAATATTGCTCAAATTTTTCTAGGCTTTATGGTATATTTGAGCCCTTGTATAATCAACACATACAGATATTCATTTTCATTTATGGGACTTAATTTTATTATCTTTTAAAGTAAATGTTGGTAGTCAATCTTTTATTTATTTGATATATTTCATGTTCTAAGTCAAGAAGGCAACCTTCAATTATTATATTGTTCTTTAGGGAATTCACAATCCATTTTGTGATGATTTGCTTTACTAAAGGTTTTACAGGAAATGCATTTTAGCAAAAGTCAAGAGCTGCTGAGAGCAGCAAAAAAACAGTACAGTGCAGTGACAGGAGCATGCAATTCAGGATCGAAGAATCAAAGGTCAAGTCTTGGCACAGATTTAAGAGGAGTTTTGAAAGTGATGTATGTGGAGGCACTCAGTAAACATCATCCTGAAAAATTCTCATTTATTATATTTTGGAGCTTACTTTAAGTTAAATACTTACTGGTCAATGTGAATTATTCAAAAAATAATGGGCTTGGCATATGTTCCTACTTTTTGATATTTTTGTCATGAATAAAACCATGCTTTTTTGTAGTGTGGGCCTTAGGACAGAACATAGTTTTTAGTTTTGTGATATTCAAGAGCGCATATCCTATTTCATTTTCTGGGAGATTTCACAAATGAGCCAAAAAGTCATTCCATGAAGTAAAGCACTGCACATATAGATGTTATATTAATGGATTTATCACTGTTAACATATTTACTCATTATAGGATAAAGGGTACCTAGGGTCCCTTTCCCTTTCACATAATAGCAAAGACCCATCTATGTTATTGGCTCCTGTCAATTACTATAAAGGAATGAGATATAAGTCATGCTCAATCAACAAGGTGAGGCAAACACAAAAATTACCCTCCCCGTCTCATTACCAACCTACACATAAAAGGTGATGTTTGGAATCCCTAGTTCAAAAAGTTCAACCTGCACACACTCTGTAATGTGCCCATGCTGTGTTGTACTCTCCCTTGCCCTATCTCTACCCTCTTGACCATCTGGTCCCCCAGTGCCCCTGCCCTCTGCTTCTCTTCCTAGCTTTTCTAGAATCTTCGGACTCACCTACTCTATTGGGCTTAAGCCTTCCTTGGGCTAATTGTGGGTTTAGAATCACTTCTCATAAATTAAGCCAGGCTTAGCTGTTCAACAGGACCACCAGGAGCTATATAGGGTGGGTGCTGTGAGGTAAGTTAAGTAGTGACTAAGGAGGGCAAGCTGAGACAATACTCTCCCAGAGCGAGTACTCAAGGGAGCCTCCATTCCCAGTGAGGAGTACTGAGGGAGAGAAGCAATGTCTCCAACAAATTTGACCACATCCCCATCTGGCCTGGGATCAGGCCTATCTGCAAATTCCGTTGGCCATTTTTTGTGCTTATTGCCAAATGAAAACCTCATCTTTGTTCCCAAATAAAACAAAATTTTACTAGAAAACTAAATGAGAAATAAAAAATTAAAATAGCATATCACAAAAGGTACATGGTCATATTTAAGATGCTTAAATTCAGGTAAAACAATCAAAGGTCACTGAATTAGAGAAGTTGGAAGCCACTGAATTCATCCTCCCTCTCAAAACAGGGATTCCCTGTACAACACAGGCAAAAGCATCGAATGCTTCCAGAGACCAGGCAGGTGATGAAAACAGAGAAAGTACCACATCATGAGGAATGGTGGGAACTACAGCAACAGGGAAACATGGCTTGACCATATAGGGCAGCCTCTTTACAACTCTAAGTAATAAATGAATGGGTCCAGTGCTGCTAGATTTTCTAAGTTTGCAAGAGAAACGAAGTCCAGATTTTCAGTGCCTTTAATTTTTTTTTAATGTTAATTATTCATTCTATTTTAAACACTACCTAAAATCAAAGAAAACATGAACATGGACAATACATGGCTCATAGTAGTGAGTTCTGCTCTACAAAAAAAAAACAAAAACAAAAACCAACGACAACAAAACCTGACTGTGGCCAATACATATTTCAGGAGCTCTAATCCTAAACTTCTCCTTAAATTGAACCAGCGTCTATATTGGCATAACTTCCACTTTCCATTATATAACTCAATCCAATGGATCAACACAGAATAACCCTCTTCCCTGTTTTTCCTTTTTGCTCTTGAAATATCCTCCAAAAACAATGTCTAATGCCAGACACAGTGGCATATGCCTGTCATCCCAGCAGCTCAAGAGGCTGAGGCAGGAAGATCAAGAGTTCAAAGCCGGCCTCAGCAATGGCAACAGGGAGTTGCTGAGCAACTCAGTGAGACCGTATCTCTAAATAAAATACAAAATAGGGCTGGGGATGTGGCTCAGTAGTCGAGTGCCTGAGTTCAATCCCCAGTACCAAAAAAAAAAAAACATGTCTAAGCCTTTAACACTTCTTACCTTTTTAACCCATCCATTTGCTCTTTACCCTCCAAACTATCTTTTTAATTTATTTATTACTGGGTTATACTTTTCTCTAAACTGTTTTAATTTTGCTCCTTCTCGACTGAATACCTACAGTGACCTATTGATTTGCATTTGAAGTATGCCTGGGTCTGACCCACAGTTAGGCTATTTAAATCTCCCAGTTTGTACCTTCTGCTGTAACAAACTGTTAGCAAGAAACGATTCTTCCATTCCTGATGTTTCTCTCCTAGGGGATATAAGTTTATGCATTCTACTCCAGGCTTTTCTCTGTCCTTTACTCTTCACATTTCTGGATACAGATATGATTTATCTGATGACTAAATTGGAGAAGAATAAACTAGGCGTGCTCACATTAGCTTTCTCGTCTCCTCTGGGATTGAGCTACCCGGAGAGAACAGAATTTCTCCATCAGTAGCATCCATGGGTAATAGAGGGATATTTTGTCCTCCATCTACCTTTCAATTTGTACAGCACCTGATGAAAGAACCGGGGAGCTATTTATGGGGCCCTCTGGAAAATGCAATCCGCCATGTTCCTTCCCAACTCAGGAGTTGCTGAAATATCACAATCATTATAACTAAAAGTAACCTCAGGAGGACATTTAGTTCAGTATCACCATGTATTAAAGATAGGGATAGTGAGTCCCAGAAATGTAGGTAACTCGTTTCCAAGCTAGCTGTTAGTAGTAGATTTGAGACCAAAATTTTAAGACAGAAAATGGAAGTTTGAAAATTTTAAGATAATCAGAAAATTGATGTGTGGCAAAATTTACAATTACCACCATGAATTAAGAATTACAATTTTTAATTTAATGGTTTTGCTATAATACTTATATATTCTATTACTTACAGAAAAGTATATTAAAGATCCTAAACTTTACCCAATTTATTTGATTAAAGGTGGTCTCATGACCTAGAACTCTGGTAGTTCTTATTATTCAAAAAACTACCTAAGCCAGGAGCAGGGTACATGCCTATAGTTACAGTGACTCAGGAAGCTAAGGTAAGAGGATCATAAGTTCAAGGCCAGTCTTGGCAACTTAGCAATATCTTGTCTCAAAATAAAATGAAACAAAGGGATGGGGCTATAGTTCAATGATAGAGAACTTACCCAGCATGCATGATGGCTTGAGTTCAATCCTTAGTACAGAAAAAATAAAAAAGTTATGTCAGAGTCAGTTTCTCTCCAGAGAAATAGAACCAATTATAAAGAATTGGCTCACCTGTGTATGGATGCTAAGAAGTCCCAAGATATGTAGTCAGCAAGCTATGGACCCAGGAGAGCAAAAGCATGGTTCCAGCTAAGTCTGAAGATCTGAAACCTAGGAAAGGGAATGGTCTAAGTGTCAGTCTGGAAGCCAGCAGCCTCAATATGCAAGGAAATCACGCATTTCAATCTGAGTGGCCTCAAGAGAACAATGTCCCAGTCCACACTGACAAGCTTACAGAATTCCCTCTTATCTAAGAGACATTCACCTGTTTTGTTCTATCTAGGCCTTAGACTGATTGGAGAAGGAGCACCAATATTAGGGAGAGAAATCTGTTTTGTTCAGTCTACATTCATGTTAAATCATCTGGAAACACCTTCACAGGCACACTGGGAATGATGTTTGACCAAATATCTGAGCAACTCACAGTCCAATCAAGTTGATACATATAATTAACAAGTCAGCCCTTGCCAACTTAGCACCAGTCAGCCCTTGCCAACTTAGCACCATACAAATATTTTAAAATCATAATTAATCTCCAAATAAAGACAATAACAACATCATACTTCCTCTTAACATTATATATACAGCTAAAAGTGCACTAGCCCCTTCCTCAGAAGAGGGGGTGAAGTCCTGGAGTGATATTTTTATTTTTGTTGATATCCATAACTTAAACACTATGATTTACTTTTCACTCATAATCTGGGTAAACAGAGAAGTCTACTGTCCGCCAATTGTGGTTAGCCCAATAGTTCTGGTTACCTCAGATCCCACCTAGGTGTCCCAAAACCAAGAGGCTTAATATCTTATCACAACCATATGCCTATGTATATAATATTGGTAGTCTATGCATATCAACTGAAAAACTCAATCCTAAAGTCAGGGTTCATGGCTTGCTTACCTTTATTTCCCTAGAATCTAGCAGAGGGCTAGTAAAATAAAAAATATTTATTGAAAGATAGACGTGAACATGTGGCCTCCTAATACAACAAATGGAGAGCACAGGATTCGAATGGTCAAAGTCCTCAGGATACTGGACTCACTATTCTGAATTAGTTTGATCAGAGAAACTTGATATTGACCCTCATCTAACAATTTCATCTATTGTTTAAATAATATTAATGTAGGAAACTTCATGAATTAGGCACACATTCACCACTGATAGAAATGCAAACAAGTATCAACCATATTTTTATGCCCTTGAACTTTTAGGAATTTTTCCTAAGAAAAATTTCAAAAATGTAAAAAGGAAAAACTTCATGCCAATACTCTTTATAGCATTATTTCGCACACCGGCAAATAACTGATTAATTAAATTATCATGTGACAGAATTTTATAGTTTTTTTTTTTAATTTTTTTAGTTGTAGATGGACACAAATATCTTTATTTACTTATTTTTATGTGGTGCTGAGGATCGAACCCAGTGCCTGCCGCATGCAAGGCAAGCGCTCTACCACTGAGCTACAATCCCAGCCCAGAATTTTATAGTTTTTAAAACTTCATTTATAAAGAATTTTGATAACATAAGAAAATGCTTATGTTGCATTACTAGGTGATAGGAACAGAATCTGAAATAGCATATGATTACAATTTTATCCATTTTAAATATATATACACTTATCAATATTCAAAATATAACCAAATGACCACTGAGTGATGGGATTATGGGCAATTATCATTTTCTCCTCTTTACCTTTCTGTACTTTCTAAATTTCCTACAGAAATATTATATTACTTTTAAAATCATAAAATATTACAGTTAAGCCATAACTAAGGAATCTTTAATGAGATGGAAAATGTAAACAAAAAAAAGCCAAGATACATAGTTACATATATATAGTATGATTAAAACTATTTAACTTTTTAATTATGTGTTTATAGTAAGAAAGAAAAACAAAGTGATAACCGAGATAGTCCCCGGGTAATAATATTGAGTAATTCCCATTTGCCTTTCCACTTTTCTGCATTTTTCCATTTGGCACAATGAAAATATATTAATTTCATGGTGATAACAATAAAATCCATGTTTTTAAATTCAAAATTCAACTTTTTAACTTATCTTGGTAGCATTTCCAAAGTAGAAGATTAAGTAAGGCTAAGTTGGAGAGGACTTAATTATCATGCAAGGAAGAAGCCTTTGGCAAAAACATCAGGGAGAATAAAACTTCATTGTGAACTTTAAAAAGACCTCTTTCAACTCCACTTTCATACCCCAGTCTGTAGTCAGCCTTGAGAACAGTAGCTAAGCTCTGACGTTTCCTCTGCTATTACAGTTAGTGACTTCTCTCCAGCCAAGCAGCAAATGGCTAACTCAATTTTTAAATGTAAGGCATTTCCAGAAACAGATACTACTGAACAGACATAAAGGCAATAAAACTATGATGTCTCCTTATTGCCTTTTTCATCTTCAACATGTTTTACTAAAATTCATTTATCAAGCAGTGACAGATGTACAGAGTTTACCAAAAAAGGGCACAGCCCTTAGCATATGGTCAAGGAAAATATCTTTCTGCTCATCTGTGTTGACATGAGCTGGTACTATGGTTAACATTTCCTCCCTGGAAGTGAATTTTGCCCCATTACTGGAATATCTTATATTTCTGAGATCTGACAAGGTGACCATATGGAAGACCTATTACTGTCCAGCACCACCTTAAAGAGGCTAGAAATTAAGCAGCTCTAAGGACTCAAGAGGGCTACCAAATTGCAAAATCATTCAAATTAGAGAAATGTATTTCTTCTGTTCTTCAGATTGTAATCTGATAATCATTTGGTATTTAAATATGATGGGGATGAAACAGAGAAATTTACTGGAAACAGCATTTTAGTTGGTAATAAATTTTAGTTGGTAATAAATAATCAGTTTTAAACTAAAGGTCTCCCCACTGACTCCCAATGGAGCATTTAGTACATCAGAGAAAGTATTCACCAAGGAGCAGCCTTCCCCCTATCTCACCCTGAGACTATAATCCTGAGCCACTTAACCAAAAATACAAATGTTCTCTATGCTTTCTAATTGCACATTCTAAAATTAAAGTGAAAAATAATATGTAGGGGCTGGGGTTGTGGCTCAGTGGCAGAGCACTTGCCTCACACATGTGAGGCACTGGGTTCAATCTTCAGCACCACATAAAAATAAATAAACAAAATAAAGACATTGTGTCCATCTAAAATATCTAAAAAAAAATTTGTAAATAAAATGTACATACAGCGGAATAAATTTCAAAGGTTTGTGCAGTAAAATGTGATGAACAGAAGAAATGCCATTGTGGTAAATGGTACTAGTTACTCACAAGTATCTCATTTTCCTCTTTTCCCGGCATACAGCTCAACTACATTTCCCAGCCTCCCTTGAAGTTGGGAGGAGCCATGTGACTGAATTCTGGCCAATGAAATGCAAGCAGAAGACATAACATCACTTCTAGACCCAGCCATAGAAACTTCCCACGTGCAGCCCTGCCACTCTCACCTTACTTGCCAGTTGAATGGAGAAGCCCTAGAGGATGTTCTTTAAAATTTAATAAAAGAATAAAGAAATAGTAAAGGACTGATGGTGGAGAGCTGCCCAGAATCTTTGTCCATGAACATCCATGTTGAACTATAGCATGAGACAAAAACTAAACTTTTATGTTATGTTAAGCCACTGAAGTATTTGGAGTGTATGTTTTATCCATCAGCCTGTCTGGCCTGAAATGGGCATAAATATATTTATTATACATATTTAAGCAACTATCGAAGCAGGCATCTATATAGGGCACTTCCTCTATGTTATATACATGATGAAAATCTAAAAAATGGCAAATTCTGGGTTTGCAGCCCATAGGTAAAGATACAAATTACCATTTGATTTAGCAAATCACTATTCTATAGATGTAGTTAAACATTTAAAACTTTTTTACATAACCAAGTAGGCACAAATCTGAGAACTTGACATCATTATGCATAGTCACGATTAGATTTGGGGGAAGGCATCACAGAGGCAGTAACATTTCAGCTCAGTCTTGAAAGATGAGGAGGAGTAAAACATGTGATTAGTGTCCTAGAATTTTCAACAGGAAGGAGTTCTTACAGAGGAGGAAATGAAAAGACAGAGAAGTTGGAACTTATCCAGGTCACATTACTGGACTATAGTCATCCTTGGGTAAGGTGAGGAAACCCCTGGCTTCCAACCTACTGTTTCTTGTATTTCCTATGCTCCCCTACATCACTTCACCTAACAAAGTGTGAGCATTCTCTGTGTTATCTCTCATGGGCAATGATGGCATATATTTTTAAATACCTGGTAACCTGCTTACCAGTTTACACTGATAAACATTTTTTTTTTTGGTACTGGGGATTGAACTCAGGGGTACTCGACCACTGAGCCACATCCCTGGCCCTATTTTGTGTTTTATGTAGACACAGGGTCTCACTGAGTTGCTTAGCCCCTCGCCGCTGCTGAGGCTGGCTTTGTACTGGCGATTCTCCTGTCTCAGCCTCCCAAAGTGCTGAGATTACAGGCATGCACCACTGCACCCAGCCTGCTTACCAGTTGACACTGATAAAGAGACTTAAATAAATGTGGGAAAGTTCCAAAACCACATGCCTCGTGGTATCCATGTCCTTATATGGTCCCCTTCTACACTAAGTCAAGATTTTCAATAAAATGCAAAGTGCACAGTACCAATTACAGTCTTTCAAGGAACTGGCTGTTTCTGCTTCCTCCCTCTTGGAGCATTCAGTTTGGGGAGTCCAATGCCAAAGTGTAAGAAGTCCAGCTATTCAACTAGAAAGACAGAAAGACCATGTGGAGAGGAGAGGCCTAAAACTACATGGAGAGAGAGACCTACCTGTCCTAGGTGTGTGTGTGTGTGTTTGTGTAAATGTGTGTGTGTGTGTATAAAGTATGTGTGTGTGTGTGTGTATTCCTTCTCTCTATCCTGGCTGATGATGCAAGCAGTTTGATTTGTCATGTGCTCACACCATGATGTGCCTTCCTCACCAGAAACCCAAAGCTATTGGACCACCTGATTGTGGACTAGAACCTCCAAACTCAGTGCCAAAATAGACCTTTATTCTTTATAAGTTAATCGCCTCTGGCATTTGTTATAGTAACATGAAGCTGATTAATACACATGCCCTTGCACTGTGCTCTTCCACTTTGAATCTGGGCTAGCCCATAACTTAACAGGGAGAATGCAGCAGAAATGATATGATACTATACTCACTCTAGCCTTTTAAAAGCCCAACACCTTCCATGTTGAATTTATTTAGGGGAACCCTAAGCTGCCATGTAAGAAATCCTGAGACCACATGGAGTAGCCATGAGGCTAAATAGAGAATGAGAAGGATCCAGTGATCCTAGTCAAATACAGATGACTCTAAAATGCACATAGAGGGGCTGGGGTTGTGGCTCAGTGGTAGAGAGCCTGCCTAGCACATGTGAGGCACTGGGTTCAATATTCAGCACCACATAAAAATAAATAAAATCAAATAAAGGTATTGTGTCCACCTACAACTAAAAATTTATAAAAAATAAAATAAAAATAAAATGTACATAGAGCTTCCAGCTGACTACAAGAGAGATTCCAAGGGAGGTTAGCAGAATTGCCCAGCTAAGCCCATAAACGCCACAGTACTATGACATATAATAAATTCATAAGTCATTATTTTTGAGTGTGTCTGTGAAGATGTTTTCAGAGGATACTGGTATGTATGTGGAGAAAATTGCCCTCAATGGGGGTGGAAGTTTGCCCTCAATGGCTTCTGTTGTCCAGGGGCCCAGAAAGAAAAAAGAGAGAGAAAACACTAATGTGCCTATCTTTTTTCCAGGATCTGATACACACTTCCTTTCCTGTCCTTGGACATCAGAATTCCAGGATCTCCTAACTTTGAAACCCAGGACTTACACCATAGGCCCTGGTTCTGAGGTATTTAGACTTGCACTGAAGCCTGTACTAGCACCAGAGGGTCTCCCACTTGCAGATGGCCTGTCATGGACATCGGCCTCCATAATTGTATAAGCCAATTCCCCTAATAAATCCTTTCTCCTCTCTCCATAGGTATAGATAAAGATAGAGATAGATAGGTTCTTCTCTAGAGAACTCTGACTAATACTAACACAACCACCATATGCCAGACTTTAGAGAAGAGTTAGCCATACTGAAACAGAATTGAGGATAAGTGCTTGTTATGGTTTGGATGGAAGGTGTCCTTCAAAAGCTCATGTGTGTGAGACAATGCGAGAGGATTTGGAGGAGAAATGATTTGGTTATAGCCTTAACCTAATCAGTGAATTAATTCCCTGATGAGATTAACTGAGTGGTGGCTGGAGGCAGGTGGGGTGGTCTGAGGAAGTCATTCATTGGGGGATGGCTTTGGGATATATATTTTGTATCTGGAAAGTGGAGTCTCTCTCTCTGCTTTCTGATCACCATGTGAGCTGCTTCCCTCTGGCACACTCTTCCACCATGATGTTCTGCCTCACCTTGAGCCCCAAGGAATGGAGTCTGCGGTCTATGGATTGAGACCTCTGGAACAGTGAGCCCTCACATAAACCTTTCCTCCTCTACAATTGTGCTGGTTGGGTCTTTTAGTCACAGCAGCAAAATTGCTGACTAAAAAGTGCTCAACAGATAGATAAACCTAAGCAACTCTACCAGCAGATAACTTTTTTCTCCCCAACTTCGCTCCTATCCCAGGTGTTCCGGTTTGCCAAAGGGTGAGGTGAAGAGTTTGCCACCAATCCAGAGAAAGCAGTGAGTCCCAATGGCAAGTCATAGGTTAGTGCCATTGGTTACAGAGTCCAAGTAGAGCAACAGAGAGGTTAGGCATCATCAATGTGGACAAGCCAAGAGATAGTTACTAATGATGAATGAGGGAAACCAACAAAACCAAGGGATAACAGAGAATGGCTGCTGACATAAACTCTTTGTGAAACAACTTCCCATTTTGGGGGATTCACAGAAAGGAGGAAGGTTGAGATGAAGTAAGGGAGGCTACTAATCTAAACATACGTGAATGGTTGAAGTCATTTTATTTATGAACCACAAGCTTATTGGAAAGAGTTGGTTTGTGTGTCAATCTTTTTTTTTTAAATATTTATTTTTTAGTTGTAGGTGGACACAATAGCTTTATTTTATTTTTATGTGGTGCTGAGGATCGAACCCAGTGCCTCCCGCGTGCTAGGTGAGCACGTTACCACTGCACCGTAACCCCAGCCCCCTTGTGTGTCAATCTTTTAATAGGACTTATCACAAATACCTTGTCTTAATCATCTTTGTATCTGTTAGTTCCCAGGACCATACCTGGTACACAGTAGATCTCATTCAGCATTTGCTTAGAAATACTACATCAATTAGGAGTCGGGCGCGGTGGCACACACCAATAATTCTAGCAGCTAGGGAGGCTGAGGCAGGAGGATCGAGAGTTCAAAGTCAGCCTCAGCAATAGCGAGGCGCTAAGCAACTCAGTGATACCCTTTCTCTAAATAAAATACAAAATAGGGCTAGGGATATGGCTCAGTGGTCGAGTGCCCCCTGAGTTCAATCCCTGGTACCTCCCTCACCCTGCCAAAAAAATACTATAGCAATCAGAAATAAATAAAAGTTGTAATGATAGCAACTGAAATCAAATATTCATTAAATAGACTTATCCACTGTTGTTTAGAGTGACCTTTTATGTTTAAGTCAAACTGAATTGCCGCATGCCAGTTGAAAAAGTCATTCATAAATATTAAGGTTAAAATATGAGTCATTCCAATTGACATTGGATCTAATTTTATGCACAGAACCAGTTTTCTTTTCACTGATTAGATTTGTTTCTGAAACCAAAGGGAGAGGCGATGTCCAGAAATGCAGTCAGTGGGAGTCCAATGTGATGAAGGGTCCTTCTGCTACCACAAAAATCAATCCATCTCCTCGATCACCTGCCATGTGCAGACAGCCAAGAGAAACAATATCATGCTTTATGAAGGTGAGAGATAAGGAAAAAGAACACAAATATATTGAGAACCAGTTTACTCAGTGCAGAAACGTCTTGTTAACCATGTGATTTCTCCTGAGACCTTCCTTAGCAAGCACCCTGAGGTGGCTAGGATAACATGAGGAGGCCAGTGCTCAGGTGTCAGTATGGAAACTTAAGGACACTTACTGATCCTCACAATAGCCAGCTTCAGGACTCAGATTTAATGAAGTGCACAGGAATTATTCCCTACCTGGGTCACAATATTTTTCACAGTTCCCACCCAGGTCAATTCCTCCCTCTTATCACCATTCAAGCCACACCCAGTAATAATTAGAAGAACCATTGTCAGGAGAGAGAGTACAACTGACTGTACACATAATCTCTTTCAATTCAATTCAGTTTTGAGGTGGTTCTTTTTTGGGGGAAAGATATTTAGTCAGGGAATATATTTATTTTTTCCCTGTTTTATTGAGGTACAATTGGCAAATAAATATTTATATTTATAGTATACATGTTTTGACATGTATATACACTGTGAAGTGATTATTGTATCTATCACCTCAAATGATTTCTTTGTAATAAGATCATTTAAGATCTATACTCTTAGCAACCTTAAAGTATACAGTACAACACTGTTGACAATAACTACCATGCTCCACAACTAATTCTTCAATTCAGGTTCATTCACCTTCTGGAGCCTTACCCACTGTTCTTCTCTTTTAGGTTTTTTTTTTAAAACAGGAATTGAACCCAAGGGCATTTAACCACTGAGCCACATCTCCAGCCCTTTTTATGTTTTATTTTGAGACAGAGTCTTGCTAAGTTGCTGGGGCTGGCTTTGAACTTGTGATCCTTCTGCCTCAGCCTCCTACCTGGCTTGGGGGCTCTTGTATACATTAACTATATCCTCCTACATCCTAGGAGTGAATCATATTGCATCTTCAACATCCAAAAAGCATGAACTTTATCATAAATCTTAAAAATATTATTTAACTATATGCCAACACATTCACACACACACACCCCATGAATTTTTTTGAATATTAAAATCCATTTTACCTTCTTCTGGTAAGTGAATTCTTCAAGAACCATCTTTCACCTACTTTGAATACACAATGTTCAAAAGAGTTGATCCCACAACTTGGTTTGAGATGAGCATATAACCCAGGCTTCGCTGATTGGTACATGTCTGGTCAAGATTGACCCAGTGGCAGGTCTATCATCCAATTAAACCGAGTGAAGCTAATTCTGGACATTTGCTAGAGCAAATGAGAAAGGGCCTCTCTCTCATCTTCCCACCAAGAGAGGTGAGCTTGCCTGGGAAAGAAGCCAATATAGAAAGAAGATAAGCTTACAGAGAAAAGAGCGTGGTGACATCTACTCTTAAACTTTCCAGGTGAATGAATCAATAAATTCTCCCTCATACTTAAAATCTATTTGCTATTTGTTTTCTATAACTAAGAGTTTTCTGACATAAGGGAGTTTTGAAACATTCTAATGATTTTAAAGGGATGTGGGATGTACTCAGAACCCCAGAGTGGATATGGAGATTATTTTAAGCTAAAGACATTTAAGGTTCAACAGATGCAGAAAGAAGCCTTCTCAGAATATCTGACTGAAAGCAGCAATTTCTGTGAAATGAGGCTGCCATAAATTCCTTCTCTGGGGGAGTTTCATGGCCATGAAGAAGGAAGAAAGCCCACAAGAACCAGTATAAACAAACATTATCAAAACTGCCTTATCTCCCACTTATTCTCCTTAAAAATCCATTTGTATTTCCTAAAGAAACTTAGTTCTTCCCACAGAAGTTTTTTCTCCCCTCTCCTTTTCCTCTACTAGGTTAGGAACATAAACCCTTAACTTAAAAACAGTTAGCTGCTGTATGTATATGAATAAATCTTTTTTCTTCTGGTAATTTGGTTTTTGTCAGTTTAGTTTGCAGGTCCCCTCATACTGAAGCTAAGAGGGTAGGGGAAAATGTTTTCCTTCCAAAGAGGACAAAGGGAAGAGGTTCAAAGTTGAGGTATCTACTCACTGCCAACTCTGGGTGCCCAGCACAGCCTATGCAAATTCTGTCTGCATATTCACTTTTAATCTTAACCCATCAAATTAACCAGGGTAATAAGTAGACTAAAGCAAGGAAATATGCAATTTAAAAAAAATGATTGCCACTTTTACATTAAAATTTAAGAAATAATTTTAAAGTAGTTATGGAGAGTTGAACAATTTCTTGGCTTGCCATTTCATCATTTTGCAAACTCCAAAGTAAAAACTTTGTTATCTGAAAACACACTAAGCCATCTCTCATTCCTCAGGAAATGGTCATCATCTGATTCCTGACTGGTTGATGGTCCATGTTTTGCTGGCTTATGGTCCTCCCTCAGGCTGAGGCCTTACAAACTGGCTATGGATACATAAACCTAAAGTCTAAGAAGAGAAACAGATCATCTCGACTGTCATGAGCAAGCAATGCCATTAACATAGACCAAACATGTCTTTCCATGATGTCACAATTGATCTTCAGTAATAAGTTGAGAAGCTACATCAATTTCATCCACTTTAATTCTCCAAATACTTACAGTTCATGTGGTAGCCTTGAGCAGGGAAATCACAGATTTTTTTTTATTCTGTTTTATTCTTAATTACTAATGTCACTCCAGTCACATATCATACTTCACACAATGATATACAGATTATAGAACGGCTAAGAAAGGGTTAAGGAGCCACAGGATTTCCAGAGAATAAAGGCAGAGAGCAGATACCCTGCAGGTGGTCAGATAGGATTATAAACCAGCCTAAAAACTTTTCCAAGGCATAGAGATGTTTAGGGCACAGAATTTTAGATCAAGCTGAGTAGAAGCCCTGGGAACCCAGTCAGGAGTTGGTAGAGTTGGTGGAGTTCTTTGCCGGTCGACCTCATGCCTCATTCACCAGATGGTCTGATAAGATGAGAGGTGTGTGCTGCCCTGCCAGCATCTTAGATGCCTCTCTTTTATGTGTTTCAAGGGAGGGGACTGCATCATTTGGTGGTCCTGTGTGTTTGATATGCTCATGGGCCTATTTTCTCTGATATAGGTTTGATTCGCCCACGCATCCATATGCTTCTGATTTAATTCAATAAGTTCACAGATGGTTGTTTTTGTATTAGCACACTTAATTTATTGATTAGTTTGCATATTGTGATTGTCCTCTCCACCTGGGGGTTATTCTTTTGGATAAGTTCTATATTCCAAAATATGGTGGTAATTACTTGCTCAGACAAGTTACCAAGTCATTCTGCCTTAGCACTTGCATTCAAAATGCATGGCCCAGGGTTAACTGCTACTTTATTAAATGGACTAACTCAGAGCTAGACACAGCCTGAAAACCGCTGTTATATGCATCATGAAGTGACTCAGGACAGGGCACAGGGGGCTCTCCACACCCACTCCCCAGTCACTCTCAACTTTCCAACATCCGTAACTCCTAGTGACCACCTGAGCTGTAAGTTTTTCTTTGACTATCCTGCCACCAACAGAATGAGAGTTGTGCTAACAAAGATCTTGACACCTTCTCTTCTCTTCTCAAGCTATCAAGTTACATACAACAGTCCTCCCTGGATCTCTAAGGTCTACCATATCTTTATTTCCATAGTAGATATTTTTAAAATCTAGGAAAACAAAATGAAGTAATGTCCATGAATTGATGCTAAATTTTTTTTAATTTTTGCAATGGTTTGAATTTACCTCCCAATTTATATTGAAATTCAATTGCCATTGCCATCATATGGAGAGGTGGGACCTTTAAGAATGATGAGGACATGAGGGCTCCACTCTCAAGAATTGATGGGGGCTGGGATTATGGCGCAGTGGTAGCGTGCTCGTCTAGCACACATAAGGCACTGGGTTCAATCCTCAGCACCACATAAAAATAAAATAAAGATATTCTGTCACCTACAACTAAAAAATAAACATTTAAAAAAAAAGAATTGATGAACGCTGTTATCACTGGAGATGGTTAGTTATCTCAGGAGTGGCTTGTTATAAAAGTGAGCTTTCTCGCAGTATGGAGATGCCTTAGAAAACTTGGAATGGAACCACCATTTGAGCCTGCTATCTCACTCCTAAGTCTATACCCAGAAGACTTAAAAACAGCGTACTACAGTGCTGCAGCCACTTCAATGTTTATAGCAGCTCATTTCACAATAGCTAAACTGTGGAACCAACCTAGATGCCCTTCGATAGATGACCGGATAAAGAAACTGTGGTATATATACACAATGGAATATTACTCAGCTATAAAAGAGAATAAAATTATGGCATTTTCAGGTAAATGGATGGAGCTGGAGAATATCATGCTAAGTGAAGTAAGCCAATCTCAGAAAACCAAATGCCGAATGTACTCATTGATAAGTGGATGCTGATCCATAATGTGGGGAAGGACATGGGAACAATGGTGGAACTCTGTTCACAGGGGCGTAAGGGGGGAGGCGGCATGGAGACAGTAAAGGTGGTGGAATATGATGGTCATCATAGCCCTAACTTTATGTATGACTGCATATATGTTGTGATTCTATACAACTTACAACTAGAGAATTGATATGTTTTCCTCTATGTCCAATAAATCAAATTGCACTCTGTTATCATGTAAGCCTAAATAGAACAAATAAATAAATTAAATATGAAAAAAAATAAAAGTGAGCTTTCTCATTCTCTCTTCCCCCCTCAACACACACACATACACACACACCCCTCCTGTCTCCCCACTCTCACCTCCCATCTCTTTGTTTCTCATTCTCTTGATCTCTTGCCATGTGATGCCTTCTAGAACACAGTAAGAAGGCCCTCACCAGATGTAACCCCTCAATCTTGGACTTCCCAGCCTCTACAACTATGAACCACTAAATGTTCATGTTTATAATATATCCAATCTGTGGTATTCTGTTATACTAGCAGAAAACTGACTAAGATAATATTATCTATAAATGTCTGTTCCAGAAACAAAGTATAATATAAGGAAGATTTTCCTATATGCCCTCTTTAGATAATTTCCTACATCCTCCTGGGGGCCTGAAAGATTTCATTATAATACCTCAAGAAACTGATTCTCCTGGGCTGTTCTCTTTGGGTTTACTTTTGTCTCTTTTTTCTACCTCCTTGCCCCATTCTTTGCCTGCTGAATGTCCTTGTATCTGTAGACCCTGTTCTTTATTTTCTAAATTAACTTATAGATGAATTTTTAGTTGGTACGACTACATTTCAGTGTTGTGGATTCTCTAACGAAAAATGTCCTTATCTAAATGAATGGGAATCTCAAGCAAGATGGAAAGTCACGCAGAAGCAATCTGGGGACAGAGATGACATTCAAGTGCCTAGTCCTCAAGCTATATCCCAGATGTATGCGTATGTTCCTTTATGTGCCTGGCCTTCATCCTCCCGGCTGTGTTATTGATCAAGATCTAGCAGCAGGGGAAGCAGCCTTAAGAGGAATCATTCACCTATCCTGATGGGAATTCTCCTTTTCCTGGCCACAGATTAGAAAAGTCATTTTGTAGATTTTTTTAAAAGAATTCTTGCTATTGAGTTACATCAGAAAGGCTATTGTAAATCATTTTTTTAATAAGAAAGAAATATAAATGTCAAGACTAGGGCAAAGCCCTTGAAGTTTCTTTCTTTACCAAGACTCAAGGCCAGAGGCCCTTGTGAGTAGCAGCTACAGCACTCCTCTCCTTCTCTCTCTCTTTTTACCTCCTCCCTCCGGCTTCCATTCTCTATTTCTAACTTTTTTGTTGTTGTTGTTTGGTGGTGCTAGGGATTGACCCCAGGGCCTTGTGCATGTTAGGAAAGCACTTTACCAACTGAGCTATACCCCCAACCCCTCTATTTCTAAATCTTCTTGATGTCGTAGGTTAGTCCTGTGTCTCCAACTTAGACCTTTGCTCTCTACTGTATTTCCTCAGATTGCCAACTCAGATAAGACTTCCAACTTTGATTGTCATTTCTCAGGACACTGCCTTGTGGTTCCCCTGACAAGTCATATCTTGCCACAAATCTACAGAACTTCAAAAAACATTAGTAAACCATATACATATTCTTTTGAAGGCAAAAATGATTTCAGTGAATTTCCTCTTTCTCAACTGAAAAGCAGAAAAACACTAAAACCACACTAGTTAGGCTAATCAAACACAGCCTACATGCTGAATGGAAATATGGGATTCATTTTTAAATGACATGTTTTGCTTTAAAATATATACATAGTAACTTAAATTTGGCTTAAAATTTTATCAGATATAGCTTATTTAAAGAATCTTTAATGAATAAAATAAGACTTTTATTTCCAACCCACCCACTCCACAGTTCCCTCTTATCCTGCTATGTCTTTTCTTTCACCTCCACAATACCCATCACTTAGAAAGGCTGTGTGATTTGATCATTCATTTTTGTTCTTAATATTGTCTCCCCTTTGCTAGATGTAAGCTCATGCGGGTTAATATTCTTTGTGCTGTTCATCGATATGTCCCACATGCTAGAACAGCGTGCGTTTAGCATATTACAGGTCAAAATTGAGTGTACTGATTTGAATGAATGAATGAATTAGCCCATTACTCTAAATATATACAAAGGACTCAAATGATTTGGTTCTGTTTGTTTTTGTTTTCATTTCCCCTGTAATTTTTTTTATTTTACAGTTATTTTATAATAACCAATCGCTTTGTTGCCAAAGTCCCAAGCTCAGATAACCACTTCTTTTTCTTTTTTTTTTTCCCCCTTGGTACTGGGGATTGAACCACCACCTTAACCACCAGCCACATTCCCAGTCCTTTTTATTTTTTATTTTGAGACAAGGTCTCACTAAATTACTTAGGGCCTCACTAAATTGCTAAGGCTGGCTTTGAACTTGCAATCCACATGCCTCAGCCTCCTGAGCCATTGGGATTATAGGAGTGAGCTACCACACTCAGCTTCTGCTTTATCCCTCTGAAGATCTTAAATATTATTATTTCCTTTTTATTTTATTTTATTTTATTTTTAGTGCTGGGGATCAAACCTAAGACCACTCATTTGCTAGGCAAGCTCTCTACAACTGAGCTACATCCCAGCCCTGAAATAATTTTTAAATCACTTGATATTTTTCTCTTCTTTAGTGTTTCACTGGGAGTCCATTCATCTCCTGGTTCTGATTTTGTTGACTGTCTTTTCGGCGCCCGTTTTCCTAAGAGTGATTTTACTCTTTGGGATGATGGGCTCCTCTTGAGAGGGGTGGGGTTCGTGGTTGTTTTGTCTTGTGTCGCTTTCTCTGGGTTCTGCCTTCACTGTGCAGTCTTTTACTCAGCCCCCAGGGACAACTGCCACTCAAATCCAGAACCAGCTCTTGCTTTGGAGAGAGAGTGCTCCCAGCCCAGAGGGATGGGGTTACTGTAGAACTAGTTACTGAGCAAAATAGGTCCTGCCCGCAGCTCGCTCTACTTCCGACCCCTACAGGGATTCAGCTTTGGAAAAACGTGTCTTCAAGTAGTGATCAGAGTTGTTCCAACCTTTCATGGTAAGGGCAGTCCCACTCAGCCTTTGGTTTTATACGGTGATGCTGGCTCTGGTGCTCCACCACATGCGGGCCACTTTGGTTTTCATTGTCCTGTGGGAGTCACGCACCTAGCGCTGCCTATTTCTGGACCGAGAGCCCAGCAGCTCTCACTGCCGTCCCCATGTACTGTGGAGTGTTTCTGTTTCTAGCGCAGGAAAATATTTAGTTTTGGTTTTGTTTGGGTTTTGTTTTGTTTTGTTTTTTAACAGCTACATCTTTTAAATTTGGAGCTGAGAGGAAAATTTTGAGGATACACAGCCCCACTAAATGAGAAGTCTGGAAAGAAGGTAAGAAGGGTATAGTCATAGAGAAACCTGTAAATCAAGGGTCGGAAATGAAAGAACATCAGTTCTGCTTCAGGATGGCCCTGCTTCCTAAGACAGCCATGACCTAATCAAAGGTAGCAGGTGTGTCAGCTGAGAAATCAATGATGCTCAAATCTCATTCCGTGTAGGACTCTAATACAGAGACAGTCTAAAGAGGAAAGCAAAGGGGGAAAGTATCACCAGAATGCTTTCCTACGGGGGCTGGGGCTGTGGCTCAGTGGCAGAGCGCTTGCCTAGCATGCGTGAGGCCCTGGGTTCGATCCTCAGCACCACATATAAATAATAAATGAATAAAATAAAGATCCATAAACAACTAAAAAAATAATTAAAAAAAAAAAAAGAAAGAATGGTTTCCCACGACCTTAAATTCAGAAGAAAAAAAAAAGTAATCCAGAGTTGAATTGTGATTCCAAATTGTATTGAGAAACTCACCACTCCTATAGTCTGGCACCTCTCCTTGCATGACTCAGAAATGTGCAATGAGAGTCTCACTAATCCCTGGAGCTATCTTAGGTCCCTTTCTTCCTATTTGTATTCATTCTGCATATTAAAAACTTCCTCATTTGCTTTTTAAATTTATCTTCATATTCTTGGTGCTCAAATACCAAACTGAGCTAAAGCCTCATGTGTAAATTCAAACTCTGCTCCAGCTCAGTGGTAGACTGCTTGCCCAGTATGCATCATACCCTGAGTCTTCTTCCCTAGGGCAGAAAAAAAAAACTTTTTAAATCAAAAATTTTTTAAAAATTTAAAAGGTACCTCCAAGCATCCAATGTTCCTGGCCTTGTATTTCCCAGAGTCCCAATTTCCTGCTCCTCTCCATTTCTCTATCTCCCACCAGATACCATGGATTATCATTTGTTTTAGGTCTATTATTTATGTTGAAGATGCAGCTACTTTTTATTTTGAAAATTTTCAGTTCTAATAATCCTACTCCCCAAATCTCATATCTCTTCTGCCTCCACATTTGTACCTGCTGGAGAATTCATCATCAACAAATTTCTGAGCTCGAGTTCCTGTTGAGATATTTCTCAAGCTTTTAGTGATGCAGGAAAAAGCAACGTGTTGTCTCCCATGTGTTTCCTAGCTTTCTTTCCAGACAACAAAAGTGCTCCTTTCACAGCCTTCTTCTATGCTGCTGCACAACCTAATTCCTGACTCATGTTCCATTTCCACTTCCCCAGGGAATCCCTGTCTCCTTCAGGTAGATTCATATTTTTTTCCAAACTTTCACCTGTTCCTAAGGTAATATCAGTCCTCCTCACAACATGGAGGCTAACACGTTTGTCTGCTTGATGTCATCCTTCCAATAATGTTGTTTCCACTTGATTTCAAGAGAAAAAAATCTATTTTTAAAGCCAGTCTTGTTCCTCTCCACATCCAGACTAGCCAAAGGTCAAGGAATATGTTATTTTGATCCCAGATCAGATTTTGAATCCTTCCTCCTCTTTGTAGTTTTTCCCCTGCTTCTGAGCAAACATATTTACAGTCAGAGCACTCTGGCTCCAAAGGCCTTTATATTTTTCTAAGAAGATTATGCATTCCTGTATAGGAAAGGTCCACTTAGGAAAAAGAAAAAATAGAGAATATGCTCATGAGGTTTTCTTAAAGAAGATGCAAAACAAACAAAACCATGAGAAAAGATTGATCAATCGGGCTCCATTAAAATGTATTCTTAGGCAATGATGCATGCCTATAACCCCAGAAACTCAGGGGACTAAGGTAGGAGGATCACAAGTTCAAGGTCAGTATCAGCAATTTAGTGAGACCTGTTAAAAAAATAATAAAGTCTGGGGGTATAGCTTAGTGGTAGAGTACCAATGGTTTCAATATTGGAAAAAAAAATAAGCCTATATGACCAAAGACTCTACAAACAAAGCTAAAAGAGCAAACCTAATCAAGAGAACACACTTAATAAAAGATCATCCTTCAGGGGATGGGGATGTAGTCCATAGTGAAGCACTCACCTAGAATGAGCAAAGCCCTGGGTTTGATTGCCCACATTACAAAAAATAATAATAATAAAATAAAGATTGTCCTTTAGATTAATAAGAAAAATATAAATGATACAATGGAAATGTGAACAGAGATTATGAACAGATGATCCAAAAAAGATAAAATGTAAATGGCCAATAAACATGAAAAGATCCTCAAGCCCATGAGAAACCAGGGAAATGAAAATTAAACCAGGGCTGGGTTTGTGGCTCAGTGGTAGAGCGCTTGTCTCACATGAGTGAGGTACTGGGTTTGATCCTCAGCACCACATAAAAACAAATAAAACAAAAGAAAAAGAAAATTAAACCAAAAGTGACATACTGTGTTTTTCCATTGGATTGACAATAAGAGTTTAATGTTATTAAAGTATTTTTGCAAAGTTTTGAGGAAGTGGGTTTCTTGGGATGCTGCTAGTGAAGTATACATTGGTTCATACAATTAACATTCCCTACAACCCAGCAGTTCCCCATATAGAATTTTATTCAAGAGAAAACTGGCACATAGGCACAAGGAAACACTTCTGTGAAGGTTCCATGCAGTATGATTTATAATAGACAAAAATTGGTAGCATGTTCAATAACAATAAGGAAATTATAGATATGCAAAAGTATATTATGTAGCAATTAAAAGTAGATAGTACCGGGCTGGGGCTCAGTGGTAGAGCCTTTGCCTCACAAGTGTGAGGCACTGGGTTTGATCCTCAGCACTACATAAAAATAAATAAAGATATTGTATCCATCTACAACTTAAAAAAATATATTTAAAAAAAGTAGATAGTAGATCCATTTGTGTCAACATGGATAAATCTTAAAACACCATTGCTAATTTAAAAAGGCAAGCTGCAGAATATGTACAGTATGGCATCATTCTGTCAATCACACATACAAATGATGCTAACATTATATCTGAAAATTCATAATAGTGATTACCTCTAGGAATTGGAGAAAAGTATATTTCACAAGTGGTAAGTGGACTTATAGTAGCTACCATTCATTTGTTAAGTGCTTAAAAAGTTCTATGTGGTGTTTAAGTGCTTTATATTAAATATATTACATTTAATCCTCAAAATCATTCTGTGAGGTAGGCATTAAAATCCATTTTTCAGGTAAAGACACTTGGGCATAGACAGGTTAAGTAATTTGCTTAAAGTTGCACAGTTAACTGGTACAGGTAGATTTGCTCCTAGGCAATGTGGCTTCAGTTCCTCTTATAACTATTCTACTACCATGCCTGAGCTACAGCATTGGGGTAATGACCCAGTGCTCAAAGATAACTTAACAGCACCTTTAGCTTTTGGTTTCCAATTTGGGGAATGGAGAAAATATTCAGGAATCACTCATATAGTTGAAAATTAGTTTTAAATAGGAAAAGCAATTATTGAGATGTCTTAGATGTAACCATTTCCAAAAAGAAAAGAAGAATGAATGAACAGAAGGGAGGAAAGGAGGGAACAAGAAGGAAAGGGAAGGGCATTTCTTCCTCTGTATCTGTTTAATGATGACTTCACATCTCTGGTTAATCAGATACATATAGTACTTCAAAACTTATGCCATTACCAGGCTTTATCTCATCCCAGGTTGAGAAAAATGAGATAAAAAGGAAGAAAAAATTCTAGGATTGTCCCTATTGCCCATGGGTACAGATATTTCCAGATCAAAATTGTCTACAGAGAAGCTCTGTCTGTTTTGAGAGAAGCCCTCCCTTGCCCTTGAATGAATTCCTGACCCACAATAGACAGTACTGGCTCATTACCCAGAAGGTATTCCTGCCCTACAGTCTGCCTTATCATTTGGCTCTAATGGAAGAAAAAGACAATCAACTTGAATTGCAATTAAAGCAGGGAGGGAAAGAAAAGTTTTCTTCAGTTCCTGGTAACCATCCATCTGTTGCCCTGGAAGACCTTCCCGTAGGCAGCAGGGTCCATGGGTCGAAGCAGAATCCTTGACTTCTTTTATCACCTCAGCTATGTGGGAAGCTTGTTTTCTTAAAAACCAGTCAAGGTGAAAAAACCCTACCAAATGAGTTTAAAAAGAAATTTTTCACCAGCAATCATTTTTAACCTTTGCTTCAGCCCAAAGTTCCAGGTCCAAGCACAGTGGCTTCAATTGTGTTGTTAGACTTGACCAGTCCACCATCAGGGGTCAACCTCTTTGTGGGTGGAGTGGTAGGTGAGGGAAGTGAGATGGGAGCTCCCCCTGGTGGTAGGAGCCTTCCACTAACCCTGATGGGGCTAATGGGGTTTTGCAGACTACCCTAGATTTCTCAGGTCTATGTGCCATTCACTTATCTTCTCTAGATCTAAATTTTCTACAGAGTTTCTGAAGTAATGTTTTGTGCTAAGAGTTCTTCTCCATAATATTGAATACTGCAGTGAGAGCTACTGGGATAAGCTCAAAATATTTTCTCAATAATGGACAGTACAGTCTGCTTATTCTCGTCTGTTTTTGTCAGTCCACACTACACTTCCTATGTGAACTAATTTTAAGCAAGTCTTTATTTTCAGGAGCCATGGTACAACTAACTTGGTAATATCTGATTTTCCAAATATTCTATGACCAAGGAGAAGATAACTCAAGTGTGTGTGTCATTCACTCTAAGGTAGTCCTTCAAGGAGGATTTACATTAGTCCTATGAAGTAGAAAATACATCCTGTTGACTTTGATATACACTCCATACCCCTAAATCACCTTCTGAACAGAACACAGGACCTCGGAGCCCCAGCTCACAGTGTTTCCTTCTTCCTCTGTCTTTGGCACTCCTTCCGATTATATATTACAAGCCTGGAAGCTGGCACTCTTCTTACAAATGCAGCACATTTTTTCATTCCCAAGCAAATGTTCTTTCTAAAGAGCAAAATGGCCAAGATTAAAAGGCAGATCTCACACTGGAGAAAATGCTGCATTCATATATGATAAAGAAGTTATATGAAACTATTAAAGACTGCCCAGTCGTCAAATCAGAACAACTGAATCAAAATCTCCTTGGCTTAGGAAAAAAATATCTGGAAGTGGAATCTGGACATGTATTTTTTTAACTCCCCAAGTGATCCTCAGGTGCTTCCAGGGCAGGGAACCACTGAGCTAAGGAAACTATGATAGATTATTATGCAATAGAATATTATATAACTAATAAAATTTTTCTGAGTTTTGAAAACATTGATTTTGAAAAGTTCTAAGCCTACCAAAATGTTGCAGTGTTGGCACAAAAAACACCCTTTTACTTACCATTCAGACTCCATTCAAGTTTGGCCAATTGTTCCAAAAATACCCTTTTATTATTAAGCAAAAGATCCAGTACAAGATTTTACATTGTTTCAAATTGTTAACACTCTCTTGAATTTCATGACCTAGGCTTTTTTAAGATTATAGGACAATTATTTTCAAAAAATATCTTCAAGGCAAGAGTGTCAGGGTCCCCAAGATCACCTCCAGGTTTGACAATTTGCTGGGAGGATTCACAGGATTCAGCATATAGTTGAATTCTAGGCTATCATTTATTACAGTCAAAGAATACAAAGCAAAATCATCAAAAGGGGGAGAGTATGATGGGCAAACTTCAGAGAACATCAAACGCAATCTCCCAAGAGTCCTTCCCAGTGGAGTCACAAAGGACATATTTAGTTCCACTAACAATGAGTGATGATAACACATGAAAAGTTCCTTACCAAGGAAGCTTTTTAGAGATCAGTGCCCTAGGATTTTAGGGGATGGTCCCATAAGCGCTGTCTAACAAGTAACCAAATTCCAGACTTCCCAAAGGAAAGCAGATATTCAACATAAACCACATTGCTTTCACAAGCAGACGAGGCACAGGGAACCACTCATCTCAGTTTGTATTGTGAGAACACTCCTCTACCCAAGTTCCCAGCTACCAACCAAGGGCCAGTCTTGCAAGCAGACTCCGACCCGATGTGTTAACTCTTATCTCTACAGTAGATTTGTTTGGAGTTTCTATAATTATAGAAACTGGAATTTGGCTGGAATATTACAGATATATTCTTTTCACTGCCACTGTTGGGTGAAATATGTCATCTGTTGGTCCCTAATCTGGTTCTATTTTTGATGTGTGATTGCTAATAGTTGACAGTCTCAAGCCCTGATCCTCTGTTTCCTTTCTGCCCAAAACTGGGTGCATCCTGCTTCAAACCACACAAGCCCTGGCCCTGGCTCAGGAACCCTGACTCCACCCCACCCATTAACTGAAACAGAAGTCAGAGCTCACCACCCCCTTGTTCTTCCAGTCATTTTCAGACCTGGTGGGGGGGTTTGCCCAACTCTCTCCAGAAAGCTTCAATATTGAATAATACATTTTTATCTATCCTCTTGATGTGTGTGTGGCAACATCAATCACAACCTCAGACCCAGTTGGGTGGGGGCGAGGAGACTCCATCTCACATTTACAGAGTCCCTTACTGGTGGTGGTAATTTCGCTTAGTCAAGACAGTGCACGCCACAATTCTAAACTATAAAGCCATGTTTCCCCTTTTTATAATTAACAAATATTTTGCAGAAAGGTAATTTGAGTCTACGTCAAATCTCATTCTTCATCCCAGCTTCACCCACTAGCTCACATCCATTAAAGTTAATTACTGTGACTGTTGCCAAGTGGAAATTTTCCGATATCATCGATCCTTCTGCATTTATTAGTTGGCCTTCTTCAAGGGACACTTCTCTCATCTTCCTATTTATTTATTCATTTATTCTTTTGTTTCTTTTGCCACATGTTCATATTTCATTCTATGGGTTATCATCTATAACTACCCATTGTTTATCTTGATGCTCAAATTATCAGATTTTACCAATGAAAGCCTCTTTAAACCAGCTTCTGAGAACTTTGCTCCTACCCATTGTTGTTTGAGGATTTCTTTGCTTTTTAGCTCAAAAAAGATATTCAGGTTCAAATTATACTGTCCCTGCCTCACCCTGGAATCAACTGTTTCTCCAAAAAGCCCAGGTAGCTTTCTGTGATGAGTGAAATTAAGAAGTCAAGATCTGGATTTCTGGTTGAGCTTGTTGTAACTGGGGTACGACTGTTCCCAGACCCTTTCTGTGAACAGAGATAGAATATATGAATACACACACATCAAGTCTCTCTATTTCTGTAGCTACATACATTTTTTTAAAAAACTAAGCTCACAGGGATACAAATTCCAATCCAACAACAGAGTTCATTCTGTTTTCCTTCTTCTCTATAATTGTGCACATCTCCAACCATGAGAAGCCTGGCTCCAATTATCTCCTTGCCTCTGTAAAACCACTTTCCACCTCTCCTTACTTTCAGCCAAACTCTCATTAAACCTGCCTCTACAAGCTACCTAACTTGTTTGGATCTGCCTAATGATTTTCTGGTTTATAGTGTTATTTATATATAATTGATATACGATAAATTGTATATATTTAAGTGAAGAGTATGATGAGCCTTTGGCTTAAGTATATATACAAAAGAACATCACCATCATTAAAATAATTAATATATTATTTACCTCAAAAAGCTTCCTTGTGGGGCTGGGATTGTAGCTCAGTGGAAGAGCGCTTGCCTTGCATGCGTGGGGCACTGGGTTTGATCCTCAGCACCACATAAAAATAAATAAATAAATAAATAAAGATATCGTGTCCATCTACAACTAAAAAAATATTTAAAAAAAAAAAAAAGCTTCCTTGTGCCCTTTTGAAAACTCTCTTTCCTGTCTCTCTCCACAACAATCCCCCTTGTCCCCAGACAACAACTGATCTGCTTTCTGTCAGCATAGATTTTCTGAATTTTCTACAATTTCATGTAAATTTGAATCACACAGTGTGCACACTTGTCTCATGATGTATCATTATTTTGAGAGGCATCCATTCTGTTACCTGGGTGTTATAGTTTGGATGTGAGGTGTCCCCCAAAAGCTCATGTGTAAGACAGTGCAAGAAGGTTTAGAGGGGAAATGATTGGGCTAATAGGATTAACTGAATGGTAACTGAAGACAGGTAGGGTGTGGCTGAGGAGTTGGGTCATGGACACTGTGCTTTTGGGGGTATATATTTTGTATCTGGCAAATGGAGTTTCTCTTTGCTTCCTGTTCATCAAGTGTGCTGCTTCCCTATGCCACACTCTTCCACCATGATGTTCAGCCTCACCTCAAGCCCCAAGGAATGGATATGGCTGCCTATGGACTGAGACCTCTGAAACCGTGAGCCCTTAAATCAACTTTCCTCCTCAACAATTATTCTAGTCGGATCTCTTAGTCACAGCAGCACAAAAGCTGACTAAAACACTGATAATTCATTCATTCTTATTGCTAAGAAGTATTTTATTGTATGAATGATAAATATTTGATTCATTCACCCGTCAAAGACATTTAGGTTGTTTTAGCTTCTGCTGATTAGGAATAAAGATACTGTGAGCATTCATATACAAATGATTGTGTGAACATATGTTTTCTGTTGCCTTGGGTCAACGCTTAGAGGAGCCTGGTGGAACTGTATGCTAGGTGTAAATTTTTCAGAAATCAACAATATATCTTCCAAGCATGTTGTACCATTTTACATCAACAGTGTGTGAGAGTTCCAGCTAATCTATCTCCATATTAGTACTTCATGATTTTGCCAGACTTTATAATTTTAGCCATTCTAGTGGGTGCAAAATAATTTTAATTTGCATTTCCCTAATGACTAAAGCCATGGAGCATCTTTTTATATGTTTTTTTTTTAATTTTTGTTTTTTAGTTGTAGATGGACACAATGTCTTTATTTTATTGCTTTGTATGTGGTGCTGAGGATCGAACCCAGGGCCTCACGCCTGCAAGGCAAGCGCTCTACCGCTGAGCTACAATCCCAGCCCCATATTTTTATATGTTGATGTAGCACCTTATATCAACTTTTACACAAGTTTTACCCATTTTTATGAGTTTCCTTGGTCATGGTGTTCTTGAATTTTAACAGTTCCTTTAATTCTGTACTCCTTTATCAGGTATGTTTTGAAAAATACTTTTCCCTCCAGCCTGCAGCTTGCCATTTCACTTTCTTAAATTGTCTTATGAAGTACAAAATATTCTAAATGTGGTACAGTTCAAATAGTTGAGTTTCTTTTTATATTTCTTCCTTTTCATGGTACATTTTTTAAACTTTGCCAAAACAAAGATCACTAGGATTTTCTCCTATGTTCTAAAAGTTTTATAGAGTTCTTTTAGGGATGTGACCCATTTCAAATTTATTTTCAAATATAATATGAGGGGTTTTTTTCTTGCTTTTGTTTTGTTTTGCATCTGACCATCTCATTTTTCCAGCACCATTTGCTGAGAATTTTCTTTCCCCCATTAAATTGCCATGTTACCTTCATTGAAAGCCAGTTGGCCATATCTCCCAATTATATGCTGATGCCACACTGTTTATATATATATACAAATATAAATGTATACATATATATGTATATATATATATATATATACACACATACACACACATACTCACACTGGGGATTGAACCCAGGAGCACCTAACCACTGAGCCACATCCTCAGCCTTTTAATTAATTAATTTATTTTTATTTTGAGACAGGGTCTCACTAAGTTGCTGAGAGCCTCATTAAATTGCGGAAGCTGGCTTTGAACTTAAGATTCTTCTGCCTCGGCCTCCCAAGCTGCTGGACAACACTAGTTTTTAAACTGAACCCCATGGTATATATCTCCATTTAGGTAAATCTTTAGTTTCTCTCAATATATAATTTTCAGTATACAAACCATGCATGTCTCTTGTTAAGTCTATCACTAGTTTGTCATACATTTGAATGCTAACATATGCAAATAATGATATTAAAAATTATATTCTTAATTTTCAAAGTCTGTTCATTAGTGTCACATAGAAAATTAATTATTTTATTATATATTATTGTGTATTGATTTTGCTCATCTCACATGTTAATCCAAGTAATTTTTTTAGAATTTTTTTGTAGTTGTAGATGGACAACATGCCTTTATTTTGTTTGTTTATTTTTTAATGTGGTGCTGAGGATCGAACCCAGTGCCTCATGCATGCTAGGCAAGCACTCTGCCACTGAGCTACAATCCCAACCTCAGCCCAAGTAATTTTTAAATATATTCTGTAGGATATTTGCTATATAGAGAATCATTTCTTCTGTGAAAAAAGACAATTTTAACCCCTTATTTTTCTTGCCTTGTACTGGTTAGAATTTCTACTACAACACTGAATAGAAGTGGCAAGAGCAAACATATTCCTGATCTTAGGAAGAAAGTATCCAATCTTGTACTATTAAGTATGATGTTAACTGTAGGTTTTTTGTAAGTACTCTATAGCTTGAATAAATTCACTTCTGTTCCTATTTTGCTGAGAGATGTTTGGAAGGTTTTTTATTTGTTTCATCAGAAATGAGTGATGGACACATAACCTGGAAGGACAATTTTTCAACTAAGCTGCTTGTGATTAGGATGACTTTGTTCTTTCCTTGTGTTTTTCTATTTCCTATAATGCACACATTGACTTTTTAAAAATAAAAGCTATTTTAAAGACCAAAAAAGAAAAAGAAATGGTTGATGGATTTCGCCAAATGCTTTTTATGTATAAATTGATCGACGGTTTGCCAGTAAATACCACCAATTTTTTTAAACCATTCAACCAAACTTGCAACATTTATCCCACCAAGTCATCATATATTATCCTTTCATATTATTGGATTCAATTTAATAAAATTTTAAGAGACATGTTTGCCTAAAGTTTTCTTATTTTGTTTTCTGCTTTTCATGTTTTTTATCTTTATTTATTAATACATATTTTTATTCTAATTAGGTTTACATGAGAGCAGAATGCATTTTGATTCATTGTACACAAATGGAGCACAACTTTTCATTTCTCTGGTTGTACACAATGTAGAGTTACACCATATGTGCAGTCATACATGGACCTAGGGCTTTGTTGTCCATCACATTCCATCATCTTTCCTGCCCCCATGTCCCATCCTTATTTAGTAGATATCTGGCTATTCTGTTTACCTATTTCTTCTATCTCTTATTGAGTGAGTTTCAGTAGTTTGGGTCATTCAAGGAATGTGTCTATTTCATCTACGTTGAATTTATTCATCTAAGTTGAATTTAAAACTATTAAAATATTTTTATCACGCTTTTATTATCTATAGAACTTAAAGTGTTGTCATCTCTCATTCATGCTTTGGGTAATCTGTGTCTTCTCTATTCTTTTCCTGATCTTCCCAGCTGAAGGTTTATTTATTTTATCAACATTCTCATAAAATCTTCTTTTGGTTTCACTGATTTTTCTCTATTTGCTTATTTCTATTTCTTTGATTTCTTATTACTTCCTTTCTCCTGCTTACTTTGTATATATTTTGTGCTTTTTAAAAACGTGTTTCTGAAGTTTCTTTGATGGTATGGATGTCCTACAGAAGGTAAGTTTTTTATTATGGAGCTGCCTGAGGAATCAGAGAAACTGAAGGACTCGGGAGAAGGGAAGAGTGGTTGCAGATATGGCCACTGCCTCAGGATGATGAGATGAGCTAGTAGATTCTGTATGTATGAGCTATATGTTGGCTCCTGTTTCACTTCTTCCCTCCAAATAGCCCAGAAGAGTCTCTCTTATGGTCCAACATAAACAGAAATACACATGAAAGGGAATTATGGGAAATGCAGTTCAGCTTCATCATATCCATCCATAAAGAAGCCATCACAAAACTATTGGTGTCTTTGTATTGAAAGTCAATTTCTTCTAAGCAGCTTATAGTTGGGTCTTCCTTTTTTTTTTCTTCAATCCAATCTGTCTGCACTTCATTAAGGAGTTCAGAACATTTGCATTTAGTGTAATTACCGATATAGTTGTGTTTGCATCTACCATCTTGTTGTTTGTTTTCAAATAGTTCATCTGTTCCTTTTGTCCCTTTCTTCCTTCTTTTTTTTTTTTTCAGTTGTCAGTGGATCTTTTATTTATTTATTTATTTATATGTGGTGCTGAGAATCGAACCCAGTGCCTCACGCATGCTAGCCAAGCGCTCTACCACTGAGCCACACCCCAGCCCCTTTACTTCCTTCTTTTGAACTAATTATGACTGTTATATATCCTTTGTTGGCTTACTAGCTACAACTCCTTTTATTGTTTTTATCATGGTTACTTTAGAGTTTAATTATACATCTTTAATTTATCACAGTCCATCTTTTATACCACTTCATTCATATACAATATTAAAACCCGACAAAAGTATATTTCTATTTTCCTCATCCTGGTCCTTGTGTTATTGTTCTCATACATTTTACTCATATATATTATTAAGTTTATCATACATTATGATTTTTGTTTTAAATTGTCAATGATATTTTTTAAATATCACTTTATTGTTTATTTTATTACTATTTTGGGGGGGGTACCAGGGATTGAACTCGGGGATCCTCGACCACTGAGCCACATCCCCAGCCCTATTTTGTGTTTTATGTAGAGACAGGGTCTCACTGAGTTGTTTAGCGCCTCACCGTTGCTGAGGCTGGCTTTGAACTTGCGATTCTCCTGTCTCAGCCTCCCTAAGTGCTGGGATTACAGGCTTGCGCCACCGCACCCAGCTTATTACTATTTTTTTAATGTGGTGATGGGGATTGAACTCAGGGCCTCATGCATGCTAGGCAGGTGCTTTACCACTGAGCTATCTCCCCAGCCCATTAAATAGTCAATAATATTTTTAAGAAATTTTTCAAATAAGAGAAGAGAATATTTACATTTGATCACATATCTACCATTACTGGTGCTTTTCATTCCTTTGTGTGAATCCAGATTTCCATTTGGTATAGTTTCTCTTCTGCCTGAAGGTTTCTGCTAATATTTCCTTTACTTCAGGTCTCCTGCTAATTAATCTTTCGGTTTTAGGAAATGTATTTGACCTTTGCTTTATCATAATTTTTAAAAAGTTTCATTGATATATAATCCTAATTCTATAAAATTTACTCTTTAAAGACATATGTTTCAATGTTTTTAGTATATTCACAGCATTATGCAACCATGGCCACATATCTGTTCTCCCCCAAAGAATTCCCAAACCCAGTTGTCACGTCCCATTCCCTCTCCTCCTTACCCTAAGCCCTCAGAGACTATTAATCTAATTCTTTTTATTGTAGATTTGCCTATCCCAGATAGTTCACATAGGTGGAATCATAGAATGTGTAATCCTTTTTCACTGTCTTCTTTTACTTAACATGATGTTTTCAGGATGCATCCATATTTTAGCTTGTATCAGTACTTCATTTGTTTGCAATACTCAAATAATTTTCCATTGTATTGGTGTGTTGTATTTTACTTACTTTATAAATGTTGTATTTTGTATACAACTTTATAATGTTGTATTCATTACTTTATAAACATTTGGGTTGCTTTCAGTTTTTAATTATGGACAATGCTGCCATGAACATTTATGTAAATTTTGTATGAATACATTTTCATTTTCTTGAGTGGAATTACGATGTCATGATAATTATATGTTTAATGTATCTGTTTATGAAAGTTATGTTTGTTGGTCATAGAATGCTACGTTGATGGGTTTTTTGTTTTCTTTTTAAAATACTTTATAAATGCTTTTCCACTGTCTTGCTCCAGTGAAAAGTCTGTAATAATTCTTATCTTTGTTATTTTCCCCATGTCTTTGTTCCTCAGGCCACTTTATATTTCTCTTTTTCACTGGCTTTAAGCACTTTGATATGTCTTATAAATTTTTCTTTGTTTCTTATGTGTGGAGTTTATCAGACTTCTTAATCTGTGTGTTTAGAGTTTTATCAAATTTGGAAAGTTCTAGTCATATTTTTTGATATTTTGGGAGCTCCCATCATATGTGTATAAGGCTGCCTAATCTTCTTCCAAGCTTCTTGAGATTGTGTTCACTTTCTTTCCATCTTTTTTCTTTATTTCATTTTGAATAATTTCTATTGCTATTTCTTTAAGTTCACAAACTTTCCTTCTATAGTGACTAAATCAGCTGTTATATTAATTCCATCCAATATATTTTATTTCATTTATTCATTGTGTTCTTCATCTCTAGAAGTTTTACTTTTTTTTTCTTTTTAGTACTGGAGATTGAACCCACGGGTGCATAACCACTAAGCCACATCCCCAGCCCTTTTTTCACATTTTATTTAGAGACAGGGTCTCGCTAAGTGCCTCACTAAATTTCTCAGACTAGATTTGAACTCATGATCCTCCTGCCTCAACCTCCCAAGTCACTGGGATTACACCGCGTCCCACTTAGAAGTTTTACTTTCATTTAAAAGAAACTTTAACATCTCTCCTTGACACATTAAGTCTCAAGTTTTCAATTCAAATATTTTAATTAAATTGCAAATATTTCAATTAAATATTTTAATTAAATTAAGTAGATTGGAAATCATAATCTAAAGCTAATATGTTATTATTCAATTAATATAATTATTTTACTACATAATTGTATTGTTATTATTGTATAATTATATTATATATTTAAGTTTTTATAGGTGTTCCATCTGGGAAAATGGGACAAAGTGATTTAACATACTCATGCTTTAATCTACCTTCTTTATTATAAGAAATAAAATTATGATATCTGTTTTAATGGCCTTGTCTAATAATTCTGTAATTTGTATTGTTTCTAAGTCTTTCTATTGAATATTTTTCATTATGTCTGATATTTTCCTGGTTTTCTTATTGGATTGCAAACATAATTAATTTTACTTTGCAAAGGCTAGGTTTCTTCTGCATTTCTACAACAATTCTCTTTTAAAAAAATTTTTTTTAGTTGTAGATGGACACCATACCTTTATTTATTTATATGTGGTGCTGAAGATCAAATCCAGGGCCTCACATGTGCGAGGCAAGCATTCTACTACTGAGCCCTAGCCCCAGCACCTCTACAACAATTCTTAATCTTCGTCTTAGAGTTAAGTTACTTGGAAACAATTTGACCCTTTCAAGGACTGCTTTTTATGGTCGTTTCATGCAAGACTTGTACAGATTTTATCCTCCAACTGATGTCATCACACTGCTAAGGTACACTGCTGAGTACACTCTGCGATATCCACAAACCATGAGTCTAGCCACTAGGAATGGTAAGACACAAACTCTTCCAAACTCTATGTGAACCCTAATGCTTTTTCCTTCTAGTCCTTTTGGGTAGTTCTTTCCCAAACTTGAGTCATTTCCTTACATACATGTGCTACGCAATACTCCAGGTGAGAATTCAAAGGGGATGCTCTTCAGATCCTCAGAGCTTCTTTCTGTGCAGACCTCTTCTTTAGTCCTGTGCACGAACTCTGCCTGCCATGGCCTCCTGGAACACTTCCATCTCCTTATGGGCTACAGGGAAAATCTAATTCCTATTGCTCTGTGTTGTCCAAAAGCAGAAGACTCGTTAAGGACACTTTGATGAAGAAAAGAAGGAAGGAAATCAAGATTTTTAAAAGAAAAGCATAGAAGGAAAGAGAAAATGTAAGAAGAAGAAAAAATTATAGAAGTTTTAATAACATTGGGAAAAACTTAAGACATAATTTTTTAAAGAAATGAAACTATACATACAACATGATCTCATTACGAACAAAATAAACTTGAGCCAAGACTGAGAGAAATACTAACAATATTGCCCTTCAGTGCAATATTTTCCCCTAGGTTTAGTTTTTCTGAGTTTTCCAAAGTTTTAAAAAATAATATTGTATAGCATTTTCATAATGAAGAAGAAAAATTATAATGAGATAAACTGGATTCACCTTAAAACAAGAAATAAAATGAAGAGAAGAAGAAGACAAAAACTTTGTGGCAATTTTTTAAAGGTGCAATTCTACAAGTGAGATCCCACAATTCTTGTTATTAAGATTGGAAATTCCACTTATCAAAATGTCACCACCCACCCACCCACCACTACCATTAAAATGTAATTCTCAAAAATCCAGGAGACTGTAATTCCAAATAAGATGCTACACAATACTAAATAAGACTCTCTTCTCACTTACACTGACCTGAGGACTCTTCAGTGAGAGTCAGTGGCCAAAGATCCTCTGGCATTTGACATAGGTGCCAGAAACCTGGCTCTAGCTGTCTAGATTCTTGACTTAAGGCTTTGATGCTACAAATAAGTTTTCAGAGTACATGCTGAACTTTCCACTAACATTTAAAGTCCATAGAATTTTTTTTTTAAAAGGGAGCTTATTTTAAACAGTCCAAAGAACAAAGAAATGTATAGAGACTGCTGTACATAAAAACCTCACTGCTCTGCCAGACATATGTAGCATGCCTTCCACCACGCTTCTCTTCCATTCGGAGATGATAAATTCAGTATTTATAGGCTTTAAAGAAATTCTGTTTAAAGATAGTTTATCTGAATGAATATAAACAAAATAAAAATCACCCCCCTACCACCCAATGCAAACATTTTGCTGCTTTGTTCATTGATTCCCTAGTGAAATTCAGTGTTTCTTCTTCTATATAAACCTTTATTTGCTATGGCTAACTCCGTTTTCTGCTTTCCTGTTCATACATATTAAAGGACTCAATGACATAATCGGCTTTGCATTTCAGTTGCTTAGGGCTTTTAAAAATAAAACACAAATACCCACAGCTGTTCCAGGCAATCACTCAGCTCTTTGGGAAGAAAATACAGATATAGAGACAGGTGGCTCTGCTCTAAGTACAACATTCAGAATCAAGGGTACAGGGACTGCAGCTGTGTTTCTAGGAGAAAACCAGCAAACTCCCAGGATTTCTATGCTAAATACAGTTGCATATGGATACCCAGAATCAATGCAGTGGCCTATCTTGACTCTTGCTTCTCCTGAAAGTTGACCAAATGATACTGCAGGTCTTTCACTGTGGGGATAACTCAGAATTTGATTGCCCAGTGGACATAGTTCAGCCATCAAGAAAATGGGGAGTTGATTGGGAGCATGCGGTCAGATTGGTGAGGCTGATTAAGAACACACTGGTGGGTCCTCTTGCCATTCCAACAGCTAGCCTGATTGCAACAACCTGACTTTCTGGGTATAATTCAGCAAAGGTGTGGAGATAAAGCAAGAGAAGCTGATAGCCCAAGGGGTCTTGAAAGAGAATAACTCAGTGGGTGATACAGTCCTACTCTACCCTTAAAATACAGCACTCAGCCTAGTCAAAGCTTCTGACTGCTACCCAGAGCATGTGAGATCACAGAAGCCATGACTCCTGTTTCAAACCATGACTGTCCCAGCTGCATCTAGCTCCTTCAGCTGACCCAGAACTTACTTACAACTTCTTGAATCTCAGCACTCTCGCACAACTTTCATTAGCTTCAGTTACTTCTCAGAATTCAGATTTAACACAGAATTGGGTTGGAAGACCCTATTGCATCTCTTAGTCCTATGAATGGTAGGCATTTTCTTTCTCTTTTCCCTCTTTCTCTCTCTCTCTCTCTTTTTCCTTTTGGGAATTAAACATTGAAGACTGAAACATTCAAAAGCAGCTTCATATATGAAGGAAATCACTGCACATGCTCAGGGAAAGGCCTAGGCTCTGAAAGAACCTGATCTGAGAAGACAAGTAAGTTCATACCTCAGGCTGATACTTGACATAGATACAACCTACAACAAATATATCAAAAACAATAAACATTAAACCCTGGGGAAGGGGAAGAATCTGATTTCCACAATTACCATGTCATTAGACTAAAATGTCAATGTTCTACAGAAAATCACAAATCATACAAACAAACAGGCAAGTATGGCCCATTCAAAGGAAAATAAATAAATAAACCAACAAAAACTATCCCTGAAAAAGACCTGATGGCAGATCTACTTGACAGAGACTTTAAAACAACTGTCTTAATGACATTCAAAAAAACTAAAGGAAGACATAGAGAAAGTTAAGAAGACAATCAATGAATAAAATGGAAATACCATTAAAGAGACAGAAAACCTAAAAGCAAACCAAAATGAAAAAAAAAATTCACTAGAGGGATTCAAATGCAGATTTGAGCAGGTAGAAGGAAGAATCAACAAACTTGAATATAGAACAATGGAAATTATTGACTAAGGAGTAGAAAGAAGTAATACTAAAGAAAATTGAATAGTCAGCAAATTCTAGATGAGACAACAGGAGAAATTCATCCTAGGCTGAAATACAATCAAGCTGAGCATTTCCACTGTTTTTAGTGGAAATAAAATGGAAAATGACATAATAAGAAAAGAAAATCAACATATACATTGTATGAGTCACAGAAAAGATTATTAGAAGAAATAATGGCCCAAAACTTCCTAAGTGACAAAAGACATGCATATAAGCATCCAAAGCTCTATTAACTCCAAAAAGGGTGAACTCAAAAAGACCAATGTGGAGATTGCTATTGTGTGGATCTGAAATGTCCCCCAGAAGCTCCTGTATGGAAGACTAAGTCTCTCCAATGCAGCAGTATTTAATGGTGGGGTCTTTGGTGGGGGAATCTTTTTTTTTAAACTTTTATTTTATTTATTTATATATTTTGTATGTGGTGCTGAGGATCGAACCCAGTGCCTCACGCCTGCGTTCTACCACTGAGCCACCACCCCAGCCCCAGGGGATTGAATCTTGAGAGTTCTAACCTCATCAATGAACTAATCTACTGATGGATTCATAGTTTAGTGGGCTCTTGGAGAGTAGTGTAACCTTTATGACGTGGGGCCTAGTTGGATTAAGTAGGTCACTGGGGGCATGACTTACATGGTATATTTTGTCCCTGGCTCCTCCCTTCTCTTCTCTCTTTTCTCTCTCTCCCTCTCTCTGTCCCAGCCACCATGATGTAAGCAGCTTTGTTCCACCACACGTCCCCAACATGGTGTTCTTCCTCACCACAGGCCCAGAGACAATGAAGTCAAGTGACCTGAACTGAAACTTCTGAAACAGTGAGCCAAAATAAACACTTTCTCCTTTATGTTGATTTTCTTATGCATTTTGTCACAGCAACAAAAAACTGACTAACCAAGAGATTCATTCTAATCAACCTGTTGAAAGCCAGAAACAAAGAATTTTGAAAGCAGCAAGAAAAGCAACTCATTATATACAAGTGATATTCAATATGATTATCAGCAGATTTCCTATAAGAATCTTTGGAGTGTAGAAACCAGTGGGCTGGTAGCTGGATGTAGCGGTGCTCACCTGTAATCCCAGTACTTTGGGAGGCTGAAACTGGAGAATCGCAAGTTCAAAGCCAGCCTCAGCAATGGCGAGGTGCTATGCAACTCAGCAAGACCCTGTCTCTACCTAAAACACAAAATAGGGCTGGGGATGTGGCTCAGTGGTTAAGTGCCCCTGAGTTCAATCCCCAGTACAAAAAAAAAAAAAAAAAGCAGTGGGTTGGCAAATTCAAACTGCTAAAAAAATTTTTTAAATTTGTCAGGTTTTTTTTTAATTTTTTTTAGTTGTTAGTGGACCTTTTTTTAATTTATTTGTATGTGATGCTGAGAACCAAACCTAGTGCCTCACACATGCCAGGCAAGTGCTCCACCACTGAGCCACAATACCAGCCCTAAAAAAAAATTTTAATGAATAAAAAAAATGTAAACCAAGAATCTCATATCTGGAAAAACTGTCCTTGAAAAAAATGGAGAAATTAAGACAACCCCAGACAAGCAAAAGCTGATAGAGTTCATTACCACAACATCTGTCCTGTAAGAAATACTCAAGGGAGTCCTGCAGGATGAAAGGAAATGCTACTAAATGGTAACTCAAAGCCATAAGAATTGAAGAAATGAAAACCACAGATAAGGTAAATACATAGGCAATGATAAAAGCTATTACTATTGCACAAGTGATTTAATTTTTTTTTTTTTTTGTACTGGAGATTGAACTCAGGGGCACTCGGTCTCACTGAGTTGCTCAGCGCCTCATTGTTGCTGAGGCTGGCTTTGAACTTGCGATTCTCCTGTCTCAGCCTCCCTAAGTGCTGGGATTACAGGCTTGCACCACCGTGCCCGGCTGTGATTTAATTTTTTTATTTGTCCTTTTTAGTTTTACATGACAGTAGAATGTATTTGACATATCGTACATACATGGAGTATAACTTCCCATTCTTATGGTTGTACATGTGGAGTTGCAACTGGTCATGTATTCATATGTGAACATAGGAAAGTTATGTCCAACTCATTCTGTCTTTCCCATTCCCATCCGCACTCCCTTTCCTACATTGCCCCTTGTCTAATCCAATGAACTTCCTTTCCTCCTCTCCTCACCCCTATTGTATGTTAGCATCTGCATATCAGAGAGAACATTCAACCTTTGGTGGCACCAATTGCATGGCCGTTAACTCAAAAACCTACAAGGGATGATGGGGGATTGAGAAAAGACAAACACATAGAGAGAGAAAGCTGGGACCAGGTGAGACACTTTTTTCTGATAGAAGAACAATGACCCAGAGCTAGCTCAGCACATTCGTTATATAGGTTTTTTTTTTTTTTAATCTTTATTTTATTTATTTATTTTTATGTGGTGCTGAGGATCGACCCCGGTGACTCACGCATGCAAGGCAAGCGCTCCACCACTGAGCTACAGCCCCAGCCCCGTTATATAGGTTTTAATCATCAAAAGGGTTTTCTGTGAGAAAGTTTCTTCAAAGCAGGCAGGCTGAAGGACGAAGTACTGGCAGCCAAATATAATTATCTTTTTGTGCTCATAATTCTCTCTCTACCCCTGAAGCTAGTGTCTGAACTCAGGGTCAAGACTGATAGCCCCATGCCTTTCCCAGAACCTCTTTAAGCAGGGCATCACCATAGCAACTGGGCGATCTTGACCTGTACCTTTGCACAGGAAATTCCCAGCAAAGGCACAGCCTCCTGTTGCGAGACAGTCCGAGACCATGATCACATCACTGTTCCCCACACTTTGGTTTTCTGGGATTGGCTTATTTCACTTACCATGATAGTCTCCAGTTCGATCCATTTACCTGCAAATGCTATTATTTCATTCTTCTTTAAGGTTGAATAATATTCCATTGTGTATATATACCACAGTTTGTTTATCCACTCATCTGTTGAAGGGCACTTAAGTTGGTTCCACAGTTTAATTATGGTGAATTGAACTGCTATAAACATTGATGTGGACTTGTCAACTACAGTATGTTGATTTTAAATCCTTTGGTTATAGACTGAGGAGTGGGATGACTAGGTCAAATGGTGGTCCCATTCCAAGTTTTCTTAGGAATCTCCATACTGCTTTCCAGAGTGGTTGCACCAATTTGCAGTCCCACCAGCAATGTATGAGTGTACCTTTTCCCCCACATCCTCACCAACAATTATTATTGCTTGTATTCTCAATGATTGTCATTCTGACTGGAGTGAGATGGAATCTCAGTGTAGGCTTTTTTTGTTTTTATTTTTGTTTTTGTTTTTTTGGTACGGGGGATTGAACTCAGGGGTACATGACCATTGAGCCACATCCCCAGCCCTATTTTGTGTTTTATTTAGAGACAGGGTCTCACTGAGTTGCTTAGTGCCTCGCTGTTGCTGAGGCTGGCTTTGAACTCGTGATTCTCCAGTCTCAGCCTCCCAAAGCACTAGGATTACAGGCATGCACCACAGCGCCCGGCTCTCAGTGTAGTTTTGATTTGCATTTTTTTAATTGCTAGAAATGTTGAAAATTGGTTCATATATTTGTTGACAATTTGTATTTCTTCTATGAAGTGTCTATTCAGTTCCTTTGCCCATTTACTAATTGGGTTATTTGGGGGTTTTTGGTGTTAAGTTTTTTGAGCTCTTTATATATCCTGGATATTAATGCTCTATCTGAGGTGCAGGTGGCAAAGATTTTTCTCCCATTCTGTAGGCTGTCTCTTCACATTCACAAAAGTGGTTTATAATTCCACATTTTGTTTTCTACATGATTTAAGAAATTAATACATTGCAAAATTATTAGTATAAAACTAAATATTATTGTAACTTTGGCTTGTAATGCCACATTTTTTTACTACATAATTTAATAAACAAGAATTTTTAAAAGTATTATTTATGTGTTTGTAGTACAACCTATAAAGATACCAATTTGTAACCTTAACAACTAAAGGAGTAGGAACAGAGACATAAAGGAGCAGAATTTTTGTATGTTATTGGTATTAAACTGATATAAATTAAATGTGATTGTTATAATATTAGAATGACAAAGTCCAATGACATTTTCCACAAAAATACAAAAAAAAAACTAAAATTTTTATGGAACCACAAAAGAACCTAAAGAGACAAAGAAATCTTAAGGGGAAACAAAGCTAGATGTACCACACCACCTGATTTTGAAATAGGCTACAAGGCTAGTAATCAAAACAGCACAGTACTAAAAACAACCACAACAACAAAAAAAAGACATATGGACCAATGGAACAGAATGGAGAACAAAGAAATAAATGCATATATTTGTGGTCAGCTGATCTTTGATGAGGGTACCAAGAATATGCAATAGGGAAGGGATATGATCTTCAATGAATAATGTTGGAAAAAATAGTATATCCACGTGCAAAAGAATGAAATTTAACCCTTGTCTTAGAACAAGTACAAAAATCAATTCAATGTTTAAAGGCTCAAATATAAGACCTGAAACTGAGAAACTATCAGAAGAATGCATAAAAAGAAGCTTTTCCCCATATATTTATTGGTGCATTACAGTTGTACATATTGATGAGATTTTTGTTACATATTTGTACATGCACAAAATAGAACAATATTAACTTGGTCAATTTCACTCCCCCACACTTCCCACTCCCTTCCCACCTCTCTCCCCTTCCTCCCTTTCCTCTATTGATTTCCCTTTGATTTTTAGGAGATTCAGCCTCACTTCTCTAGGGAAAGCTTCTTGGCCTCTCTCTGGAAAATGAGTTTCAGCATATGAACAAAAGGAAAGGCAACAAAAAGGATTGCATTTTAGTTTAAAAGCTTCTGTATAGCAAGTGACACAGTCAACAGAATGAAAAGACAACCTGTGGAAAGGGAGAAAATATCTGCAAATCATACATCCCATAAGGGATTAATATCCAAACTATATAAGGAACTTAATTCAACAACAAGAAAACAAATGCCTCAATTAGAAAAAATTAAAAATTTAAAAAAAAAAATGACCAGGCAAAAGACCTGGACCTGAACAGATATTTCTCAAAAGAAGACATACAAATTTTTTAACACGTATATGAAAAAAATACGCAACCTCGTGAACCATCAGAGAAATGTCAATTAAAACCACAATGACGTATCATTTCATCCTATTAAAATGGCTATTGTCAAAAATAACAAGTGTTGGTAGGGATGTGGAGACAATAGGACCCTTGTACACAGTTGTTAGGAATGTAAATCACTATGCCTCAAGGAAAACAGTGTGATGGTTCCACAAAAAAAAAAGAAAGAAAGAAAGAAAGAAAAGAAATATTAAAAATAGAACTACCTTATGATCTGGCAATCTGACTCCTGGATATATATGCAAAGGAAATGAAGTGATGACCTCATAAAGATACCTTCAATGCCATGTTCATTCCAGCATTTGTTATTCAGTAACCAAGATATGGAGACAACTGAAGTATCTGTTAACAGATAAATGGGTTTAAAAATGTAGTACATGAGTGTATGTGCATAAACATCATATTTTGCACCATAAATATATGCGATTTTTATTTGTCAATTGTACCATAATAAAGTGCAGGGGGTGATGGGACAGGAGATTGTCAGAATTGAAGGAAGCAATAGATAAGCCTAAAATGGCAATGAAGACTTTAATACCCTATTCTCAATAATGAATAGAACAGGACATGGAAGATAAGGAAACAGAATATGAACAACACAATAAATAACTATTAACCAGACATACATAGCAACAATAAACATTCTTTTCAAGTACCCGTGGGACATTTTCCAGGAATAGACCATATTTTTGGTCACAAATTACATCTCAAAAGATTACAAAATACAGATATCACACAAACTATTTTCTTCTATCACAATGAGATGAAGTTAAAAATCAATAACAGTGGGAAAGTTAGAAAATTCATGTGTTATTTTATACGTGGAAATAAAAAAACACAGTCTGTTTTAGCCAGTTTTTCCATTGCTGTGACCAAAAGAACTGACAAGAACAATTAGAGGAGGAAAAGTTGGTGTTCACAGTTTCAGAGGTCTCAGTCCACAGGTGGCCAATTCCATTGCTCTGGGCCAGAGGTAAGGAAAAACATTGTGGTGGAGGGTCCTCGCAGAGAAAAGCAGCTCAGGACATGGCACCAGGAAGCAGGGAGGTGGGGAGGAGAGAGAGAGAGAGAGAGAGAGCGCGAGCGCGAGCGTGCATGAGTGAGCTTCACTCACCAAGAACAAAATATACACCTGAGTTCAATCCCCAGCACCAAAAAAATAAATAAATAAATATATATATATATATATATATATATATATATACACACACCCCAAATGCATGGCCCCCCAGTGACCCACCCACTCCAGCCACACCCTACCTCCCTACAGTTATCACCCAGTTAATGCCTACTAGCAAATTAATGCACTGAATAGGTTAAGGCTCTCATAATCCAATCATTTCACCTGTAACCCTTCTCGCATTGTCTCCCACATGAGCTTTTGGGGGACACCTCACATTACACACTCTAGCAACCAAAGGATGAAAGAATCAATCACAAAGGAATTTTTTTAGAAAAATGTTTGGAGATAAATGATCATGAAAATGCCACATACCAAAATTTACTGGACACAGTGAAAACAGTACTAAGGAGAAAGTTCATTGCTATAAATGCTGTATTCATCTGTTTTTCATTACTATAATCAAAACGCGAGCCAGGCTAAGTTTAGGAAGAAAAGATATATTTAACTCACAATTTTGGAGGCTGAAGTTCAAACAGCATGCTGCAGGATCTGGCAAGGGACTCCCTCACCTTTAGTTGTATCACTTCATGGTAGATGGTCTTCTTGCTAGCAGAGCCCCAAGGAGGCACATGGCATCACATGGCAAGAAACAAGATGAGTTGTTCTGCCTCTGGCCCTCTCCCTCTTCTTGTAAAGCCACCAGGAGCTTCCCCCAATAACCTTATCTAAACCTAATCCCTTTCCAAAGGCCTCTCTCTAAATATCATGATCAGATTAAATTTCCACCCTCTTAATATCTCAAAATGGGGTTTGAATTTCCACACATGAAATCTTGGTGAACACTCAAACCATAGAAAATGCTTGCATTTAAAAAGGAAGAGGGGCTGGGATTATGGTGCAGTGGTAGCGTGCTCGCCTAGCACGCATAAGGCACTGGGTTCGATCCTCAGTGCCACATAAAAATAAAATAAAGATATTCTGTCACCTACAACTAAAAAATAAACATTTAAAAAAAAAAAAGGAAGAGGTGCTTCTCACTCTGGAGACACTGCTCTGTGGGGGACTGTGTCCTCAGAGTCAGAATGAGGCACGTGGAACCAGTTACCCAGCAGATGTGGACAATCTCTGCCTTTCTTATTTCCTGTCAGCCTGTTGGTTTCTGGGTGAAATGAGGAGACTGGGCTCTTACCTTGGAAACAGCATGATGGACTTCCAGATCATCTTTGAATATCCTAGAGAATCCTAGTCTCAACATGTTTTCACTAGAGATCTGGTCTACTGATCTCCCAAAGTTTGTGGGGCAGCAACCATTACCAGAAGTAAATAATGTGTCAGATACCTATGAGTGGACTGGGTGTTCCAATGACTCTTTAAAATATTTAAAGAGGGGCTGGGGTTGTGGCTCAGTGGTAGAGCACTTGCCTAGCATGCGTGAGTCACTGGGTTCGATTCTCAGCACTGCATATAAACAAAGTCCATTGACAACTGAAAAATATATATATATTAAAAAAAATATTTATGGAAGAATAGTGAAAAAAATGTGCATTTCAAGAAGCAACTCCAAAGCCATTTGAGATTTTTGCACAACAAAAAGAAGGTAGTTCTGATAGGCGTGGTGGCACACACCTGCAATTCCACTGCTCAGAGGCAGGAGGATCATAAGTTTAAAGCCAGCCATAGCAACTTAGCCCCTAAGCAACTTAGTGATAATTTGTTTCAAAATTAAAAAAAAAAAGGGGGGGGGCTATGGATGTGGCTCAGTGGTTGCGTGTGACTAAGTCAATGCTTGGTAGCAAAAAAAAAAAAAAAGAGAGATAGTTCTGAAAATATGAGTGACAAGATTCTAGCACATTTCTTTTTTGGGGAAGGGGGTGTATCGGGGATTGAACTCAGGGGCACTCAACCACTGAGCCACATCCCCAGCGCTGTTTTGTATTTTATTTAGAGACAGAGTCTCACTGAGTTGCTTAGTGCTTTGCTTTTGCTGAGGCTGGCTATGAACTCACGATCCTCCTGCCTCAGCCTCCTGAGCCACTGGGATTACAGGCGAGTGCCACCGCACCTGGCACTAGCACATTTCCTTTAGGAGTTTCTTACATTATCTCTGTTAACCTATCTACTTTATATATATTATCTGAGTTATTTTTACTACTGCAGTAGCTGGTAATCTACTTGTGATCAGAGTTTTATTCCATATGGACAGAGGAATCACATCAGTAGGAGGAGAAATAGGAACAATTCTTTGGGATATTGGGCCCCAATATGACTGTCATTGAATACTTACTACAGGTTGTGATGTGTAGATGAAATGTTTCTTTATAATTATGTGCTGCCTCATATTCATTGTGACTTTAGTTTCATCTTCTTTTTCTACTCCCAAACTCTGTAGATGCCTCCTTTTCTCTTGAACAAGTTTTTGGCATTGAAGATATGATTGTCATATTTTTTCAGTTTAAAACTAAGAATTCTATCTTCATAAATAGACTTTTGGTACAGTTACTGTTGTATCTCAGGTTATTTGTCTTAATCAAGAATAGAATAATTGTCATTTCTTTCCAAAAAATAAATAAGTAAATAATATAAATGAATAAATAAGACAAAAGCTCTTGAATCAACGGCTTAGCTTTATAACTTAAAGACCTAAAAAAAGAACAAACAAAAACAAGAACTAGCAGAGGAAGAACATAATAAATATTTAAGCAGAGATAAATGAAATGGGGAATATAAAAATAATAGCAACAATCCAAAAAGTTAAATATTTGTTTTTTGTCAAAAAAAAGATCTAAATTGACAATTCTTTAGTTAAATGTACTAATTGGGAAAAATAGAATGTTCAAATTTTAAAAATTAGAAATGAAAGTGAGAACATTATTGTCAATCTGTAAAAATAAAACGTATCATAAGAGAGTACTGTGTTATATGCCAGCAACTTGGATAATGTAGGTGAAATGGATAAGTTCCTAGAAACACAAAATCTAATAGGACTAAATCACAAAGAAATAGAAAATCTAAATAGACCTGTAACTAGTGAGGAGATTAAATCAGTAATTTAAAAAAAAAATCTAACAAAGAAAAGTCCTGGACCTGATGACTTCATTGGTAAAATTTTTCAAGCATTTAAAGAATATCAATCCTTCTCAAACTATTACAAAAAACTGAAGAAGAAATACTCCCTGATTCTATGAGGGCAACATTACCCTGATACCACAGCCAAAAAATAAATATGACAAAAGAAAATGCAATCCAATGTACATTATGAATATTGAGGCAAAAAATCTTCAACAAAATATTAGCAAAACAAATCCAGCAACATATTAATATAATTACACACCATGACCAAGTGGAATTTATTCCTGGAATACAAGCATGGTTCAACATACTAAAATTGATCAATGTAATATACCATACTAACAGAATGAAGAATGAAAACCACATGATCATCTTGATGAGAAAGAGCATTTGACAAAATTCAACATTCTTTCATGATAAAAGCACTTTAAAAACTACAAATGTAGGGCTGGGGTTGTGGCTCAGTGGTAGAGCACTTACCTCTCATGTGTGAGGCACTGGGTTCGATCCTTAGCACCACATAAAAATAAACAAAACAAAATAAAGACACTGTGTCCATGTATAACTAAAAAATATTTTTTAAAAAAACTATGAATGTAGAGAAACTAATTTAACAAGATAAAAGCCATATATGAAAAATCTTGAATGACATACATAATGATAAAAGATTGAAAACCTTTCCTCTAAGATCAGGAACAAAGCAAAGATGGGCACTACTTTCATCTCATCCATTCATCTCAGCACTGAAAGTTCTAGCAACAGTAATGAGGCAAGAAAAAAAAGGCAAAAAAAAAAAAAGGTTTGGAAAGAAATAAGTAAAATTATCTCTGCCTGCAGATGATAGTAATATCTGTGCCATGTAATATTAGAGCCTTTGGCAAAAAGGAAACTCACCATTGCTGATCTTCTCTGTATTTTAAATCTTTTTTCTTTTTTCATATATTTTTTTAGTTGTAGATGGACACAATATCTTTATTTATTTTTTATGTGGTGCTGAGGATCGAACTCAGTGCCTCACGTATGCAAGACAAGCGTTCTACCACTGAGCTACAATCCCAGCCCCTAAATCTTTTTTCTTTTTTCTTTTTGTTTTTGTTTTTGGTGGTACTGGGATTGGACCAAGGGGTGCTTAACCACTGAGCCACATCTCCAGCCCTTTTTATTTCTTATTTTGAGACAGGATCTTGCTAAGTTGCTTAAGGCCTAGCTGAGTTGCTGAGGCTAGCTTTGAACTTGCAATCCTCCTGCCTCAGCCTCCCAAGTCACTGTATTTTAAATTTTCATATTTTGTTCATTATTGATTTTTTGCATTTAAAATTTTGCATTAAAATATGCTTTCTTTTTTCTTGGAGGGGGTTGGTAAAACGAGGATTAAACCTGGGACACTTAAACACTCAGCCACATCTCTGCCCTTTTTATTTTTTATTTTGAGATAAAGTCTTGCTAAGTTGCTTAGGGCCTCACTGAGTTGCTATGGTTGGCTTTGAAATTGTGATCCTCCTGCCTCAGCCTCCTAAGCTGCTGGGATTATAGGCATGCACGACTGTGCCCAGCAAAACATGCTCTCTCTTAATTACTGACCTTTTGGTGCTTCTTTTTAAATGCTGCATCTAGGGTAAATGCCTTTTTTGCTTTACCCTAGTCTGGGCCTTATTTAACATTCAGCAAATGTCCCGTAAGTCTGAAACATACCTGAAAAAATATATCATTTGCTTCTAAGAATAGAAGGAAAATCTTAAATCTGTGGAGAACTTTCCAGTTCATCTGGACACTTACCTATCTAGGGCCTTTGCACTTTCTGATCTTTAAGCCCGGATTACTCTTCCCATCTTCACACTATTGGCTCCCTTTTATCTTCTCTAATTGAGTGTCTTCTCAAAGAAACCTTCACCAAACTACTCCTAAAGCGGGTCTCTAAATAAGTGTTCTTTATATTTTAAACCACAGAATCCTATTTATTTTATAATATTTAAGAATTTGCAGGGCTGGAGTTGTGGCTTAGTGGTAGAGCGCTTGCCTATCATATGTGAGGCACTGGGTTTGATTCTTAGGACCACATATAAATAAGTAAATAAAACAAAGTTACATCAACAACTAATAAAAAATATTTTAAAAAAGAATTTGCATTTATTTTAATTTATTTTCTGTTGCTATAACAAAATACCTGATATGGAGTAACTTACAAAGATTAGAAGTTCAATTGGCTCATGGTTTTAGAGGCTGGGAGGGCCAAGAGCATGGCACCACTACCTGCTCAGCATCTGCTGAGGGCCTTGCTATATCCTAACGTGGCAGAGAGTACCACACAGTGAGACAGAGGAAGCATGCTAGCTTGGGTCTCTCTTACAAAGCCACTAATTCCATCATGGGGCCCTACCCTGTGACTTCATCTAATTGTAATTACCAACCAAGAGCCCTACTTCTAAATAACATTAACATATGAACTGGTGATTATATTTCCAACACATGAACTTTGTGAGACACATTCAAACCATGGCACATTTTGTTAACTTGTTTTCTGACCTCCTTATCATGTGTCCCTGACTGAGGCTCAGGAAACAGATTCAAGGTCCCAGCAGGTGGAAGATGCGAGACGCAGCTGGGATTAGTAGACATGTTTTATTCAAAGGTGGCAACAGCCTCTAGTCAGTCCGCAGCTCCAGCTTCAGCCCTCAGCCAGTTCCATTTAGCCCCCTGAGTCTTTTCTATGAGCCTTTCTTATATGTAGGCTAGAAGAAGGCACACTGCCAACAGAGTACATCAGTGGGCACATGCTCACAAGCAAATGTTTATGACCTTGACTACACACTAACCATGACATAACAGATTCATGACCTTGGCTACATACTAAAAACATAACCCACTAGAAACCCCAGTGAGGGAGACTTACTATGGCCATTTTGGACCTGCCCCAACACCCGCCTCTCCATTACTCTATAAGGTGCATGAGGTCAGGAACTCTGTCTTGTTCACCGTTATGTCACCATCACCTAGAAAAAGGGGCTAGAACCATAGTAAGTTCTCCATATATATTTGTCAAAGGAAAAGCATTAGGAGAACTCAGAAGCACACAGATAAGTTGGGGACTGTCATGGGCAGGAAGCTTTTGTTCTGATTTGGTGTTGAATATCTGGAATGTTGGTTGGTTGCCCACCATGTACTTGGGACATAAGCTCCCCAAGTAAATCCAATGGTAAACATGGTTTGGGAGATGTGGTGTGGATAGGATTCAGATATGGTGGAAAGCCTAGTGATAATTTGTAAGAGAAAGTGCTGGTAGGGGAAAGAGTTATGTAGGAAAAAGTTTTCTTTGCCCAGGGCCAAATGGAAGTCATAATCAGACCTCAAGGAGTTTCCACAGCGTCCATCAGGATGGAGGTGAGATCCAGCCAACCAGGGAAACCACTGGCTCCTACTTGAGCTGACAGAGGCCAGAACACAGATAATAGTATTCAATGGCTTCCCTGAGTGCCTGACAGCAAACAAGTGGACAATTGATGTCATTAAAAAGCCGGAAGATGCTGTAAGAACACAAGCACTCCCTCCTCTCAGTGTTACAAGTTTACATACACCAATATACCAAGACGCCATCTTGGAGTGTAGCAAAGGGGAAAAGAGGTCAAAAACTAAAAGAATAAGATATATTTTTAAAAAATGTTTAATCATTCAACTTGGTTAAATTTGTTTTTCCTTCTTTCTTTTACCTTCCAGGCATTGGCAGAAATAAGATCATTTCCTTTTGTAGAATTAATAGAATCTATATTTTCTTAATAGGCTCAAGTGGCAAAACATTCACAGCAAATGAATGAAAAAACTCTGGTGGATTGTAGTTTAGGAAACCAAACCATAAACCAGAGGTCTGTATGACTCATTTGCACTCATTTGAATACAACTTATTACTGCCTTATTTTCTGGTCTCAGAATGATTCACTTACAGACCACTAGAGCTGGAAGGTACTTCAATGTTCATGGGCTGTATCCTTCCCCATTTTATAAATGATAAACTTATTACTTGTTCATCCCACTTTGATTCTTTTAAAATGCCATCCTCACCTCAGCAAGACAGGCCTAAATTTACATGAAAGAAATCCTCCACCAGATTACCATGATCCCCACCCTGGATCATAGCTGGATCCAGGCTCTCAGTTTCTGTCAGTTCCTTATCCAGACCCTCCATCTGATGTATAACAGTGCATTATCTCCCTCCTCACTGTGCTGACCGCAAAGCCTGCTCCATTTCTAAACAGTTGCTCTTGTTCCAGCTCCATGGTGATATAATCTAATGAGCAGCTTTCCAGGTAATCTTCCTTCTGGTTTAACTTGGCCCTCAGGACATCATGTCAGTATACTGATCTGTCGGCAAACTTTCAGGTCTTACCTGATAGTGGCAAATGAAAAGAGCTATCTTTTTATTTTTATATGTCTTGACCTCTTCAACTTGAAATAAGGATTCAAATAAGGATTTGAATTCAAATAAGGATTATTAATCTTCATATTCATCTGCACACCACCTAATACAATTCCTGGTGACAAAAAAAAAATTAGTGAATTGATTTTAATTGTTCTCTGATCACCAATACAACCCCCACATCATATTCTGAGTAAGCAGAGTAAGCAGCTGCTAGCTTGATATAAATTTAGAGTTTAGGAAAGCTCTCCTAGCCCAAGGACTATCTCCCTCTGCCAGGATACCTAAAATAACCACATTACTCACTCCTTTGAGTCAAGGCCTTGAAAACTCTTGTTAAAATGCAAATGTCATCTGGGTGGGGGGGATAGCATGAAGCTATCAATGCCTATTAATAACATTGAATATTATTAGCTTAGCAGGGAATAAGAGAGATCCAGAATATAGAAGGGCAGACAAGTCAGCCTAAAAATTTAAGATATGGAGAAAGTGGGAACAGCATTTTGCAATAAGTGGATGCATATGGAAAGGGACAAGGGTTTCAGAAAACTCAAATGAGATGATAATAATAAAAAAAGCACCTGGTGCAACACAAAAAAGAGATTAATAATACAACAACAATAATAGGGCTGGGATGTAGCTCAGTGGCTGAGCACTTGCCTAGCATGCACACGACCCTGAGCTCAGCACCATAAGAAAGGAAGGAAAGAAGAAAACAGTCAATGTGTTGAAGTACATAGTTTCTGCGAGATAGTGTCCTAGGCATTTTACATGTATCACCTCACTTTTCATTTCTTCATCTATGAGACAGATGTAAGGAGTATTCCTCACTTTCCAGTGAAGAAACCAAGGTAGGGAGACATTAAGTGATTTGCCTAATTTTATAGAGCAGTAAGGGGTAGGACTGGAATTTGGAACAAGCTGTCTGGTTTCAGGTCCCTGTTGAACTTCCATGACCCATGGTCACTGTGTTTGATTGTTGCCTTCATTAATATGGCCTTGATTTTACAAGAAGAAACTAAAACATAGGAAATCCAATTACCAGCCTTACCTGCAAAAATCTCTCTGTAAATATTGGTCCTGGAATTTGAACCCACAAAGTCCAATTCCAGAACCCTAATTCACATTTCCTATGTGATTCGACCACCTAGCTACCTTTTTAAAAGCTTACTAACTCTGCTGTGATATTCTTGGCCCCACCCTTACCCCCATGATCACAAACAATAAGTTCTGCTTTCTCCCCAACTAACTCCAAATCTGTCAATCAAGGCTATGGATGCTAATACATCCACCTCACACCACTGAAGGCTTAAGTAATTTCAGAAGGGCCCTGATACATTTGACCACATTACAATAAGAAAAAGTTGAGCATTTCTAGGAAGGAACATAAGGCCAAAAATAGTACAAGAAGTAAGAGACAGGCTGTGGAAAATATTTAAGGTATATGTGACCAAAGACTGATTTTCTCAATTTACAAAGAACCCTTAGAGATGTCTCCCAAAAGGGAAGAATCAACATGAGCTGTAAACAGGCAATTCAGAGGTGTAAATCCAATTAAAGATGTTGAATTTAATCATAATTAAAGAACTGCTGTTTGAAACCACAATATAATATTACTTCTCATTTGTTTAGATTGGATAAAAAATGTAAGATTGATAACTAGTCTTGGAGAGAGTGGGAAAAGAAAACTTAATAGACTGTTGTTCAGAAAGCAAATTGGTGTAAATTTCCAAAAGACATGTACAAATTTACAACTTTACCGGGAACATATGAGATTGGATGTGGGTGGTTTTTAAATGACAACAACAACAAAAAGACATAATTAGATCTGCATATTAAAAAGCAAGTCTGGTTTCATGTCTAGGCCTAGTTGGATGGGGTTTATGATAGTCTAGGTGCAAATGGGAAGAGCCTGGTCAAAACTAGAGGGAGGCCAATCCTAAAAAAAGCCAAAGCCGAATGTTCTCTCTGATAAGTGGATGCTGATTCATAAGGGGGAAGGGGGCATAGGAAGAACGGAGGAACTTTGGTCAAAGCGGAGGAGGGGAAAGAAGAGGACATGGGGGCAGGAAAGATGGTGGAATGAGATGGACATCATTACCCTGGGTACATGTATGACTGCACATACGGTGCAACTCTACATCATGGACAACCAGAGAAATGAAAAGTTGTGCTGTATTTGTGTACAATGAATCAAAATGCATTCTGCCAGCATGTATGCCTAATTAGAATACATAAATTTTAAAAATAAATAAAAGACAATACAAAAAAACAAAACACCGACAGTACTTCAGGACATGTCATAAACTGGAAAGTAATTGTTTTTAGTTTTGAGTCTTCAAATGGGAGGAGTTAATAATTTCTAATCCTGTGGGTTCTTTACCTCAGATCTTAAGGAAAGCTGTAATATAATTTCTTTCCATTGTCTTCATCTTTGTCTAATTTTGACATGAACCTTATAGTTCATATAGAATTAACTGGGGTATAACCCTTTCCATTTTTATTAAAATTTTCAATTAGATTGAAAACAAAAACAAAAAACAACTAGAGGGAGGGGTTAGCCTCTGGACAACCAGGGAAGAAGTAAGGCCTATATAGGCCTCAAAATCACCATGAGCAAATCAGAAAGTTGAAGGAAACTTGGAGAGGTATTCCCCCTCTAGGCCACACTTAAGCCATCATGTCACATGTTCCCTGTTCTGTTTGCTTGGGAGATTGCTGCAGCATCAGAGGACCCTGGAGGATGTTTTCTGTTTACATGAAGTTACATGGTGTGAAAATATCATGTGTGTGGATATTAAAGTAGGAGGAAACCTTCAAATGCTGAGACATTTTTTATATCCAAACTTTCATTCTATAAAACAAAACACTTTCCTTACATCATGTCTGATAGCAAAAAAGAGACATGTTCCCTTTCCTACCTCTAATTGTCATGCTCGTTCTAGAGAGCTTTAATGTCTTTTTGATAGTTCATATAGCCTCAGAATAAATTTCCCTCACAACCATTTTAAGACCTAAAAATAATAGCTACGGTACCAGAGTTCCCTCTCACATGAGTAAGAAATGTAATTTTTACAAATCATTTCAAATCACCCATTCACAACTAATTAGAATTTAAATGCCTATTTTAAAGTTGCTAAATCTTGCCTTTTAAATCTAAATATACCAAGTTTACCGATGTAAACTTTGATGCTTGGATATATTAACTCTAATTACCTACCACAGCAGCAATTTACTGAACCCAAGAGAATACCAAGAAGGAGAAGGAGAATGAGGAAGTAGCTTATTTCATATAGTTTTGCCTAATTTGGTTTATCCTTCATATCTATGGAAATTTTCCTAAAGACTAAAAATATCAAAGTTGTTTAAGAGGAAAACATGCAATAAGATTTTTGTCAGGATATATCTTAGTACTCTTCCTGTTTCTCTTATTTGTGTCTCTGCACATGCAAAGCTTTTTTTTTTTTTTTTTTTTTTTTTTTTGGTACTAGGGATTGAACTCAGGGGCACTCAACCACCAAGCCACATCCCCAGCCCTATTTTGTGTTTTATTTAGAGACAGGGTCTCACCGAGTTGCTTCATGCCTCACTGTTGTTGAGGGTGGTTTTGAACTCATGATTCTCCTTTCTCAGCCTCCCTAAGTTATTTTCACAACCAGCTCCCTCATTCTTGCCTTGCCCCAGCAACCATAGAATCTGCTCCACAGACTTAATATTCAGACCCAGTGGCTACCTGGAAAGCCCACTGAGATTAACTGAATGAAAGTAAAGGTTGTTCATAGACTATGCAAATGATGCTGCCAACCAGCATACTTGATGGAGCTTGGTGAAATGTTGCTGCTTTCCATCCCTTAGCCAGGATGTCCATAATCAAAGATGGAACCCAAGAAACAGCACACGTGGCCAAACTTCTAGCATTCATCTTAGTGCTAGATGTCCTTGTGAAAAATGATACCAACTTCACATTTATTATAAACTATTGTCATTACCTAAAATATTTCCTCTAAAGTAATAAATAAATAAACAAATAATTTAAAACTCTAGAAATCTCTTGCCTCCCAGACTTCCAAAATATGAATCAAAATCACACACATTTCCATATACATGAAGACTACAATAAAAGGTCTTGCCAACATAGTTCTTATTCCCTTTACAGTTTCAGGAATTACTGATAGCAACCAAGACACACACTTTACCTCTTAAAAGACATAACACTGGGTTCTTGAAAAGGCATTCACTAGGACTTTCATGTGCCTAATCGCTCCCTGATAACCAGTTTAAATGAGAGGCAAAATGGTCTCCTCAAATAAGTCCTTTCAAATTCCAGGCCAACAAATAAACCTCCAAGTAAACTTCTATTTTGCTCCAGGTCTTAATTTATCCTTATAAATTTTTTATCCTGCCCCCATCACATAGAGGGCATATACTCTTGCAGGACTCATTAACCGTAGATTGTCCCACAGGCCAGGCAGCTGTTCATCCCAAATGGGATTTACTTGAATTTAAACTTCCACCCAAAGCAGAGTGCAGCTACACACCATCCTATTAACTCTTGGTCTTGTTATCGCTGGTTTGGGTGCCTTCACTAGTTTGCATTCAGAGATTCAGTGCCTCCAGGTAATCTGCTGTTTTTATTGAACATGGAAAATACTAACATCCACACCAAGCCAAGTGGGTACAATGAAGTAGAGAGCAGAGAAACATGTTTTTACTATAATATGTGGTGGTTCTGCTGACATTCCCAAAGAGTTTAAAAATAAAAAAAATTAAAAAGCCTATATGGAATCTTGCTTGTCATTAGCGGAACTTTTGAGACCTAAGTGAACTCAGCTCAGGGTTCCAAGAAGTGGAGAACATAACTTAATTCACAATAGTGCTTTATATTCAGTGACCAGACTAATTTTTCACTGTGCTTTTTAGAACTAAGTATATCATTGGGAATTAAAAGGAAAATTTATAGGCTTTCAGAAGAAACCTCTCACTGGCCTCCAATGTCTGTTCAGAGAGATAAAAATTGTGAGCCACACTTTTTCATAAAACATCCAATATTATCAGACGATAATTTTATGAGATAATTTCAGTGAGCTTTAGGATGCAGAACTATCAAATTTTAAACAAAAATATTATCCTAGTCTCTCCCCATAGCCACATTAATGTTGCCTCTATTTTGCTTCTGAATGCTCCAGAAGTCCCATTGTTTGGGACATTAGTCAAAGCATAACATTAAGTGATGCTTGTACAGAGTTCAAAATGTCTTAATGTGGATTTGAAGATGAGTAGCTGCTCGGAATAATGACAATTTAAAAAGTCACATTACGGGCTGGGGTTGTGGCTCAGTGGCAGTGTGCTTGCCTAGCATGTGTGAGGCACTGGGCTCGATTCTCAGCACCACATATAAATAAATAAAAAGAATAAAGGTCCATCAACAACCAAAAAAAAAATTTTTTTTAAAAGTCACATTATAATCACTTTCAAGTTTTTATTGAACGTGGTATTACCCCTGTAATTTTTTATCTACTGACATCTCGGGATATTCTGAGATTCTTAAAAATTATGTACAGTTCCTCTGTTTTGTTCTTGGACATTTGTCTCCATGAGGCTACTATTCTGAACGATGCTGCGGTGGACCTCTGCCTGGACCTCAAGAGCATGCTTTCATTTGTCACACCACATCACTTTGTTCCTGCTCATAATTTAAGACAGCTACTGAGTTTCATTCTCAGTCATCTTTCCCACTTTGATTACAAACAGGCTGTGAATGCAGAAAAGATATTCCCGAGCATGAAGGGGACAAATCTAACCTAATGATGAAAGAAGCATTATCCCATAAAAAGCCACCACTATTTCTACTTGGGGGAAGAATCATGAGGGGGTTGGGAATTGGAGGAGAAGGAGTCCCAACAGATGTCACACACACACAAAAAAAGTCTTCTTACCCAAACCTAAGGCCCCATGTGTCTAGTTCCTTGAGAATATAATTTATAAGAGAATTTTAATGATCCAGGGGAAAGGCCATAATACTAGTGATGACATCACTCTTTATCATCTCAATAGAAATGGGAAACAAAGGCAATATCAACAGCAATCGATAAACGTGGCAGCTGAGATGGAAGTTACATCTGCTGGCTGTGGCTTCACTGCAACCCAGTGGATTGCAGGTGATGCTGGTGCTCCAGAAGCAGCGAGACAGCTGAAACAGCTTCTTGTGAGAAAATGCAAGCTGCCAGTGGACAACATCAGGGAACAAAGTGAGTCTACTTAAGATCAGACATTCTGCATCACCTTCATTGCCCCATCATTTCTAGAATGTTCCAGGATATTGATAAAGGAATAAGACGTATCAACCATTTCCTAGTAATATTATGACCAACAATAATAATCCTGAAAAAGACAGTGGCCCGCACACTGTGCTATGTGCTGGGCACCATTCTAAGGACTTCACATATATATTAACTCATCCTATGGCTTATCTCCCTTTCCCTTGGATCTCCCAAAGGCACTCTTAGCCACTTTCAACCTCTCAAGATCAGGAGAGCAGTGAGGAGTGTGGGGGAGCAGAAATCATTCATAAAGAGTGAGTGGGTAGATCTAGATAGATTCTTCCTCTGAATCTATTCTTCCTGCTAAATTTTGAAAATTAAAGAGTAAACTATTTTACTTCAATTCTTTTTTCTTTCTTTCTTTTTTCTTTTTGTTTTTCTTTTCTTTTTTTTTATTTTTTTGTTTGTTTGTTTTTGCTTTACTAGGAATTAAACTGAGGGGTACTCGACCACTGAGCCACCTCTCCAGCCCTATTTTGTGTTTAATGTAGAGACAGGGTCTCGCTGAGTTGCTTAGCACCTCACCATTGCTGAGGCTGGCTTTGAACTTGTGATTCTCCCATCTCAGGCTCAAAGTGCTGGGATTACAGGCGTGCGCCACCGCACCTGGCTCAATTCTTTTTTTTTTTTTTTTTATCCTAAATTTTTAAAAAAACATTTTCAGTTGTGAACAGTATTAATGAATCTCAGTAGGGAGCAAACTGGGTGAAAGAGTAATGCTGGGCAGTTACACACTTTATGGATGTGTGGTTTTTCCAGAGGGCGATGGGGTTAGATGAGGTCTAAACAGGGTGCAGACAGATTATGCTTTTAAGATTGTAGGTAGTTTTCAATGATAGCTGACCACTTCTCCATCTATTCCTGTCTTAGAAAAAAATGTTTGGGCTTGCTGTTTTTTTCTTTTTGTTTTTATTGTGGTGGTGGTGGTGGTGTTTTGCTTTGCAATAATAATAAAGATGGGTCTCCCTCCTGCACTTTGCTAAGGCATGTATTGACCTTGTATCTACCCAACAGCCCTTTGATGGAAATGCCCCCTCTTGCTCTAATAACAAGCTTAAGAAAGACCTTCAGAGAACAATTTCACTCTGACTAGTACTTCCTCTTCCAGAGAGTGATAGAACAGTGGTTGTCCCTCCTGCCCTCTTAAGGCTGGCAACTGGTAGGTCCTGAGAAGGATTGGGACTCTCTAGGACCCATCCAATTTAGGGAAGGAAGTTTTGACAGCGCTTGACAAAGACAACAAGAAGCAATATACACCATGTGAACCCACAACAGCAAGCCATGGAGCCCTCCCCTATGGTGTTAGCCACGTAGGAGATCCAGTTAGTAAACCAAGAACAATGACAGACATTTTGTTGAGCCTTTTGTGGTGGTGACCACACACCCTACTCACTGTGCCAACTCCTGTATTTTCTTCTACTTTGGTCCTGAGAAGTCTTTCTCGGGACAGTGGTTATAAATTCTAGTTCTGCCTTGTCAGGACTCCAGGGAAGGTGGTCATGAACATTACAGCGAGCCTTTCATAGGATACTCGCTTATCCTGGCCTAACACCTAAATGCTCAACCTGCAATCAAGGTTCCTCTTCACAGGAACCTTATCTGTACTGGCAGTCACCCCATGGCTCCAGTCTGACTTGAGTCCCACTTATTCCTATAAAGATAACCACTCTCTAGAAGAGCCCTGACTGGGAAGAGAGTCGGGCTCACATGTGTCAGTCACAGAGACACAGAGAGAAGACTGCACAACAACATACACAAAATAACAAACATTTGGTTACTCAGATCCATAGAGAAGAGTGGTACCCACAAGAGCTGGTGGGAAGTCTAGAAAGAGCAGGGTATTAACCAGGGGTGGGACAGGGAGGACCTGTAATACGTGACCCACACTCCCTTCTCTATATGAAGTAGGTAGTCTTTGGGGGAATGCAAAGAATCACTAGATACTGCTTCAAGGTTTATTGGGGCCATGACAGGCAGAGGCCACTACCATCTGGCTAAATATATAAGGTGCCATGGAAGTTCTAAGGAAGGAGGTGTGGAAGGTTTGAACTGTGAAGAAGACTGAGCAGTTATACTGGGGAGATGAATGATAGTAGATGTCTTACAGAGGTACTAATGTTGGTTTATTCCCAGAGACTTTCCAGAGAATGACTTAATTCTGTGGAATGGCTATCATGGTGAGGATTTCAGGCCCTGTGTCAAACTGTAATGGTAAAACTTGGGAAGAGTGTTACAGTGGACTTTCCAATATTTCTTAAGTCATTATATACACAGATGACAGATAAATAAAGGGAAGTTAACAAGAGAAACTCCTTTAGGTCAGCCATGTATTTGGTAAATACTTACTATGCATTCAAAGATGAATGAAAATAGGTCCCAAGTTTCAAGAACCTCATATTATATATCCATCTTATTTCATTCTGTTTTATTCTCATAAAAGAGTGTTGCTGCTAAAAAGCTACTTGAAGGCTCTCAAATGTGACCAAATTGTTATGCTCTAGAATAGGCTAGTCCCTTAGCTAAATTATAACAAAGGTCCTTAGAGCTCTGAAGACCTGTGACCCAATCATGATCTGAACAGTTTGTATGCCCAAATGATAATTACAATGATTGCATTTACTGTAAAAATAGGTATATCTTGCCAAAGTTTACTTAATTCTGAATCAAAGTCCAGCCATTTTATATCACTTCCAAAACAGAGGAAATAACAGTCCAATTCCCTATAGCTCAGCAATGAAGAAATGAATTAAACCAGAATAGTGAGCACGGTAGAAAAGATAGTTTCAGGGAGCTCACATTTAAAATGGAAATGAGATGTTAAGCTGAGGACAAGAGGAGGAGAATTAGTTCAAAAGACAACATTTGAGTTATGATAGCTCCAATGTGGTACCATAGTGACAAACTTCTAACCCATGATTAATTTAACCAATTGCATGAGTCAACCTGCCAGTTAAGTCAAAATGACTTGGCGCGAACAATGAATACTGAAAATAGTTCCAGCAGATGTGAAAGCAGGTGGAGAAGAGGATTGAGAAAAAGAGGAAGGAAGGAGAGAGGAATCGAAAGAGGAGGAGAGATGGGTTAAGAGAAAGGTCCTGCATGTGAAGCAGAATCCCATTCACATATGAATTTGCTGGCTCGACTTCAGCTCCATGAAGTCAATGGCTCAATTCAATGTGTTTCAAGTAAGAAGTATTTCCAACTCCTAGGAAGATGTTGCTTGTTCAGATTTGGAATGAACTATTTATAAATCCACAATAAGGAGACATCTATCTATCCAGTACAATTTAAAAGACACTGGAAGGTCCATTTACCCCCAAAATTTGCACTTCCAGTTTGACATACAGCCTGAAATCCACACTCTTATAAACTTTCCATTAAATTACGTCAATCTGTAAGCAAGCACGGTGGCAAACATCTGTAATTGCAGAGACTCGGGAGGCAGAGGCAGAAGGATCACAAGTTCAGGGTCAGCCTCAGCAAGGTAGCAAGACCCTTGGCAACTTAGTGAGACCCTATCTCAAAATTTTAAAAATGGTTGAGAGTGTAGTTTGGTTGTAATGCATTCCTGGGTTCAATCCCCAGCACTGAGAAGGAAGGAAGGAAGGAAGGAAGGAAGGAAGGAAGGAAGGAAGGAAGGAAGGAAGGAAGGAAAGAAGGAAGGAGCAAATTATATTATTCTCTGGAAGGTCTCTGAAAAAATACTTATCAGTACTTTCTCTTGGTACCTACTGCAAGGCCACATTATTACATCCATCTACTGAGCATGGATGAGACTTTCCCAGTTACCTGGGCTAACTAATTTTGGAAAGCTTTCCGAATCTGGCTGATCTGCAAATGACTAGCCCAAGTTAATATGCATATTGTTAAATATGTGGCTTTTTAAGGATATAAGTTAAAGAGCTGGGTGCTGTGGCACACATTTGTAATCTTAGTTACTTGGGAGGCTATAATTTAAAAAGTTCCTCATCCTTCTAGCTCTTTTAAAAATTAGAGGTAAGGCTGAGACAGGAGAATCGCAAGTTCAAAGCCAGCCTCAGCAATGGTGAGGCGCTAAGCAACTCAGTGAGACCCTGTCTCTACATAAAACACAAAATAGGGCTGGGGATGTGGCTCAGTGGTAGAGTACCCCTGAGTTCAATCCCCAGTACCAAAAAAAAAAATGCCTGCTATACAATCCATGAATATGAAGTTCAGGCACAAGCAAAAGAAAACTATAGCAGTGGAGGGCAAGTCAGGAGGGGTAAAGAAATGGGAACTGAGGGGCTGAGGTTGTGGCTCAGTGGCACAGCGCTTGCTTTGCACGTGTGAGGCACTGGGTTCGATCCTCAGCACCACATAAAAATAAGTAAACAAAATAAAGACACTGTGTCCATGTATAACTAAAAAAAAAAAGAAAAAAAGAAATGGGAACTGAGAGGAAGGGGACAAAGGAAAGTTCTGCTGTAGTAGTGATGCTCTGTTGTTTGAAACAAGTGACAGTTACACAGGTATTTGCTTTGTTATAATTTATGGATAATTAACTTCTATTTTGTGTACTTACCTTTACATGTAAGATACTTGCATTTACAATAATTTTTTAAAGAAAAAACATTGAACTCAACTACAGAAATGCAATCTCAAAGAGCCCCCAAATAGCCTAAACAATATTGAAAAAGGAGAACAAATTTGGAGGTCTCATAATTTCTGATTTTAGAACTCACTACAAAACATAATCAAAATAGTGTGGTATTGGCATATAGACATATACATCAATGGAACAGAAAAAAGATCTCAATAACAAATTTTTGTATATAGAGTCAAATTATTTTCAACAAGAATGTCAAGACCATTCAATGGGAAAAGACGGTCTTTTCAACAATGTTGTATTAGAAAAGTAGATATTCACATGCAGGAAGAAGAACAGGAGAAGAAGAAGCAAAAGGATAAAGAGAAGAAGGAAGAGGAGAACAATAAATAATCAAAAATCATTTTTAAATGAATCAAAGGCCCACATGTAAGAGCTAAAACTATTGGAGCTAGGAAGAAAACATAGGGGAAAATGTTCATGACATTGATTTTTTGGATATGATACCAAAAATATAGGCCACAAAAGAATAAATAGATTAAGATGAGCTCAAAATGTAAAGCTTTTGTTCATCAAAGGACATTATTAACAGATTGAAAAGGTAACCCATGTATGGGAGAAATTATCTATAAATCATTGCATCTGATAAGGGACTGATATCCAAAATATATAAGAAACTCCTATGACTCAACTACAACAAAATAAGCATCTAATTTCCTAAAAAAATAAATAGGCAGCAAGCACATGCAGAAATGGTCAACATCACTAATAGGGAGATAGCAACCAAAATCACAATGGGATACCATTGCACACACATTAGGATGGCTATTAGAAAGAAAGAGGAAGGAAGGGAGAGAAGAAGGGAGAGAATAAGTATCAGTGAGGCTGTGAAAAAACCAGAATGCTTGGACATTGCTAGCAGGTATCACGATGAAGCTGCTATGGAAAATGGTATAGTGATTTTTCAATAAATTAAAAACAAACTGACTATGTGATCACACAACCAAAAGAACTAGGAATCAGGGCTTGAACAGATGTTTCTACAACCATGTTCATGGTGGTATTATTTAAAGCAGGAAGCAAGTCAAGGGTCCATCTACATGCCAATAAATGACATACAGCACCTGGTAGCTGCACAGAGATTGCTTTGCTAAAATACAAACTCCGAGACCCACATCAAGATTCTAATTCAAAATGGCTAGGATGGGGCAGACAATTCTAATATTCCCATCAATTTGAAGGCTGCTATTCTGCAATTTCACCGTGTCAGATTCAGAAGCAAAATAAGTCACTATTTTTTGTTTTTAACTGACTCAATCTTTTTTTAAATATTGTTTTAGTTGTAGATGGACACAATACCTTTATTTTATTTATTTATTTTTATGTAGTGCTGAGGATCGAACCCAGTGTGTCCCACGTGCTACACAAGCACTCTATCACTGAGCCACAACCCCAGCCCTATAACTGACTCAATCTTAAAAGTACTAATCTTATATGATGAAATATACATTTGGGGTTATTATTTTATATAATACTATAATAATATTCAAGAAAGTCCAAAATTGATAAAGTCAAAGACTGAACTTTGGTTTCAGACATAATTTTTTTTAATTGATTGATGTGAATCTTTTAAGACTGTTTTTACACCTAGTTTTTCAACTTCTGTGAATTTTGTGTTAAATTTTTTAGAAGTGCGCAGAATACTTCCTATCAGAGAAATGCCATTTGACATTTTTTTCTTGGCCAACAGTGGCATTCTAGAAATGTCTGCTTCTTTGCTCATGGGCACATCACAGTTTGTTTTGAAAGTCAGCTTCCACTTGAGATAATCAGTGCCTTTTCAGTGAAAGCATTACATAGTAATGATATGCCATTTGCATCTACAGATTCATTCATTATTAACAACTTTATGAATTTACATTAACAATCAGTAACTTTCTGGAGCCAGGAAGTGTTTTAAGTTACACATTAAATCAAGAAGTTAGAATATCTTCCAGCTGTTCTTGACAACTGGAGACACTAGGTACGGTGGCAACATTGAACTAAACCCAAAGACTTAGTGTACTAGACTGTGTGCCACCCAAGTCCCCTCTTGAGGACTAGTATAGTCAACCCTCCATATCCATGGGTTCCATATCTATGGATTCAACCAATCATGAATTGAAAATATTTGGGGAAAAAAAGTACTAAACATGTAAAGACTTTTTTCTTGCTATTATTCCCTAAACAATACAGCATGACAATAATTTATATAGCATTTACATTGTATTAAGTATTATAAGTAATCTAGAGATGGTTTAAAGCATACAGGAGAATTATATAGGTTATATGTAACTACTATGCCATTTTATATAAGGAACTTGAATTTGGTATCCATGTGGGGTTGGGGGTCCTAGAAACAATCCCCTGTGGACACCAAAGGACAACTGTAATCATTCCCTCAGCTGAATGAATGAAAATGCCCTCAGCCATGAGGATATGCCTCCTCCCTGGGGGGAGAGGGAAATCTGTATATAATTAGTGACAGACCCAACCCCCTTTGTCTCCATCTGCACATCTCTGAAGGTCCATCCCAGCTTTACAGTTTTCAGGCTAAGGCTACATCACAGTTCAACTTCTCTCTGCTAATACTGCTTTCCTCACTCCCAAGAGCAAGCCATAATAAATCATCTGCAACAGAATCTCCATCTCAGGGTCTGTTACCAAGGAAACCAGACCTGCATCATCTCTATTCTCAACTGGAGATGTGATTATAGAAAAGTCACCTAATCACAGCTCCCTCTGTAATTGAAGAAATTTTACTAGGCTTGGAGCCACCAGAAATTTCCAGTGCCATGCCAAACAATATCCTGCAGAGGTAGAGACCTGCCCTTATGCCTCACCTGCTATGGCCAAGTTCAAAGATTTCCCAACATATCCATTTAGATGGCAAGGAGGGGGAATTCTGTATCACTATTAGATTCAATTCCAAAGGAGCCTAGAGCATTTTGCCAAATAGGAAATTTCCTGGGATGGGGATAGCTAGGAGTAATCAACTCATGTTCCCTGAACCTTCCCAGTTTCAGCACTAAAAGCCCAAGAGGCCCTTCAGTTTCAGAAAAGCCTGGGTGGTTGGTAACCATAGTGTGATTTCCTGTGTCTCCTTGTCCCTTGGTTTTGCATAATTAGTTATTAGCTTAGGAACTCTGCTTTCCTGACCTGCTCATGAGATAGTATAAAGGTCCCAACCCACAAGACTAGGTCAGATCTCCTGCTGGACACCGTCATAGCCCCTTCTATTTTTCCTTTGTGAGACTTACCACAACTGTAATTATTAGTTAGACAAATGTTTTGTTCTCAAGTGGAAGGCAAGAGTCAAATGGATGTCTGTGCCTCGTTCATGATTGTATCCTTAGTGCTTAGCAAGGGGCTAGGATACAAGCAATGAAAATCAAAGATTTGTTGAATGAGTGAAAAAGGAAGGAAAAATGCATAATACGTGGAAACAATGGAGAGAACGAAAGACAAAGACAAAGGTCAAAAGCAGGTTAGAGGGGCTGGGGTCCTGGCGCAGTGGTAGCGTGCTCGCGTAACACGCGTAAGGCACTGGGTTCGATCCTCGGCACCACGTAAAAATAAAATAAAGATATTCTGTCACCTACAACTAAAAAATAAGTATTTTTCAAAAAAAGCAGGTTAGTCAGCGCCAAGTAGATAAATAAAGAGTGGAGGACAATGGCTGGGGTTGTGGCTCAGTGGTAGAGTGCTTGACTAGCATATGTGAGGCACTGGGTTTGATTCTCAGCACCATATATAAATAAATAAAATAAAGGTCCATTGACAAATTAAAAAAAATTTTTTTAATTAAAAAAAAAAAGAGTGGAGGACACTGTGGTTATCCAACCTGCTGACATGTTTCCATTTTCTTGTACATCACTGTGGTGCTGAGCTATTTTTAAGCTCTTGGTTAATTCTGACACCTAGATTTGACACATTCATAATTTTCTGTAAGATCAATCACTCTGTGCCTGGAATATAGTAAGCCCTCAATTTTTTTAACTATTGTTAAATGAACACAACTTGTCACCCCATCAAGGAACTTCACGTAAGTTCCCTGACAAGGGAATTTTAAATTCTTAGGCTCATAGCACTTTACCCCAGCAGAGATGGGGTAAACCTTCCACTGATTCTGTGTATCAAAGCAACTGCATAGCACATCCTGGTTCCCTTAACGAAGTGATGTCTACAATTCATATTTTTTCTCACTGACTACTGCTAATGAATAAAGCAAGTCCCTTCGTATCACAAGAGGACACACTGAAATTCTCTTTTTGCATCTCCTCACCATTCTGAAAACCTTTTTAGTATAACTCTCCACCCACATAACATTTTTTTTTTGGTACTGGGGATTGAACTCAGGGGTACTCGACCACTGAGCCACATCCCCAGCCCTATTTTGTGTTTTATGTAGAGACAGGGTCTCACTGAGTTGCTTAGTGCCTCGCCATTGCTGAGGCTGGCTTTGAACTCACAATTCTCCTGTCTCAGCCTCCCTAAGTGCTGGGATTACAAGCTTGAGCCACTGCGCCTGGCCCACATAACATTTTTTATCTTCTTGTTGCTTAAACTGAAAGTGGTCTAAATTGAAACATGAACTTTAAAAAAACAGCACTTTTGTGTTCTGTGAAGTTACTTATCAATACACCTTACCCATTTATAACAACTCATGGAAACAATTCATATTGACAACACTATCCTTTTAGATTCTGGTTAAATGATAATTAATTTGGGGATGTGAAAAATGCACTTTCTCGGTCTGAGACACAGATATTGATTTCTACTGTTTTCTCTATTCTTATAAGTAACTTTTATCCTTGAACCACCTAGAGCTCTCTAGAAACTGAACACCTTCATTTATCAAGCTGAAAGATTTTCTTTTATCTCATCCATCTATTTCATACCAACTACAAAATATTTCTAAAATTTCATTGATGAGTCTACTGGTTAGCTTATAATATAAACCATATGAACCAAATGATGTAAATAAACAAGCTAGATGATAAATAGATAATTGGTAGGTTAACCAGTTCAAAGCCTGTTTGTCTATGACTAATATAATGCAAAACTGCAACGTTTGCAGCTCCCTACCTCGCAGGGATCCCTGACTGGGGCTTTGAGCTCTAAGAAACATTACACGTTGGGGAAAAGATGCTCGAAAACATCAAAGCATGACCAGTGCACCACTGGGGATCTAGGAGGTCCTTTCCAGAGATACATGAGATAAAAAATTAATTTCATAGTATTACTAAGACATTATTTTGAAGTCCTTCCCCCCAATATATTAACATTTCTACTGATAGCACAAAGCAAGAGTGAATAAAACCATTGGTACTTAAACACATACTAAGACAGTGACACCCAACTGTGCTAGTGGTCATTCTGTTCTTTACCCAAATGCACTTGTGGGGAAGGGGAAGCAATTTCACTTAATAAAGCCCTTTATGAAGCACTAAAAATCATTAATCTTGTTAAAGCTGGACTGTTGATTACCTTTTGTTTGCTTGTTTTGTTTTGGGTTTGTTTTGTTGTTGTTTTGGTTGGTTGGTTTGCTTTTTGTTTTGTTTGTTTGTTTGCAATGCTAGGAATTAAACCCAGGTACCTAGCACATACTAGGTAAGCGCTCTACCACTGAGATACATCCCCGGCACCTCTCCTACTTTTTTATTTTTTTCTTTTTGAGACAGGGGCTCACTAAATTGCCCAGGCTGTCTTGAACTTTGTGATCCTCCTGCCTCAGCCTCCTGAACACCTGGGATTATAGGTGTGTACCACCACACCCACCACACATGTCTTTTAAATATTCTGTAAGATGAAATGGAAAGCACTGCATGCATGAAGAACTTTTTTTTTTTTTTTGGTACTGGGGATTGAACTCAGGAGTACTCAACCACTGAGCCACATCCCCAGCCCTATTTTTGTGTTTTTATGTAGAGACAGGGTCTCCCTGAGTTGCTTAGTGCCTCGCCATTGCTGAGGCTGGCTTTGAACTCATGATTCTCCTGTCTCAAGCCTCCCAAAGTGCAGAGATTACAGGCGTGCGCCACCACGCCTGGCTATGAAGAACTTCTACTACACACTAAAAACAGCCTTCTCCAGGAAGCACATTTGTGCAGCTGATTTCCAAAACCAAAAAGCTAATTTTTCATGTGAAATAATTTTATTTGAAAGAACAACTGACAGGCAAAGTATGCTTATTTAGATTAGGATATCTGGCAGATATCTTACTGAAAAATGAACAATGTGCCCTTAACCTCAAGGAGAACACCACAATATTGTTGCTAATGATAAAATGCAAAATTCTTAGGAGCTGAGGGTGTGGCTCAGTGGCAGAGCGCTTGCCTTGCACGTGTGAGGCACTGGGTTCGATCCTCAGCACCACATAAAAATAAATAAACAAAATAAAGACACTGTGTCCATGTATAACTAAAAAAAAAATTTTTTTTAAAAATACAAAATTCTTAGAGAAAATTAGGATTTTGGAAAACTTGTATCTAACACTGTGAGCCTAACGATTTACTAATATTTAAAGGACTTTTCTGTAGATATTGCTAGTAACAATAACATGTGATTTTTTTATATTGATGACGAAATGTGTCAATATTTGGAAGATCTGCAAAACCACTGAACCCATATTTTCCTAATGACCAATATATAATGTTACAAAATCATGCATATAAAAGAATCATTCAAAGTGCAAGATGCATCAATGGATTTTAATATACAAAGTATACAAACATCATTGGCATGGTTTTAGATTATGTGCTGCCACTAACCTTTAAGAAACTACCTCTTGAGAAGTTTGGATGTAATTTCAAAGAATAAAATCCATAATTACTTGACATGGCTACTGAAATACTTCTCATTCATTTCAAATTATCCCTCTCTGATGCCAGATTTTCTTCATACATCAATCAAAGCCACATAGAACAAACAGATTGAGGAAAGAGAAATGAGAATGAACTGTCTTCTATTAAATAAAACACTAAAAAGATCTGAAAAAAATGTAAAATAGAACCACTCTTCTAACTTTTTGTTTTCGAAAATATAGTTGTATTGCATTAAAATGTGCTATTTAGATTAACAGGTAAAGGGATTACTATTACTACTTTAATTGAATTAAGTAAAAATTTCAAGCATGGTTTTAATTTCTAATACAATAAGTATAGATCTGTATTACCCATATAATCAAAGGCTATTTGAGAACCTGAATACTTTTTATGAGTATGAAGCCCAAAAAGCTTAAGGAACACGATTCAAGATGCTAACATACTTATTTTGCCTGAGCCAATTTGAGTTCATTTTTCATCACTTATAACTAAAGTTAGAAATTATATAGGGAAAAAGGAAAGGAGTTGAATTCCAACATTGGGGTCATACCAATGCATATATTTTAAAAATTAGCTTCAATATTCAGAGCAAAAAATAAGAATTCAATGACTGCCAGAAAATAGGAGCCAAATGTTAACTATGATAATTTAAGCCTTCCTTACTCACTCCACTTAAGGATCTGTAGAAATATTGAGGGCACTTTGGATTTTCCACCAGATTTGGAATTGTGACTTATTCAAAATATTAAGAGGAAGAATGATTCATATTCACATCTGAGTAACACTGGTCTGAATAAAAAATTTTCCCTACAGAATTTTTTTTGGTGGGGTACTGGATATTGAACTCAGGGGCACTTGACCACTGAGTCACATCTCCAGCCTTATTTTGTATTTTATTTAGAGACCAGGTCTCACTGAGTTACTTAGTGCTCCCTACAGAAATTTTATTTCAAGAAATTATACACTAAGATGTACAAATGGCCAACAGGTATCTGAAAAATGCTTATCATCACTAATTAGCAGGGAAATGCAAATCAAAACCACAATATGATTTCATCTCACCCCAGTAAGAATGGTCATTAATCAAAAAGACAATAGAATGTATGTTTGTAATCTCAGCTTCTTGAGAGATTGAGGCAGGAGGATCAAGTTATAAGACCAGCTTCAGCAACTTAGCAAGACTCTGTCTCAAAATAAACATATAAAAAGCACTGGGGATATAGCTCAGTGGTACTGGGGATTGAATCCTGGGATGATTCAATCCCTAATACAACACACACACACACACACACATACACACAAAATGTACTAAGTGCAGGTGAGGTTGTGAAGAAAAGTAAACTCTTAATCCCATTATTGGGAATGTAAACTAGTACAAAGCCATTACAGGAAATGATATGGAGTTTCCTCAAAAATTTAAAAATAGGATTCCTCTCCAGATTAGTTTTGGAACTCACCCAGCTTAGGAGACCTTGAAAGCCACCAGTTCTGCAGTGTGAAGAGCTGATCCCCAGGCTGACTTCATATTACCTCTACAGCAAGCATTGGTGAGACTGCAGACAAGGTTCTTAGAAAAATGGTCTCAGAAATCCCACAAGCCTTCCAGAGAGAACTCACCTGTTCCATCTGCCTGAACTGCCTTATAGACCCAGTCACCATAGGCTGTGGGCACAGCTTTTGTTGGCCCTGTCTCTGCCTTTCCTGGGAAGAAGCCCAAACTCCTGCCTGTTGTCCTGGGTTTACGGAGCCATCACAGCAGAGTCTTCAAACCCGATATTCGTGTGAAGAGGATGGCTTTACTTGCCAGACAAGCCAGTCTCAGGCAAATCCTGAGCTCCAAAGAACACATGTGTGTGCCCAACAAGGAGAGAAAGAATATATTCTGTGAAGAGGACAAGAACTTGCTCTGTTTGCTCTGCTCCAACTCTCAGGAGCACAGGGGTCATAGACACTGTCCCATTGAAGAGGCTGCTGAGGAGTACCAGGAGAAACTATTGAAGCAAATGAGATCTTTATGGGAAAAAAAATCCAAGAAAATAAGAGAAATCTGAGTGAAGAGATCAGAAAAATTCTGATTGGGATGGGTATATACGTCATAGGGAAAACATGATCAGGACTGAGTACAGGATACTGTACCCTGTCCTCTGGATGGAGGAACAACAGCATTTGGAGAAACTGCAAAAGGAAGATGAAAATATTGTAGAACAACTCAAAGGAAGTGAAGCCAAATGGTTCAAAGTGAGAAATACCTAAAATAAATGTATGAGGAACTGATGGGAATGTGCCATAAATCAGGGGGAAAGCTGCTCCAGTATTTGGGAGACCTATTGACAAGGAGTGAGTCAGCGCAACAGAATAAGACCCATCACAGGACTGATAGGCTCAATCTCTGCTGTGTGGAAATTTTCCTCAATAATAAAATAACCAATCATAATACCAGGCTTTTTGATGATGTGAGAATATTTGTTCTTAGACATGACCATCCAGATGCATCTTTGAATTCTGACAGATCCAACTATTTTGTTGCATGGGGCACTCAGAACATCTCTGGGAAACATTACTGGGAACTGGATGTGGATGACTCTCTGGGACTGGGCTGTAGATTTCTGTAAGCTTTCCTGAACAAACATGGGCACTATGCTTGCATCTAATGAAATATTCCTCCTCCTGTGCATGAAAGAAGATAATCAGCAATGGCGAGGCGCTAAGCAACTCAGCGAGACCCTGTCTCTACATAAAACACAAAACAGGGCTGCGGATGTGGCTCAGTGGTTGAGTACCCCTGAGTTCAATCCCCAGTACCAAAAAAAAAAAAAAAAAAGGTAATCATTATAGAATTTTGACCTCTCCCCCAGTGATTTGCCAATATAGAGAGAAGCTTCTGGGCCAGGTTGGTGTGTTCCTTGATTTTGAGAGTAAAAGTGTAATGTTGCCCTTATATGTCGCCCTTATAGTTTTTTTGAATGAGTTTCCTTATATGGACCTACACTGCTGGCTCCTTAAATTTCCCTGTCAGGCCTTTATTTTTCACTGGCCACAATGATCAGGGATAAGTCAGGAGCTTGACTGAATGTCTGGGAACTCCATGTCTTGGCAAGTCCCCAGCTGAAGAAAATCAATAATATTGTACTATCTTTTACTGTTTTTCTACTTTTTTGTAACCTCATTTTATTATTAAATGTGAAGATAATGTGGAAAAAATTAAAAATAGAACATATTATCTAACAATTCCACTACTGGATATATGTTCAAAGGAAACTAAATAGGCGTGCCCAAGAAACATCCCATTTTCACTACAGAACTATTTACAATGCAGAGGAAACAATCTAAGTGTCCATCAGCTGATGAGTGGATAAAGAAAATGTGGCATATATAAAGCATGAAATACTATTCAGCTACAAAAAATATGAATGAAATCTTGTCATTTGCAACAACATGAGTGAAACTGAAGATCATTATGAAATCATCCAAGAATAGAAGAACAAGCACTGCATGATCTTACATACGAAATCTGAAGAAGGTGATCTCATAGAAGTTGAGAGCAAAATAGTCTTACTAGAGCCTGTGAGAGTAGTGGGGAGACAGGCACGGGACAAGGTTGATGGAAAGGTAGGCGCTAAGTTACAGTTAAAAAGTAATCAGAAGTTCTAGTGTGCTAATTAACTAATTATATAGTGAGCGTGACTATAGATAACAATTATGCACTATGTGTATCTCAAAAAGCTAAAATGGTTTTGAGTGTCTTCACTCTAAAGAAATTATAAACCAGATGCAGTGGTGCACAATGGAGGAGGATTCCAAGTTCAGAGTCAGCCTGGACAACTCAGAAACACCCTGTCTCAAATTTTTTTTTTTTTTTTTTTTTTTTTTTTGGTACTGGAGATTGAACTCAGGGGCACTCGACCACTGAGCCACATCCCCAGCCCTATGTTGTGTTTTATGTAGAGACAGGGTCTCCCTGAGGTGCTTAGTGCCTCACCGTTGCTGAGGCTGGCTTTGAACTCACGATTCTCCTGTCTCAGCCTCCCTAAGAGCTGGGATTACAGGCTTGTGCCACCGTGCCCGGCTCTGTCTCAAAATTTTTAAAAATGGGTGGGGATCTAGTTCAGTGGTAGAATGCCCTGGGTTCAATCCCCACTACTGCAAGGGAGAAGAAAGAGAAGGAGAAGGGGCGGGGGAGGAGAAGGAGGAGGAGGAAGAAAGAAGAAAGAGGAAGAGGAAGTGGAAGAGGAAGGGGAAGTGGAAGAAGAAAAAGAAATGACAGATTTTTGAGTGGATATGCTTAACCTGATTTAACACACTTTGTGTGTGGGGGCAACGGGATGTTGGGAGTCAAACCCAGGGTCTTGTGCATACTAGGTGAGCACTCTACTGAGCTACAACCCCCAGTCCTATTTAACACAATTTAAACATTACACAATGTGTACATGTATTGAAATATCACATAGTACCCAATTAATAGGTATAATTTATGCTTTTATACATATGTTAAAAATAAATTTTAAAATATACCAAATGTCTGTCACTTACAAAGTAGCATATCCATAAATGTAATATTATTGGACCATGAGAAGAAATGAAGCACTGATTCATACTACAACATAGATGAACCCTGAAAACATTATGCTTAGAGAAGCCAGACTAGAAAGCCACATGATTCCATTGACGTGAAAGTGTCAGATCTGACAAAGCCAGAGACATAAACTAGATTAGTGTTTGCTAGGGAACGGGGTGAGGGAGAATAGGGAGTGATGATGGGTATGAGGTGTTTTGGGAGAATGATGAACATGTTCTGGAATTAGCATTTTCTGCCTTACTTTGAAATACAACTACAGACCTTGAAACTATAGCTGAAGTCTAGAGTTAGCTTCTCAGCAATGGGTTTCCCACTGTTCATGTTGCTATCAGCTGGCCCCTTTTGTTTTGAGTCATACATTTTATTTTGTGGGGCAAGGACCCTAGGGAGCTGGAGCTTATGACAATTACAAGTAATAAATTGTCTAAATCTCAAAAGGGCTTGTATCACTCTCCTGGTGGAACCTGATGGACAGGCCTTTGGTCATGGCCTTCTTGCTGCTGCTGTGTGCTTTACAGGGCCCTGATCCAAAGTAGGAGTCTTCACAATACAAACCTGGAGGGTTTCAGGGTGAGATTCCCCTTAAAGACTTTGAAGTCTAGATCCTGGTTATTCCCTAGATAACATTTGGGAGACCATGAGAAACTTGTGAAAGATGGCCTCATAGAAGCTGTCACAGATCTCCCATCCTCTCAAGCTCTATGAGAATACAATGTTGTGTGCGCTAGCTTTCCATTGCTATAACAAAATACCTTAACGGAGGAAAAGTCTATTTTGGTTCATGGTTTCAGAGGTTTCAACCCATGGTCAGCTGGTGCCATTGCTTTTAGGCTTATGGTGAGACCAAACATCATGACAGAAGGGCATGGCAGAGGAAAGTTGCTCACCACATGGCTACCAGGAGGTGGAGAGAGAGAAAGGGCCTACGCTCCCAATATGCCTCTTCAAGGACACGCTCCCAGTGACCTACTTCATCTAAGTCCTACCTCCTACAGTTTCCACTATCTCCCAAGAGTCCATTCAGCTATGAATGCATCCGTGGATTAATCCGTTGATGAGGATACAGCCCCCATGATCCAATCACTTACCAAAAGCCCCACCTCTGAACATCGCTACATTGGGGACCAAGCCTTCAACACAGGAGCCTCTTGGGAACATTTCAGATCCAAACCATAACACTCTGCCAAGATTAGCCTTTGCCTCATAGCCTATGAGGATATGTGCAAGGTTGCCAGTGTGCTAGAATTGAGCCATACTTCTAAGGGCCTCACATGAATTCTACTTTATGAATCTGATGTAAAAACAAATAAATTTTTGGAGTCGTGTGTGCTCACTTGCAAATGCTAAAAGGAGACCATTTGCTCAACCAGTAGAGGGAACCAAGGAAGTCAAGAATTCTGTCCCACAGATCATCTACTTGTTAGCCTGTGAACAGTATGTTAACCAAACCAACTTAATTAGTACTCTTTCTTACCTCCAAGATAAGGGAATCAATGTATGTATGGATTATAGAAATAATGATACCTAATAATAATATCCTAAAGTGGTTGTTAACACTAATTTAAATAATATTAATCTAGCATAGTGCCTGAGATGAGGCAGATTATTTTGTTTGAAATTTCCTTATCTAATTAATAGAGAAGTTGACCATTTTTTCATGTATTTGTTGATCGATTGTACATCTTCTGATAAGTGTATGTTTAGTTCCTTAGCCCATTTATTGATTGGGTTATTTATTTTTTTGGTATTAAGTTTTTTGAGTTCTTTATGTGTCCTGGAGATTAGTGCTCTATCTGATGTATGTGTACTGAAGATGAAAAACTGGGCATTTTAGATAATAGAATGGTACATCCCTGGAAGTCAGATTTACTCCACCCTCAGGGGTTGTTATTGCTGTTTGGTTGTTGCTATTTGAGAGTAATTTTCTTCAACTAATTCTGTAAAGTCTTTATTCCCAATACTGTGCAGCCACTGAATTCTCTGTTCATTTAGTTTAGTAGTCCGCCAAGAGTCAGAGATATCCTTGAATCAATAAATATTCTATTATTTGCTGATGAATGCTCTATAGGTATGTATTAGGACATGCCCTCAACACAACTCAGCTTTAGGTTCACTTTCTGCTTGTGCAAGGCCTTTAGTCAGTCAAGACACTGGGGCCCTCTCAAGTTCTCCTGAGCATGCTCTCAACCTTACAAGTGTAAATTTGTGCAAACTTTTAGATCCCCAGAAATACATCAGAGGTTTTCAAAGTCCCTGTGGACAGATTTACCACTCATGCTTTGACCAGGCTCTTGTTTGCCTCATCTGCAATCTGTTATATTAAACAAATGCCACCCCCCAAGAAGTCAAAAGCATAAGAGTTTTCAGTAGAGTTAACTCCACCTAAGGATTTAAAAAAAAAAAAAAAAACACAACCCCCCCGCAAATGGGGCTTTTCCAGGAAGCGGCAAGTCAAATAGTTTCAGCAGTCTGGGGATAGAGCTTTTGCAGGAGCCCCAGGTAGTCTACTGCCTCTGGTGGCTGAACGGCCACTGTTTTTCACAGCTACTGTGATTCCAAGATTGGTAGTTTTCAAGGTTACAGTACAGGTAGACAATGTAATGAGAGCAACACAATTTAAAATGCCACAAAGCCCATTATTCTGAGATTCAGCAATTTTTCTCTAATAAACACTCCTTGGATTATTGACCTAGAAATTATCTTTGGTTAGTTAATTTGGTTAATTTCTAGAGTTCTAAAATGTTGGTTTCAACCATTGTTGCCAGTTTTGATTTTATGGAGAGGTCCTCATCCTATCGTTCTGGAGGCCCCAGCCTTTTGGGGAGTACATTAGGCATGAGATGATGTTTAAGACTAATTTAGTGGCCACAGGAATGGAGACAACCAGTATGAGAGAAATTTTTTTTTACAGCTTTATGGAAGTATTGTTTACATACCACAAAACTTACCCATTTTAAACATAGTGAGGCTTAGCACTTTAATAATTATATTTTATGGAGTATAAAGTGTTATTTTTATTACATGTATACATTATGGAATGATCAGATTAAGTGGCATATCCATCACCTCAAGTTTTCTTTTTGATGAGAACATTTAAATTCTTATTTTGAAATATATAGCAACCTTGCTATGTGATAAAACACCAGAACTTATTCCTAATTGTGCCTTTGTATCTGTTGATCAATGTCTCCCCTTTCCTTTCCAGTCAGGCTAAAGGAAGTAATTGTACTCTTGATTTGAAGTTAAGATTCCACACATGGTGAGATCGTGCAGTGATTTGTCTCTTTGTGCCTGCCTCATGTCAGGTAATGTTCTCTAGGTTCATGTATATCGCAGACAGAATTTCCTTGCTTGTTTACTAGCTGAATGGTATTCCACTGTGTGTATATGCCACATTTAAAAATTCATTTGTGGGATGGGATTGTAGCTCAGTGGTAGAATGCTTGGTTCGATCCCCAGCACCACATAAAAATAAAGATATTGTGTCCATCTACAACTAAAATAATTTTTTAAAAAATTCATTTGTCTGTTGATAGACTCTTAGACTGTTTCAATGCAGCAGAAATTTTAAGTAAACATTCAATATAACTTTGTGCTAGGATATGGTGTCAAGAAATAAGACAGAAATGATGCCAAGCCTAATGTTATTCTTCCCGGCTGAACTGCATTGTGTTCATTTGGAGGATGAGGCAATGCCTTTTCAGAATCAACTCTACTTAAGGAATAGGCTCTTCCTTTTACTGAGAATGGCATTGTCAATGCCTACACATCACTGTGCACTGCCATCTCAAGCAAATATTCCTCAAATTGATTTCCAGTTTTATTGTGGTTCAAAAGGAATACGAATTCGTTTGGCATAGAGTACTTAGAGCTCTAAGTGCCATATAATACAAATCCAAGACAAAAGTTACATAATGAAGACTACATCAGAATAGTTTTCTCATTGGACAGGGCCTGAGAAAGTCAAGTTTCATGATAATTAGAGTAATTGTAAATTACTCATAGAATCTATACTAGAAACATTTTAAGCATTTAGCTATTATATAGAGAGATCTGTTGCTATAACATACCTGCACTTAACTAGAAGGAATTTTTGCCCATAGTTTCATTCACCTATTTTTCCAGTTCAAATGAGCTCACAAAATCTCAACCGAAAAACTGATCTGATGAATGTACCAACTGGTCCTCAGGAAGTCACTTTTGTACTGTGGTGAGATGGATAAGTCTATGTAAACAATTCATCCTGGTGCATGAAACCAACACAGGAGAAACTGTTCATAACTACACAATCTTTCCAGATAATGCTTAGAAGTACTTTGCATTGAAGTCTCCATGCAGGAAAGTTGAGGAATTTTCCCATGCTGAACCGCAGTATCTCATGAATGTTCTCTCTGTGGCTTTATTAATGATCTTTGGAAGGCACAATTATGTTGCAAGTCCGCTGACTTACTGTTAAGTCAGCTTTTTGTCTGTTAACCAGACACAGGCTACTTAAGAAGAGAGGTCTATTTAGCTCATTTTGAAAACTTAGTTCAAATGGCATAGCATAGGCTCAGTGAGGGCCTCCCCAATGCTGCATAACCTCATGTCAGACAGCAATGACAGAGGTGTGTAGAGCAAAATTACTTCTCCAGCAAGGAAGGAGAGTGTGAGGAGCTCAGCTTACTTCCTTTATACCCTCTAGCAAGAATTACCTCATGCCCCTAGTGACCAAAGGATCTCCCACTAAGGTCCCACCTCCCAATACTACCACTCTAGGGACCAAGCCTCCAATCACATGGACTTTCAGGGGCCCAGTTAAACCATATCCAAACAATAGCACTTAACCACTACTGAAATTTCCTTTCATTCCTAACAGTGTATGAGGGTGAGCAATTAAGGTCCCGTTTAGGTGATGCTTGGATCCTTGGTACCCACCACGAGACCAGGCATGTAGCAAGGGTAGAAGTAATATTTGTTAAATGTATGAATAAACTTGTTTATAACTGGTTTGGTGATAAATGTAAGTTATAATTCTCACAGTCACAACTGCCACAATAGTTGTAAAAAGTCTATTTGTGGATAACCTCTAGGCAATACCCCATTTTGATGGATTATAAGAAGCTTTTCCCCTAAGGACATAAGGACCGACACTGGATATCTTCTGTCACCACATTTATTCAAACTGACATCACATGGCTTCTGTTAAGATACACTGAGAACACAGAATTCCCAAAAACGCAGATTACAAAGAAACATCAGACAAACTCAAACTGAGGAATATTCCACAAAGAAACCAATTCATCTTCAAAATGCCATGCTATTAATACAGAGAAAGGCTGAAGAACTGCTCCATACTGAAAGAAACTAAAGAACCATTAAGTTTTCAATCCTGAATCAAATGCAGGACCTACAGAGGACGTTTTGGGACAATCCGTAAAATCTGAATAAGGTCTGTAGAGTAGATGGTTATATTGGATCAATGTTGATTTCCTAATTTTGATGGTATGTATTGTAAGTATGTAGGAGAGTAACTTAAAATAAAAAGAGTGTTCACCACAACCAGTACAACATGAACACTTTCTGGTTCTGTGGCATATGTGGATTAGAATATGCAACTTGGGACATGATTCTCAAATTTCAGTTACCTGCAAGCAATCCATCATGAAAGGATTGAGGACATGGAGTTGTTGACACTGAAAATGCAAATTCACTGAGCACAGGGAAAAAATAACAAAATGGTCAGTAAAATAAGCATAGAGCATTGAAATGTGGGATAAAAGCACTCAAAAAAAGCAATTGTCCTATCTAGTCTTGGATTTGGGGATTAGTTAATGATAACAAACATAAGAGGCATAAAGGGAACAGCTAGTCTCAAACCTAATGGCCTTATCATAACTGTTATCAGGAGATCGGGGTTCTGTTATTGGCTTCATTAAAAATTAACTCTGAATGTTATACAGTAATAGAAAGGAACAAAATACAGATACATGCTACAACACAGATGAGCCTCAAAAATATCATGGTAAATGAAAGAAGGCAGACACAAAAGACTAAAATGGTTCCACTTATGTGAAATGTCCAGAAAAAGCAAAAATACAAAGACAAATTAGAATAGTGTAAAGGGGAGATTAACTATAAACAATGTCTCAATTTTCTCATCTGATAGCAATAATTATAGCATCTCATAAGGGTTCTTTGAGGATAGAATGAGATAATACAGGTAAAGCTTAGAACAATGAGCTGTACTCAGGAAAAGCTCAAGATGTATGCACAGTTTGAGAATCTGGAAAATAAATTTCTTTCCAGGCTTATTTAAAAGTGTATTAAAATAAATAAAACTAGAAAGAAATTTATCATAACATGCATGCAATAAATTAAAAACACAAAAGAAAGTATAATAAAGATTCAGCAACAAATTTTATTTCATCCTAGGCCTATTCCTTAAGATAAATAGCTTAAAATATTTTGGGAGAACTTTTAAAATACACATATAAGGAATAAGGGCAAAGGAAAACATACTCAATCATCTTGTTATTTCCCTAGTATATGGGTATTAGGATAAGGATAAGAAAATACTGAGACTTGTATCCAGTCTCCTTTCCTTCCCTACATCTTCTTAAGCTGACATTTTGGAATTCTATAATTAGAAAATTTTTCAGTATTTCCCATATTTTCTACACATAAAAGTCCTTACTGAAGGACTTCATTATGATAGTAATTTTTTTTAAACTGAAGCCAAAAAGCACCTATCTCACTGACATACATACATTCTTTACCATCCTGTCTTTTATAATAATAGGCTATAGTATTGGAGGCACTAAATTTTTCCCTTCCCAGTAGGTGTCAAACAGTAAAATGCCTCCTGAACTCAATCCTGTTCATGGGCACTTTCAATACAGGTAAACAGAGAGAAAAGTTGCTAATCCACCATTCTATCAGATAAATAATGGTTGTTTAATTTTAATCCTTTGAAATAATCACTGTTTTGAATATAATCTGTGTATCTTTGGTTAACTATTTACTCACCAGCATCAACATTTATAATCTCTTATTTAATATCTCTCAGACCATTTATAAAAAGTACTTCTGTTTTAATTATTCTCTGATTCTTTAAGTTTTTCCAGAAAGGCTTCTAATATGAGGAGAGAGTACACACAAATTTCAATATTTAATAAATTTTATCTTGATAACTTCAAAAACAAGTTTACACTTTAAATTGCATTATAAAAAATACATTAGTCTTCACATTAGTTTTACATGGAAATATATAATTATTTGAATATTTAAATATAGCTTTTCTTTAAGCAAAAAAAAAAGTGTTACTCAGAGCCCTAGTTACATAAATAATTTAAATGCACAAATGCAAAAACACACATTACACAATATTGTCCACATACTGTATAACCCAGGACAATTACAATAAAAATCTATGCAAGATACTGAAAAAAGACAAGATCAATAAAATATTCATTATGATTGTAATTTGACTTTTTACTATGCAAAGAATATAATGCATTCGTGACTACACAAAATCACCAATTGTTTTATTTAATCTGCAAATTAAGCCAACATTTATTTAGACAAAGGGGCACATCTTGTATCCTATCAAATTCTGAAAGTAATTCATTTCCAATTTAACTTAAGTAATAATTTTTACAACATCAAGTTTTCAAGCTTGCCTAAAATAATGATGGTTATAAGAACTTAGTATACATTTCCAAGATGTTAAACAAAATCATCAGTGTTGTAGTGTCCTTCTGTACTTTTAGTAATGTATATTTTAAATATAAACCTTTTTCCTTTTGTCCCTTAAAATGGTACTTAGACAAGCTTCCAATGCCTAAAAGGTGGTGACATTTTTTTTTAACTTTTATTCTTGATCACTTGCCTCTCTCCATCATGTAATCACAACAGATAAAATTTGTCATATTTATGTAGTACATTATTTCCATATGAACTCTTGCTTTTAAACTTACACTCAAAGAATGTCTATTAGTAGTACCTAAGGGAGCTATGTGTCTATTCCATAGGGAAAAAAGACATCATTACCCAATTTGAGTATTTTCACATATTGGCTGTTTGTTCACTTCCTAATTACTAGGACACAGCTTTCTTTCTAAAATTAAATTAGGAGGATGATTGTGAACTAGAGGCCCACAGTGATATTTTAAGAAAGGAAATTAAAATGTTTGTATGTAACAAGGCAAGGTTGAAGAAATGCTATATATGTTGCTTTGCAACTAAAAGATACACCACATTTGTCCACTTTTTTCAACATAATTGTGTTTAAATTTAGAAGAAATTACATCATAACACCATCATAACACACCCACAGGTTAAATAATGGCCCCTGAAACAAAAACCACATTTATAGTTCATTAATTCTAAGGTAACACATTTTTTTTAAATCTTTGAAATCAAGACACATCTTAACACTGACTCTAGTTTCAATAAAATATAGTAGCTACACAATATAGGTGAAATCATGTTTCCCCTTAACATCAATGACTGAAAAAGATTCAGGATCTTGGCTTAATAGGATAACTGGATTCATCTGTACCAGCTTAACCAATGTTCCTGAATAAAAGGATATGAATATGCTCAAGTATTCTAGACTTATGCTGTGTCTCTTCACATCTGTTAATCTATTAAAATCCGTTAGTTAAAAACTATCAAATTGATTATCTAATTAGATAGTCTAGGATAATCAATTTGATAGTTTAAGATAAACTAATGTATTAGTTTTTGACTTGCAAAATGGGCCTCCATTTAGGATACCAGTTGTATACAATTTTTTGAAATATTAAGTAATTTACTAATGACAATAATTAATGGCCTCCCCAAATAGTATCACCAAGCCAATAATTTCAGTTCAAGTTATTAAAATGGTAATGTCTAAGATATTTTAAAGGGATAAAGGCCATAAAATTAACTAGATTTTTATATTAAACCACCAACCTTTTACGTAAAAGGGAGTAAAGGTGGTTCAAAAGCCCAATCATGAGTAATTTTTTTCCCCTTAAGATTTAATAATGCTAAAGAGGAGACTCTGAGTCCATGTCCAAATGAGGAAAGTTATAGACTTGCAGATCCAATTTAAATGAAGCAGAAGGAATTTGTATTGTATCTATAAAATCACCAGGCACTTTTTAAAAACTGGATTGAAGGTTATCAAATCTCATTCTCTGGAATGCTTTTAAGAGAAAGATAAATTATATTTTGTTTGTGATAGTTTAAGTCAACCCTGTTTAAAAGCTGAGATAACTTTTTATAGTTCCTTTCTAATTATTCAGTTAGAATACTGTATTGACGGCTTCTCTGATAGAGAATGTAAGTATTTATGCATTTGTCTCAATTTTTTGAAAGATGGCGGCATTAATAAGTTTGTTATGTTCATTCTCCTAATGTTATAACTTGCTGGCACAAGAAAGGTTATAAACAAAATAAATAAGGAGGACATGATCTGGGGGACAAAATTCTATATACTGCGCTAAATTATATCATGACAAATTAAGATGAAGCTCGTCTACAGAAAATGTTGGACAAAGGTTGTTTCTGAATCTTAAAAAAAAAAAAAAAAAAAAAAAGGACCCTAAACACTAATTTTAAATGAATATAAAAGTTCTGAAAAATAATATCTATAGCAAAATAGTTTAAGATTAGTTTCCCCACCAAAGTTGGGAAAGCTATGTGCACTAAAGTACCAAATGTATTTTAATTGAAGTACTGAATCCTCAACTAGACGTAACACAAAAATTTCTATTTTACCTCATTATTTTTCAATTTGCTTGCGAGCCGAGTCACCATTCTATCAGAATCTGGTATGTAACACGAACTTCTCAAATCATATTCTCTAACAGGTATAGGCCTTTTCTTTTTGCGACGGGAACTTTTCTTAGGCTTCTTTCTTCCTGCAGCCCTGGAAGTGTGCTGCACAGGCTGCTTCAGAGGACTCACGATAGCCCTTAACTTCTCTTTAGCACCAGCTGGTGGAACTGAGGTGTCCAAAAGTGTTTGAGTTGATTTATCCACCTCCTCTAGCCTACTGGCACCTGATTTTTTCTTCTTAAGATGCATTCCAACGAGAGTGGTCCTGGACTGGTATCTATGACGCAGAAAAGCAGAGTATTTTGAAATGTATTTTCTAATTATGTCATTTGCTTTGGTGCGAATCCAAACTGACCATTTTTCTGAAGTTATTCTGGCATTCTGGCGGAGAATAACGGCTTTAAATGCCTTTTTGGGAAAACTTGGGTTTTTACTAGTTGTCATAATATTCCTTCTCTGATTTTTCTTTTTCTTTTTACTTTCAAAAAACTCATTTCTAACTAATTTTGGAGAGATTTTGGCAACCTCACGACTTACAAGAAAATTACCTCCCTCTGGAACCTCACTAGCACTTACAACCTCTGAATCTTCTAGAAATGTAGATTGACTGGTCCCACGACGTGACCTCAATTCATATCTTGCTGGTATTATCATATGAGATGTTGAAGCAAGGTTTTGTACAGCATCATTGTCTCCTGCACTAGAGTTTAAGTCACTTTCATGAAGATGAATGTTACACTTACACATGTCAGACTCTGATATCACCATGTTTGGTGGAAGATTATTTACAATTTTCAGATGCGATGGGCAATTACGGTTATTCTGTTTATATTTGCACAGAAACTGTCGATCATTATCACAAGCACAATGGTTTGCTTTAGGCGAGTTAGAGGATTCACCTTCCTTCGGTTTAACATTTAGAGAAGAAAGAATACGAATTACAGGTTTGGAATGTCCAGGCTCCAAAGCTTTAGTTTGTGATGCAGGCAATTCAATTGTCTCAATTTTGATGGTTTTTTTTTCTTTTCTGTCACTCTGCACACACTTTTTTTTGGGTGATTCTTCCTCTAGTCTAACTATTTTTCTTTTCTTCAATGGGTAAGTCACAAAACTGGTTTGAGTTCCATGATGGACTTTTTCTATCTGGCTCTGAGAAATCACATGCCAATTTTGTTTAGAAAGAAACCTCTCTGATACAATATAATCACAGCATGGTTTCTCTACAGCCACTGCATAGCTACCAACACCTGAAATTCCAACTGCAATATCCTCATAATTTGACACAGTTTGAACTGATGTAGTAGTGGTGGCCTGAGTAAAGCCAGGCCAGACAGTGTGTTTTTTATTCAAAAAAATGTTTTGTGTCTTAGATTCATTATGAAAGTAACAGCGGAAACGACCTTCCCTAAATTCCTTCACAAGGGCATTAATTTTTGAGTTATTTTCTCTTATTATTTGAGTCCACTTCTTTCCCACAAATGAAGGAGGTAAATATGGTGAGACTTCAGTAACTGGTTCACCAGGATCATCCATGACCCCTTTGTCTTTTCCCGTGTTCCTTCCAGAATCATTCCTGGGAGCAGAGTCTGACTGAGAACCATGGCTCTTTTCTCCTAAGTCAAAAGTTACCCTCTTAACTGGGCGTTTTTTAACAGCGTCTCGAGGATAGTTACTGTCAGGATGATGAGAGGGATCACACTGAAAACCCCTCTCAGAACAAGATTTACAACTCATACTTTCTTGATCTTTACGTTTTGACTTCAAAGCACTTTTTCTAACTGGCGTTTGACGGATTACTGATGTAGAAGAGGCAGCAGAGCCAGTTGCAGAAACACTTGATTCCTGGCTCTTATCTTTCAGATCTTTCCCAAGGTTGTCTTCCTTGTCAGTTTGCTGTAGTTGGTGAGTCACTGGCTGAGAACTGTTTTCCAAATTAAAATTTCTTTCAGAATCATTATATTCACAACTCTTATCTTCTGAATCAATACATTTGCTATCAGGTGCTTGTGACTGGAAAGTCATGGACTGATCAGAGGCATCACCATTAAAATCTATTTCATAACCACAAGACTGACAAGTAGAGTCTCCCAGAATAATATAGTCATTCTTCCGGTTTATTATTTTGAAAGACTCTTTGGGTTGGCTTGCTACTGGGTGAGAAGAGGCTTCCAAAACATTTCTTAGTTGAGAACCACAGTAGTTACAATAGTTATTTCCTACATCAATGGATTCTGCATTTATACAGCTAGTTTCTGGGATAGTCATGTGAGATGGGTCAGTCACTAACTCAAGAGGAACATTAGAATCAGATATTACTTCACGATCACAATCACTATCACTGGCCACCACATCTACAAACACCACCTGTGGAGAATCTGATTCTCCATCTGACGTTTGGGATGATGAGTTAACTACTATTTGAAAAGAGACATCAGAATCAGACATAATTTCAGAATCACTAGGTTCACTGGACTTTTCTTCCATGCCAAGCAGCTCTCTCTTCTGAAAGATTGTTTCTTTGTAAGTCATTTGAGATGGATCAACTTCTGATTGCAGATGAACACCAGAATCACATCTTATTTCAGAACAACAGGGTGTGTAGTTGTTATTTTCCAGGTCATTATGATCCTTCTTTTGCAAGTTTATTTCTTTGACAGACACAGGAGATCGATCTGCTTCAAACTGAACAGGAACATCAGAATCATAACATGCTTCACAATCAACTAGTTTATAGCTCTTATCTTCCAGGTAAATATGGTCTTCCTTCAGATTGATTTCTTTGACAGTTTTTTGCAGCTGGTCAGCCACTGACTGACAAGGATCACTGGAATCAAAACTTATTTCAGGACCACAAGGATCACTGCTCTGAACTTCCAAATTAGCAGGCCCCTCTTCCAAAATTTGTGGTCCCTGAATCACTGACTGAAAAGGGATATTTGAAACATAAATTATTCTAGAACCACCAGGTTCATAGCCCTTATCATCCAGATAAACATGTCCTTCTCTTTGAAGATTTATTTCTTTAACAGGCTCTTGAATTTTATTAGTCACAGATTGAAGAGGTTTGTCAGAATCAAAATTTATTTTCTTTTCTGTCACTCTGTCACTAGGAATAACAATTTTGTCTCCCAAGTCAACATGCTCTTTCCAAAGGTTGATTCCCGGAACAACTACTTCAGTTTGGCCAGCTGCTGGCTGAAGTACATCAGAATCGTATACAGTTTTAAAACTCTTGGCTTCATCCCTCTTATCTTCCATGTCAATGTCTTCATCCTTCCAAAGGCTTATTTCTTTAACAGTTTCCCTGAGCTGGTCAGCTACTGACTGAACAGAGTCATCAGAATCAAAACTTACTTCAGAGTCACAAGATTGATTGTGCTTACCTTCTACTTCAAAGTGCTCTGGCTCTGAAATAGTTATTTGAGGTTGAGTGACTATTGTCGGAACCAAGAAATTAGAATTCAAACTTGTTCCAGAATTATACTGACTATTCTTAATTTCCAAATACATTTGATCTTCACTTGCAAGGTTTGTTTGTTTAATAGCTACTTCGGGTTGGTCAGCTGCAGACTGAAGAGAAACATCAACATCATGCACTGCCTTTGAACTACTAGGTTCATAAATCTTATTTTCCAGGCCAAAAGTCTCTTCCTTCCACAGGTTTATGCTTTTAATCACTTCGGGACGGTTAGGTGGTGGCTGAAGAGGGTCAACAGGATTGAAATTTATTTTAGAATTACTAGGTATGCTACTTTTGTCTTTCAGATCAACATGTTTTTCCTTCAAAAGGGCCAGGTGAGGTTGGTCAGTGATTGAATGAAGAGAGGCATCAATATTCACATTTATTTCAAAACCTTTTTTAAGTACAGTACTTCGACGTTCTGGGTTAACATAGTCCTTCTTCAAAACAGCTAGTTGAGGTTTTTCAGCTATTGACTGAGGAAGGACATCAGAACTGAAAAGTAGTTCAGACTCATCATGATCATGACTCTTCTCTTCTAGAATATGCTTCCTTTTCTCTTTTCTTTTAACAGCTACTTGAGGTTCTGCCACAGGATACTGAGGGATATCAGAATCTGAATTTATTTCAGAACCACTAAGTTCGGCACTTTTACCTTGGAATTCAGCACACTTTTCTTTTTGAAGCCATATATTTTTAACAACTACTTCTGATTTGTGAATCACTGACTGAAAAGGGATATCAGAATCCAATCTTGTTTTAGAAACACTTAATTCATTAGTCTTATTTTGAAAGTGTACATGCGCTTCTTTCTGAAAGTTTATGTCTTTAAAGGGATCTTCAGAATGTCCAGTCATTGAAGGAAAAATGGTACGATAAGCCAAACTTAATTCAGAGTCAGCAGGCTCATTTTCCTTATTTTTAAAGAGTACCTGCTCTTCTTTTTGAGGATTTAGCTTTTTATCAGCTACTTCGGGAGGATTAGTCACTGAATGAAGAGGGGCATAAGAATCCACATTTATTTCAGAATCATTGAATTTGTCATTCTTCCTTTCTAAATGTACGTACTCTTCTTCCTGAATGATTACTTCTTTAACAGCTACTTCAGGTTGATCATTTCCTGAATGAAGGGGAATATCAGAATCAAAAGTTATTTCAGAAATACAAGATTCATTACTCTTATTTTCCAGATCAACAGGTTCCTCCTCACCAACAGCTACTTCAGGTTGGTCAACTACTGAGCAATCAGGAATATCAGAATCAAAAGTTATGTCAGAACTATTTGACTCACAGCTCTCATCTTCCAGGTTAATGTGATCTTCTTTTATTCTTTCAACATCCAGCTGAGACCGCTCAGTAACTGACAGAAGAGGGGAATCGGAATCAAATGTCAACTCAGAACTGGAGCACCCATAGCTCTTAACTTCCATGTCGACATTTAACTCTTTAAGATTTACTTCACCCAAAGCCCCTTCAGGTTGATCATTAGCTGACTGATAAAGAAAAGCATGAGAATCGAAACTTAGATAAGAAATGCTAGATTGAAAACTCTTATTCTCTAGATCATTATCTACTTTCTGAGGGTTTACTTCTTTAACTGCTACTTGAGATTGATCAGCCACTAATTGAGCATCAGCATGAAAACCCATTTCAGGACCATGAGACTCACAGTTCATATCCACAAGGTCAGCATTCTTCATTTTCAGAAGATTTTTTTCTTCAACAGCCCTCTGGGGTGCATCAGCCACTGCCTCAAGAGAAACATCACAATCAAGATGTGCTTTAGCACGTCTGGGTTTACGTTTCTTATTTTTTAGGTGGACATGTCTGTGTTTCGGTTTTTTTTCTTTGACAGTCATTTGAGGCTGGTCAACTACTGACTGAGGTGAAGCATCACAATCAAAACTTGATTCAGAACAACTGGATCCATAGCTTGCATCAACCAACCTAACGTGAGCCTTCTTCCAAACTTGTTTTTCTGTAACAACCACTGAGGACTCATCAACCACTGACTCAAGTGAGAAAATGGAATCAGCACTTGATTCAGAGCTGGTACATCCATAGTCCCTATCAACCAAACTAATGTGAAACTCTGGAGGAAGGTCTACTTCTTTTACAGGCTGTTGGCGGTACTTTTTAGCTGACTGAGGTAAGTCTTCATCACAATCAGAATTCATTTCAGAACCACTAGTGTCATAGCTTTCATCAACCAGGCTAATACGTGCTGTATTCTGAAGACCTCCTTCTTTAACAATCATTTGTGATTGCCTGGTAACTGCCTGAAGAGAATCATTGCGACCAGAACTTTTTTCAGAAACATGAGGTTTATTATTCTTATGTGGTAAGTCAGCGTGTGTTTCCTCTAAAAGGTTTATTTCTGTGTCAGACATTTCAGATTGATCAGTCAGTGAATGACAAGAGGAATCACAATCAAAACTCATTTCAGAACCTCTAGATTCATAGTTCTCATCTTCTTGGTCAACTTGCTCTTCTTTCCAAAGGCTTAAGTCTTGGATAGCCTCTTGGGATTGATGAGATGTTGACGGAAGAGGACCACAAGCAAACTTCACTTCAGAACTCACTGAGTGCTTTTGTTTCAAAAATGATGACTTCTTAAAAACCAAATGCTCTTCTTCTTGGCTACAATCCATATTTGAAAGGAATTCCTCATGGTGCTTTGGAATGTCATCTCCAAAGATTCCTTTATTAGAAGGCTTGTCAGTTTTAATCAGATTTACTGCCGAGTTAACTGCTAATCTGGAAGATTTAACTCTTACAGAATTTTCAGTACCCTTAAGTTCACAGAATTTAAAGCCAGGTGACAACTCACCCTGAGATTTTACATCTTTCTGTAAAACCAACTTATCTGAATTTACACATAAAGATTTCCTATTTGATTCTTTAGGATTCTTATACGGAACTGAAGTTTCTACATGGACTGATGGCACAGGATTTCTAGAGACCATGTCTAGCTGTTCAAGGTGTTTGCGAACTTTGTTTGGATCACATTTGCTAACTGAATCCAAGTGAACTGCTAATGGTAACCTAGCAGTAGTAGTGGCAACTGGTCTATCATAAGACCTTTCAGGTAAATAACTAGCAGGAGCATTACAAATCACTGGGGGACGTACTGGATTTTTTCCACTATTTGTAGCTTGACCAATATCTACTGGATTTATTCTTTTCATACCACTCTCAATTCTATGAACAAACTCCAAGGACTGCTGCTGTCCCTTCTCCAGTTTCTGAATAACTGATGGTCGAACTGATATTTCCTTTACAGGCTCCTGTGATTGATCACTAGGTTCAGAAGTTAACTCTTCAACAGATTCAGAACTCTCAGAGAGTGTTTCTCCTATGGTTTCAGGAGTATCCTCGACATATTCTTCAGAAAAGAAATCTTCCAAATGAACCACTTCAGGTGATCCAGGACTCATAGACATGTCATTCTGTGTTCCTCTAAAAAAGAAAAAAAGAGGAAAAAATATTCTAACATCTGTTTAAAATGCATAGAAAGTGTTATTTTCTTTCTACTCTGGGCAATTCTTAAAGGACAAAGGCAGTTATATCAAAGTATATACTGTATGTGCTTCACATGGAGGTAATCATTGTAAAAGAAATAGCTATTCAATAAACAAAAAGGGATCCCTCAGATTAGAAAATACAAATTAAGCCACATATCATTTTGTAGTCATTTATTAGAGAACAACAAAAAATTTGACACAAGTTATTTAACCTTGTATGCCTCAGATTCCACCTCTAAAAAAATGGAATAATACTATTTTCTCTCATGAGACCATTCGGAGAAGCAAATTAGCTGTTATGTATAAAGAGCATTAAAAAGAAAAATGCTGGGCTGGGTTGTGGCTCAGAGGCAGAGCGCTTGCCTCATATGTGTGAGGTATTGGATTTGATTCTCAGCACCACATATAAATAAATGAATAAAACAAAGGTTCATCAACAATTTTAAAAAAATTAAATAAAAACGCTGGCACAGTACAAGCATTCACTAATTTCAGCCATTATTATTTTAACCTATTGTTTTTTTTTAAATATATATATTTTTAGTTGTAGATGGACACAATGTCTTTATTTTATTGCTTTGTATGTGGTGCTGAGGACCACAGGACCTCATGCATGCGAGGCAAGCACTCTACCACTGAGCTACAATCCCAGCCCTAACCTATTGTTTTGACAAGGGTACTTTAATACACTATTAGTAGGAATATAGATTAACCTCAGATTATTAGTTAACCTTTTCCAACTGGTAACCTCTACAAAGAGCAATGTGGCAATGTCAATTAAAATTTTAAATGTACACTCCCTCTGACCCAGTAATTCCCTTACTGGTTTTGTCATGTGTTTAATTAGGAATATACAAAAATATTCACTCCTTATTTTATTTTCATTTCTGATAACAGCCAACAACTGGATCCACCTTTTTGGGAACAGGGGGAATACCAGGGATTGAACTCAGGGGCATTCAAACACTGAGCCACATCCCCAGCCCTATGTTGTATTTTATTTAGAGACCAGGTCTCACTGAGTTGCTTAGCACCTCGCTTTTGCTGAGGCTGGCTTTGAACTCTCAATCCTCCCGCCTTGGCCTCCCGAACTGCTGGGATTACAGGTGTGCACCACTATGCCCAGTGGATCCATCTTTTTCAAAATTTTTTAAATTATTTTTTTATTTGTTCTTTTTATATTACATGATAATAGAGTGTATTTTGACATATTATACATACATGGAGTATAACTTATTCTAAGTAGGATCCTATTCTTGTGGTTGAACATGATGTGGAGTTACACTAGTTGTTTATTCATATATGAACATAGGAAAGTTATGTCCGATTCATTCTATAGTCTTTCCTATTCTCATCTCCTCTCCCTTCCCTTCGTTCCCTTGGTCTATTCCAATGAACTTCTATTCTTCCCTCCCCCAATCCTTTGTTGTGTGTTAGCATCCACGTTTCAGAGACAACATTTGGCCTTTGGTGTTTTGGAATTGGCTTATTTCACTTAATATGATAGTCTCCTGATGAGTGTATCCACTTTAATACTCATCAACTGGGTACTGGTTAAATAATTAATGGTACATAATGAAATACAATGTAGGTTTTAAAAATAAAGGCAGCTTTATGTGTACTAATAAAAATGAGTCACTATAAGCATCATTACTGAAAAGCAAGTTAAATATATGTAGAACACTAAATATTAAAATGTTAACACTAAAATGGAGAGGAGGGAAATGATACACTTGGAATATCTATACAGAGGACAGGTAAGAAACTGGTCATACTTGTTACCCATAGAGAGAAAACTTTTTGGGGGGGGATGCGTCTTACTATGTTGCCCAGGTTGGTCTCTCACCCATGGGGCTCAATTTTCCTACCTCTACCTTTTAAGTAGCTACAACTACAGGCATGTGTCACCACACCTGGCTTTTGAGTCACTTCTGAACTATGCCTATTTGTATATATTTCCCATTCAAATTTTTAAATTATTTTTTAAAAGTCCTAAAACTTTGTATCTAAAATCAGCCAAGGGATCCTTTTTACTAGCATCAAGACTCAGAGCACATTGGGAATCACTCTTTCATATGTATAAGCAGCTGACCTATGCCATGTTCTGAATTCTTAAAAAGGCAAAAATCCAGTCATAAAGCAACCATCCACCAAGAACTTTATACTATGTGATAGGTCCTATGTTAAGTACTGAGGAAAATTCAAAAAGAGATGATCTGCCTCTCAAGGAGCATTCAAGCAGCGGCAGAAGGTATTACAGAAAATCATTATAATTCAAAATGGTAAGTATCATCATATCTAGACCTACTAAAAAGATTAAACTATCACAGCCAAGAGGAGCCTAAGGAAACATGAAAAATTAATGTAAGGCAGTATATTCTGGATGAGATTATCAAAGAAAGAAGAGGTAAAACAAGAAAATCTTAGTTTGGAAAAACAATTTAGGTTAAAACTAAGGGAACCTAAATAAACAATAGACTTTAATGTCAGAATGTACATTATTAATGTGAGACTCTAACATTAAGATAACTGAATGATGGGACTATTATAGAAACTCTCTGTACATCTTCTCAATTTTTCTGTATATGTAAAGCTGTTTTAAAAGATAGTCTGTAGATTCTCAGCAACACACAGTACATCTATAAAAATCAGAAATAAATGAAAGTAAAAAAAAAAAAACCTAAAAATTTCATTAAATATTTTTCCATTTGAGAAATGCCATGTTTGCCTAACAGGCATATGCATTAACAGCATGCAACTGTCCTTTTTTAAACAAAAGTATTACTGTTATTTTTATTCCCAAATAAAGTTATTATCTTACTTACTATTAATTTGAGGTTTGAAAAATAAAAGTTAACCCTGACATCAAAATAATATGATGGGGCAAAACAAACAAACAAAAAAAAACCTTTTCATACTTTTGAACTATAATCAATGAAATTACAGTGCAATAAACACTTTTACCTTAGTTTTTCAGAACACTAGACTATCTTCATTTCTCTTAAGGACTATCACAACTATCACTATTCTCAAAATAATACTAATTTTAGAACAAAACAAGAAAGGAAAAAAGAGAGAGAGAAGGCAGGATCATACATCTTTAAAAAATTGATAAAAATCCCAAAAAAGTTAGGAACTGCCATCTACATCCTTTCATTTGTTTTGATATTTTGATTTTAAAATTATCAACTAAATCATAACCCATATTGCTAGTTATTTATAATTTAACTCTACACTAGAAAAAGCCCTCCAAAAATCTAATCATTAAAGATAATAGTTAAATAAAAAATTACAGAAAAGTGTGTAAGAGAAGTTATATAAAGCTTTTATGTAACTGAGCTAAAAAGGATTTTTTAAAAAATTTTCAACAAATAAATAAAAAATTATATATCAAAAGGTGTGAGGCATGACCAAAATGAAAATATACTTTTAAATACTTCCAAATAAAAAAAAGAATTATTAAACACAAATTGACAGAGCATCTGATTCAAGAAGATGAAAAAAGAATCACCAAACTACCCTAGTAAAAAGGAAAAGTGAGCTGGGCACAGTGGCACACACTTGTAATCTCAGCAGCTCTGAGGCTGAGGCAGGAGGATTGCAACTTCAAAGCCAACCCCAGCAACTTAGCAAGGCCCTAAGCAACTCAATGAGACCCTGTCTCTAAATAAAATACAAAAAAAGGGTGCAGGGGTGCTGGGGATTTGGCTCAGTGATTAAGTGCCCCTGGGTTTAATCCCCAATACCAGAAAAAGAAAAAAAGAAAAGAGAAATAAATTAAGGAAAAAAAACTAATGAATAAGAAAAAAAGATAAAGCAAGGGCTAATTTTTAGGAAGACTAATAAAGAAATCTACAATGGGGGCTGGGATTGTAGCTCAGTGGTAGAGCGCTTGCCTCGCATGCGGGAGGCCCTGGGTTCGATCCTCAGCACCACGTATAAATAAATAAATAAAACATGTCTATAAAAAAATTAAAAAAAAAAAGAAAGAAAGAAAGAACTCTACAATGTCTGGACAAGGGAGAAAGAGAAAAATTTTTTTTAAAAACCATAAACCCTATAATTTAGAAAAAAATATAAACAAAACAATGTAGTATTCTGCATGAATTTTGAAAACTTGAGGGACAAATGGTATTCAAGGTCAGATACGTGGGCTGGGATATAATTCAGTGGCAAAGCGTTTGCCTTGCATTCACAAAGCCCTGTGTTTGACCCCCAGCTCCAAAACAACAACAAAATCAGATATGTATGTGTGTGTGTGTGTACACACACACACACACACAAAATGCAGGAATTAGATTACATTACAAGTGGTGGTGATATTTTTGTATCAGTGGTGATGACATTTTATATCAGTATAAATTAGAAATACATTAATTAACGAATTAGGTAAGTTCTACCTCACACCCCATATAAAAACAAATTCTAGGATGATTTAAAATACTTAAAAGAAGAAGGCCATGAAGGAAAAAATATGCAAAAAAAAAAAAAAGCCATAAAGGAAATTTCTCCTTAGACCTGATTATATTAAAATGTTTAATTTGCCTAATGTAGTGATGCCCACCTATAATCCCAGATACTCCGGAGGCTAAGGCAGGAAGATTCCAAGTTTGAGGCCATTCTTGGAAACTTTGAAAGACACTGTCTCAAAAATAAAATAATACAGAATGAGGAGGTAGCTCAGTGGTAAAGCACCCATGGGTTTCATTCTAGTACCAGAAAAAAAGAAGAAGAAAAAATTTTCCATATGGGAAAGAAGGGGAAAAATCATGTACAGTTAAAAGACAAACAATAGAGTCTAAGAAAATACTAGTAACACATTTAAAATACAAAGATCTATTATCAAAAAATGCCTATTATCCATATTTAAATACTGCTTACAGATCCACAAGTATAACAATAATGGAAAATTGAGCAAAGTATATGAACAAACAACACAGAATAAAAAAAAGGTGGCCAATAAATATACAAAAAGAAGTTCTAGTTTACTCATAAAGAACGGGTATCTAAGAGATACACTTTTCTGGCCTATTATGTTGTGGCAGGGAGTGGGATGAGGCTGAGAATCCCAATGTTAAATGGGACATAAAATAAGCATCCTCATGTACTGTAGATATGAGCATAAACTGGCATTGTCCTCCTGGAAGTATTTATTGACAATTTAAAATATCCACACCTAATTGGAATAACAAAATAAATAAGAAATAGTAACAGATTAAAACCTAAAGAATAAAAAACTATAACCCTATAATGAAATAAATAGATAACTGAATAAAAAGATGAGGGAAAATAAAGCTCTTTTTTGTGGTAGAATTCTGATTAATATTTGTTTGTTTGTTTGTTTATTTTTGGTGCCAGGGATTGAACTCAGGGGCACTTGACCACTGAACTACATCCCCAACCCTATTTTGTATTTTATTTAGAGACAAAATCTCTAAATTGCTTATTAGTTTTAGAGTTGCTTATTAGTGCCTTGCCATTGCTGAGGCTGACTTTGAACTCGTGATTCTCCTATCTCAGCCTCCCAAAGTGCTGGGATTACAGGCATGCACCACCATGCCCAGCTTAAGAAATATTTAATAAACTGTTTTAGAAAAACAAATCAATGGACACTTAAAATGAGTGGTTGAGAGAGGAGAAATAAGACACTGACAAAGTCTTGAAGTTCTTATCCACAAGATTCTTATACATTACAACAGGAAAACAGTAATTTTACAGTGAAGTAACTTGGCAGCCATCACCTTAATCAAGTAATGCAACATGAGATATAGCAACATCATATGCCATCAGATCAGTACACAGTAGGGCACAATATCTGTTCTGAGATATTCCTGTCCAAAATGCATAACCCAAGTTTAATCATGAGAACACATCAGACTCAAATTTGGGGATATCCCACAAAATAACTGGTCAGTATACTCTTTTTTTAAAAAGTGTCAAGGTCTTAAAAGTAAATATTGAAGAACTGTTCAAGATTAAGGGAGAAAAAGGAGATAATGGCAACTAAACACAATGTGTGCTCCCAGACCAAAATAGAACTGACAAAATTCAAATAAGGTCTCTCTATTAGCTAACAGTATGGTATGTATGTACTTTTCTGGTTCTGATTGTTATATTATGGTTATTTTAAATTTAATATTCACAGAAGGTGGGTAAATATGATATGAGAATTTCTTGTACCAGTTTTGTAATGTTTCTGTATGCCTGAAATTATTCCATAGTCAAAAGTTAAAAAAATAAAGATTTTTTTAAGGTCCATATACACTGACCTCGAAGTTCAAATTTTAGGAACTTAAACCATAGAAATAGAGTTATAAACTAGAAACACTTATATCTGACCCAGGATAGTCTGATTCTATCTTTTTCACCAGCTTAAAAATAACAGGGGCTGAGGCTGTGGCTCAGTGGCAGAGTGCTTGCCTAGCATGTGTGAGGCACTGGGTTCAATCCTCAGTACCACATAAAAATAAACAAATAAAATAAAGGCATTCTGTCCATACACAACTACAAAAAAAAACTTGAAAAAAATAAATTTTTAAAGAAATTTCCCACTAAAACATTTTTACCATTTCTAGGTTAGTATCTTGCAAAGCAGAAGTTTATCACTTTTTCTACTAGCAGTGTGCCCCTCAGCTAATTCTGCAAGTGTGCTAATATTTATCTTATCTTCTACAACTAGAGCTGAAAATTCACTATAGTATTTTATCTGATTTTCTTTTCTTTTTTCTTTTTTTCTTGGTAATTAAACCCAGGGTGGCTCAACAGTCAGTTGCATTTCCAGCTCTTATTGTTTTGTGACAGGGTCTGGTTAAATTGCCCAGCCTATACTTGGATTTGCACTTCTTTTAGCCTCAGTTTTCTACCTTTCTGGGATTATAGGCATGCACTACCACATCCAGCTTAATCTCTTTTCTTTCTACCAATATTTTTCTTTAACATAGGACATTAACTCTTAAATATTACCAAAATATTTATCTTCTATTAAAATAGCCAAAACAAACTGATGTAAGACAAGCCATCAATATTAAGATTATAAAAGGAAGCCGGGTGCAGTGGTGCAAGCCTGTAATCCCAGCACTTTGGGAGGCTGAGACAGGAGAATCAAGTTCAAAGCCAACCATAAGGCGCTAAGAAACTCAGTGAGACCCTGTCTCTACATAAAACACAAAATAGGGCTGGGGATGTGGCTCAGTGGTCAAGTGCCCCTGAGTTCAATCTCTAGTACCAAAGGAAATAAAAAAAAAAAAGATTATAAAAGGAGACAATTCTATTTGATACCTCTTCTACTCAGAGTAGTGAACAGTTCCATTAATGTAAAAATGACTTAGTTTTTTATTTTGACTATTCTTATTCTGCTGTCACCCAGGTTTTCTGCTACTTACCCCCCCCAATCTTTTGTTGGTGCACACAGTTGTAAGTACTAGAGGAATTTGTTGTTACAAATTCATATTTACACACAATGTAACAATATAATTTGATCAATATCATTCCCCAGTACTTCTCTTTTCCTAGCCATCCTCCATCCCTAGGTCCATTTCCCCTACTGTACTGATTATCCTTTAATTTTCACGAGACCCACCCCCATCTTTCTTTTCATTTTTTCTAACTTTCACACATGAGAGAAAATACAGCTGCTAACATTCTTTTTTTGCTTAACATAACAGTCTCAAGTTCCATCCATTTCCCTGCAAATAATTTGTTACTCATCTTGTTACCCTCACTTAATCTTTTGAGACAAACTTAATGATACATAATTATTTATTGACCAAAAACTTTATTTAGGAAAAAGAATAGTATAGTCCCTGTTCTCCTGTAGAGAAATTTTTTGTTACCTTTTTGCAGTGACAGGGATTGAACCTAGGGCCTCATGCATGCTAGGCAAGCAATGTACCACTGAACTGTACCCCCAGCCTATAGGGAAAGTTTGTCTAGTGACGTCCATTGGCAATTTTTTATTTTTCTTAGCTTAAGTAAAAAATTTCACTACAAGGTTGGAGGTGCAGCTCAGTGGTAGAGCACCTTTGTATTCAATCCCATTCAATCTTCAGGACCACCAAAAAAAAAAAAAAAAAAAAACAGTAGTAGCAGTAGTAGTTTTGGACCATTAACACAAACAATTGTAACACACAACCATGTCATATTATTATTCCACTGAGCTACCTTACCTGTTGTCTTGATAATTATATGGGTGATGTCGCAGTACGTCCTGCAAGAAACGTTCCATCAAACTACTGGTACATATCCGACGTCTACTCTGTCTGGTCAAACTTCTGTGCTGAGCACTGAACAAATGCTATAAAGAAAAAAGTGAGTTTTTTTAAATGAGTGATATTCATTAGTAAGAATTTCACAAAATGGATTCAATTATATATTCCTGGTAGAAGTATAAACTGATACCCTCTCTGTAAAGCAATTCTAAAATACAAATCTAAAAACCATTAAAGTATCTTTCCCTTGGATACCATAACTGCATTTCTCTAAATATATCCTAAGGAAATCATCTAAAATGTGGATGAGATGCCAAAAAAGGTGCTTACCACACTATGTAATTTTAACAACTGAAAACTCTGAGAGTCCAACAATGAAATCCTTAAATTACAATATGCCCTAAGATGTAAAACTATGCAGCTATCTAAAATAATACAAATTTTAACAACATGGAGAAATGTTACATACCAAAAGAAAAATGGGGGATGCAAAAATCCACATGTATAATTTTATCTCAAATTACAGTTTAAAAATGTATAGACAAGTTAATGGAAGAAAATACACCAAAATCTTAAAAGCATTTATATCTGTGGCATAATTATGGATAATTTTTAAGTTTTTCTTATAAATCCTTATTTTTATAATAAAAATCTGCTAAAAGAGAGAACATGGTTGGATCCTTTTGTTTTATAGGTATGAGGGATTGAACCCCAGGGGGGTTTACCACTGAGCTAAGTCCCCAGCCCTTTTTTTATTTTTTATTTTAAGACAGGGTCTTACTAAGTTGCTTAGGGCCTCACTAAGGTGCTGAGGCTGGCTTTAAACTTGGAATCCTCCTGCCTCAGCCTCCCAAATTTCTGAGATTATAGGTGTGCACCACTGTGCCCCAGCTGGATTCTTCTATTTTATAAAGACAAAGAAAAATTCACTGAAAGTTCTCCTTTTTTGTTCAGAGATTGAAAATTCTGCTTTAAGTAAATACTGGCATAAATACACTAAATTCTTTTGTCCACAGAAAGATTCTGTCTTAACAAATATTATTTTGTGCACTAACAAGCATATGATGTACCAAACACAGTGTTATTGTGTTTATGCAATAGTCTCATTGATTTTTCAGTGTATGACTAATAAGTGTTCCTTTTAGACATAAAGAATCTGGGACACAAAGAAAGTAATTGCTAGGAAAGTTATATTCCTAGCCAGTAGAGAGGTCAGGACTTCAATCTAAATCCAAAATTTATGTTCTTTTCACAGTATCATGTTAGAACTAATGGAATGTTTCTAACAATGTTACTACAATTTAATAACATTTAATAATACTAGGGGGAAATCATGTTTTACACAACACAATGAATGTACCAAAAGAACTTAAAATCAGGTTGCTACCTCCTGACTACTGTTATAACTCTTAGAATTATTTCTTCCATGTTGACTTCAGAAGTTTTCTCTAGGCCTGCTTAAGCCCCAGTAATAATCTAAAATTATGACAGTCTTGGGGCTAGGGGCATATCTCTGTGGTAGAGTATTTAACTACCATGGTAGAGTATTTGCCTACCATGCACAAGGCCCTAGGTTTTGATTCCCCGGCACCAAAAAAAAAAAAAAAGTGACAATCTTGAAATCCTCTTACTACAAAACTCCCCACTGTCCAGTATCCATCATCAGAGTTACACTGCTGGTAGTTGAAGGAACACATGCGTGAGGAAACAAAGATTCAATTAAAATCCAACCCTGTCCTCTCTCTGCCAACGTGAAAAGAAAAAAAAAAAAGAAAAAAAAAGCAATGGAAAACTGCATTTACATAAATCGCAGTAACCACCACATTATATATATCCCAGAAGGGTTCCTTTACAATTTTCAAATTGATATATAATATACATACAAATACAAAAATCATATGCATACAGTTCAAATTATCACAAAGTAAACACATCCATAACCGTCTATCCATGAAAAATTAGCAAGCACCTAGAAATTTCTCTAATGTCCCACACCAATCTAATATTCCTTCCCACTTTCCCAAAAGTAACCACTGTCCTGATTTTTAATACTACAATTGTTCCTCCCAGTACTAGAGAATGGACCCAGGGGTTTGCGCATGCTAGGCAAGCGCTCTACCACTGACCTACATCCCCAGCAACCCTCTGCCATTTTGTTTTGTTTTATTTTTGTACCAAGGATTGAACCCAGGAGTGCTTAACCACTGAGCCACAACTCCAGCCCCTTTATAAATTTTTTTAAATTTTGAGGCAGGGTTTTGCTTAGGGCCTCGCTAAATTGCTGAGGCTGACTTTGAATTTGTGATCCTCCTGCTTCAGCCTCCCAAGCCACTGGGATTACAGGCATGCACCACTGTGCCCAGCCCCCAGACCTTTTGTAAAATTTTGAGACAGGGTCTCACTAAGTTGCCCAGGCTGGCCTGGAACTTGCGATCCTCCTGCCTCAGCCTCCTGAACAGCTGGAATTATAAGCATGCACCATCAGGCCCAGAAACATTGTAGTTTTGAAAGGGTCTAAAATTCATAAAAATGAAGTCATACAACATTTATTCTTTTGCATTCAGCTTCTCTTACTCAACATTATATTTGTGATATTCTTCCAGGTTAGCTGAGGTTTGGTTATTTTCACATCTGTATTCCACTGTATGACTATATCATAATTTATTTATCCATTTTGTCCTTCATGGACATTTATGTTGTTACCAGCATTTGGCTTGTACAAATAATGTTACAAAGAACCTGATATATCTTTTAGTGCCAATGTACATATATTTTTATTGAGTATGTTACTAGGAATGAAACTTCTAGGTCATAAATTTCGCATATGTTCAGCTTTAGTATTCATTGTAGGCTAGTCTTCCAAAGTAGCTATACTAATTTAAACTTCCACTAGCCGCGTATCATAGTTTGCATTGTTCTACTTCCTCATCAACACTTGGTATTATCTTTTCAAATTTTAGCTATTGGAGAAAGTGTTTGATTTTATATCACTGTAGCCTTAATCTGCAATTTTTATAACACCTTTTATATTTACTTGCCATTTGCACATCCTTTTTTATGATGGGTCTGGTTCAAATCTCTTCCTGTTTTTCAAACAGATGTTCAGTCTCTTATTGACTTGTAGAAACTTTTATTTGTTCTGGACACAAGTTCTTTGTTCAGTTATATAGATTTCAACTATTGTCTTCCTCTCTGTGGCTTGCCTTCTCATTTTCTTAATCACTTCCAGAATTTCTTAATTTTGTTGCAGGCCAGTGTGTTAATTTTTATTTTTCAGTGCTTTTTGTGGCCAGAAAACTCTTCCTAACTCCAAAGTCATGAAGAGTTTTCTCCTATTTCTAGAAGTTTTATTGCATTCCTTATAATATTTATATTTATAATCCATTTGGAATTCATTTTTGTATAGATGATGATTTATTAATAAACTTTAAATTAGATATCCATATGTTTTCTCCATATGGATATCTAATTTCACCAGTATCATTTACTGAAGAAAGTCCTGTCCTCATTGTTCTGTAATGCCATCTTTGTCATATATCAAAGATTCATATACATCTATTTCTGCAATTTCTGGTCCTTATAACTTTGCACCAAGATTGCACTTTCTCAATGGCTGTAGTTTAATAAGTACTGACATCTGCTAAAATATGTCCTCTCATTTTGATCTTCATTAAGATTATCCTGGTTCTTAAGTTTTTTTCATTTTCACTTTGATTTTACAATTAGCTTAATTTTCATTTAAAAAATACTTTTCTGAGATTTTGATTGGAATTTCACTGGATAAAAATAACAATATGGGAAGAATTGACATGTTTACAATGTTGACTCTTCCAATCCTTGAACTTCAAAATTTCTCTCAATGTTTTATGTAAAGGTCTTATACATATTTAGTTCTTTGATGCTATTATAAAGGATTTCTTTAAATCTCATTTTCTGTATAGTGTTTACTTAGAAAAATACAAAATTTTTTTTATGTTGGTCCAACAGCATTGTTTTGTTTATTTGTTTTGAGTCATAGTGTCTCTATATTCAAGTTGGTCTTGAACTCCTAGGTTCAAGTGATCCTCCTGCCTCAGCTTAAGTATCTTGGACTACAGGCCTACACCACCATACCTACCTCCAACATCCTTATTAGACTCATTTATCAGTTCTTTTTTTTTTTTGGGAGGGGGGGTACTGTAGATTGAACTCAGGGGCACTAGACCACTGAGTCACATCCCCAGCCCTATTTTGTATTTTATGTAGAGACAGGGTCTCCCTCAGTTGCTTAGCACCTCACTGTTGCTGAGGCTGGTTTTGAACTCGCGATTCTCCTGTCTCAGCTTCCCTAAGTGCTGGGATTACAGGCTTGTGCCACCATGCCCGGCTTCATTTATCAATTCTAATAGCTTATCTAGATATTTTTTGGATTTCTAATATCCACAATTACGTTGCATATAAATAACAGCTTTACTTCTTCTTATCCAATCTATCATTTTTAGTATCTTTTGTTTTCCTTATTTCTGTGATTAGGACCACTGATAAAATGTTGAATATGACATTTTTTTCCTTTTCTTTTTGTGATGCTAGACAGATCAAACCCAGGGCTTCACACATGCTAGGCAAGCATTTTGCCACTGGGCTATACCCTCAGACCCTGAATACAGTTTAATTCAAGCATTAACTACATTTCACTTAATATATATTACTTGGATATACTTGGATTTAAATCCTTTTCTTTTGCCTTGTTTTCTTCTTTTTTCTTTCTTTTTTTTCCACTTCCCCCCTATTCCAATGCCAATGATGAAACTCAGGGCCTTGAGCTTACATGCGCTCTGCCACTGAGCTTAGTCCCCAACCTCTTAAATCCTTTTTTTAAAAAATGTTTTTATTATTCATGATTATACTATAAATATTCTTTTTTTTCCCCTTCTTTCTTGGCATCTTGTGGACTACATTTTATCAGTCCAATTTTTCCCTTTCTGTTAATTTGGTGGTCATAGACTCTTTCCTAGTCTATATAGTAGTAACAAATTAAAACAAACAACCCTGACCTATCATAGTCTAAAATTACTTGTTACTTTTATCTCTTCATGAACAATATAAGCCTTAGAAATTAACTCCATTTACTGCCCTCCCAACCTATATGGCATTGTTGTTAATCCCCCAAAACATTATTCATTTAGATTGCCTACATATTTACCTTTCCATTGCTCTTCATTACTTCCTGTTATCTCTGAGCTTCCATCTGGAATCATTTTCCTTCTGCCTGAAGAACTCCTTTTAGTTTTTCCTTTAGTGAGGGTCTGCTGGTGACAAATTCCCTTAATTTTTGTTTCCTGAAAATATTTTTTATTTCACCTTACTTTTTAAAAGATATACTTATTGAGTAGAGAACTCTAGGTTGGCAGTTGTTTTCTTTCTTTTGGCTTCCATTGTTTCTATGGAATACTCCACTAGATTTAAGCCCCATATTTCTTAACTGCCTTATTAGTTTTTCAAAGCCTTGAAACATATTTTTCCAAGCTTTCACAGTTAATACAAATTATCCTATCACCAACAGAATCTTTTTAAATGTCAATTTAGTGCAAGAGTATCCAAATGAATGAAATTATTTTAACATTAGGTTAAAAACTGCACTAAATTCTTACTAAATAGAACTTGTAGTTAAAGAATTAGGGTAGACCATTGTCAAAAGATTCAACAAGTAATCTTCCACTAAAGTAATGATATAATTTTATCAACCATGAGAGAAATACTAAAGAGAACCTTGAGATTTATTTTCTGCCTCCTCATATTTATGGTCAGCATTAAAAATCATTTATTTTAAAAAAGGGCAAAGGGGTACGAATCCACAATAATAAAAAAAAATTTTAGTAGGAAATTAAGTGATTACTATTAGATAATTAAACAAAACAAATGCCACCACACAGCCAAATTTTTGTATATTATAAACTTATCATCTAAAGTGTAACCATTTAGCATTAGCAGACCCAGATGTCATTGTATGACCACTTTGTAATGCAATTCTATTGCTCAGACCCTAAAGAAAAACTTGAGGCTCAGTTCTAAGTTAACAACCTTCATTAGCAAACTGTAGCTACTATTATCAAGAATACTTATCTCAAAATCTCCACATATAATGCTTTATAAATTCTTCCAACAAAAAAAGAAGGGAACACTACTCAATTCATTCTGGAAGGTTGATATTAACCTCATACAAAAATCACACAAAGACATCACAAGAAAAGAACACTACCGACAACCCTGTTGAGGATTTTTACATCTGCATTCATAATAAATGTTGGACCTTATGAATACAAACATAAAAATGCTCAACAGATTATTAGCAAACCATATCCAAAAACACACAAAAAGGATTATAACACCACAACCAAATATGACTAATCACAGGAAAGTGAGATTAGTTTAACATCAGAAAATCAATGTAATTACGATAGACTGAAGTATCCACCCAAAATTTGTATGTTGAAGTTCTAGCTCCTAATGTGACTATATTTGGAGACAAGACTATTAGGAGCTAATGAAGGTTAAATGAAATCATAAGGAAGGGTTCCTAATCTGATAGGATCAGTGACCTTGTGAGAAAAGAGAGATGGATTACCCTTTCCCTCTGCCAAGTGATGATATGGTAAGAAAGCAGCCATCCACAAACTAGGAAGAAAGCCTTCGCCAAGAACTAGCACTTAGATATTGACCTCCTAGCCTTCAGAATGACAAAAAAATTAATTTGTTATTTAAACCACCTAGTTTCTGGTATTTTATTATGGTAGCCTGAGCTAATACAGTAATATGCTATATTGATTGACTAAACGAAAAATATGTTAATTGTCTAACAGATACACAAAAGCATTTGACAAGGCCTACATCCTACTTTCATAATAAAACATTTTAAAAAGTAGAAATAGAAGGTTCATTCCTCAACCTAACAAGGTTGTCTGTAATAAAACCACAACTAACGTTTTATTTAATGGTGAAAAAAAGCTTTGTCCCCAAGGTCAAGTGAGACAAGAATGTCCATTCTTACCACTTCTACACAACAATGACTGTACTGAAGGTTCTATCAAAGGGAATTAGGCAAAGAAAAAAATATATGTATCCAGATTGGAAAAGAAGTAGCAAAATTATTTGAAGATGGACATGATCTTACATATAAAAAATCCTAAGGAATATATAAAAAAAATTATTAAGGTTAATAAACAAGCAAGGCTGCACAATACAAAATCAATATTTTTAAGAAGCTATTATAGGGCTGGAATTGTAGCTCAGTGTTAGAGCACTTGCCTGGCACATGTGAGGCACTGGGTTTGATCTTCGGCACCACATAAATATAAACAAAATAAAGGTATTATGTCCATCTACAACTTTAAAAAAATTAAATATACACTCTCTGTTCATGATTCAGAAGACTTACGGATATTCCCCCAATTTATCTACAGATTCACATTTATCTACAGATTCAACACAATCCCTATCAGAATCCAGTTACCTTACTGAAGAAATTGATGAGGTAACCCTAAAATACATATGGAACAAAAACATTCTTGAAAGAAAAGAACAAAGTTAGATGTCTTAAACTGGATTTCAAAACTTGACACAAAATTATAGTACTCAGACTATAGGAGTGATATCTGCAAGATGGTTAACTAGCTGTGCCTAGTACATTTTCCTCCACACAGATGCATGTGCTTGAGCACACACACAAACACACACAAGACCAAAAAGAAAATAAGACAGCCATTTCATTAGAGTGTTTGAAGCACAGCTTCCTAGCAAAGTGGAGATGTTGCAAAGATGTCACAGACCACAAAGATTCATGATAGCCTTACAGAGACAGTGTGTTAGCCAACTTTTCATTACTACAACAAAACACCTGAGATAATCAACTTACAAAGAGGAAAGGCGTGCTTTGCCACACAATTTTAGAGGTTTCAGTCCAAGATTTGTTGGGCTGCTTTTGGGCCGATGGCAAGGCAGCAAATCATGGCAGGGAGCATATGAAGGAACAAAGCTGTTTGACTCAAGACAAAGATGCAAAGACTCAGGATCTCACCCACCCACACTCGGCCCAAGAAAGCAAGTAGACAGCCCCATATGAGCAGATCAGCCCCTGAAAGGTGTGAAAAGTCACCTTCATCACCCTTGACCACTGACAAGAGCCCTCCTCCAGTGCAGACCAGTCCCCACACAGTCTTCACACACTGACACTCCAACCTACTACACCAGGCACACAGCACCAGATTCACATAGGCCCACCAAAGCAGGCCCACCCCAAATCAGCTCTTGAAAAATTATGGGACCTTTGCCTCCATTGCTACAACACTGTGCCTCATCTGCCAGGGCCCACCACAATACAATGGCCCAACCCTATGCAAAGCACACCCACGGACACAGCCATTAGGAGCCAGAAGTACTACATCCAGTGCTGAAAGCAAACTCACCCTGCCTAAGAAAGCGGCATCTCAGCTGAAAGTACAATCCTACAACCCCTGAATCTAGGCCACCAAGACATCCCCAGGCAATACCAACATTGATTATAGCTGAAAACACTACATAGACACTATGCTAACACATGAACCTGGTACCAAAACTAATGTATTTTATCCAACTCAATAACTGAGAACACATCAACAAGAGAGATGTTTACTATGAAAGCCACCCTACAGGGCTGGGATTGTGGCTCAGTGGTAGAGCGCTTCCCTCGCATGCATGAGTCACTGGGCTCGAACCTCAGTACCACATAAAAATAAATAAGTAAAATAAAGATATTGTGTCCATCTACAGTCAAAAAAATTTTTTTTGTTTTAAAAGCCACCCTATAGGGCTAGGGCTGTAGTTAGGTGGTAGAGCGCTTGCCTAGCATGCGTAAGGCCCTGGGTTTGATCCTTAGCACCACATATAAATAATTAATGAATAAAGATCCATCAACAACTAAAAAAAAATATTAAAAAAAAGCTACCCAGCCAGACACGGTAGTGCATGCCTGTAATCCCAGCACTTTGGGAGGCTGAGACAGGAGAATCATGAGTTCAAAGCCAGCCTCAGCAAAAGCGAGGCGCTAAGCAATTCAGTGAGATCCTGTCTCTACATAAAACACAAAATAGGGTTGGGGATGTGGCTCAGTGGTTGAGTACCCCTGAGTTCAATCCCTGGTGCCCCCCCCCAAAAAAAAGCCACCCTATAAAATTGGCATACACAACTGATTTGCTGGATACACAAATATCCATGTAGTGACACAAGAAGCATAAAAAAATAAGTAACATGATTCCTCCAAAGCAACTTAGTAACTCTTTAGCAACAAACCTCAAAGAAAAGAAAACCAACAAACTGAAAAATAATTCAAAATAATGATTTTAAGGAAACTCAATGATACAAGAGAATGCAGACAATTTAATGAAATTAAGAAGAAAATTTATAATATGAATGATAAATTCACCAAAAAGAGGTCACAAAAAGAACCAATGCTCAAAAGTAATGTTGGAGGGCTGGGATTGTAACTCAGTGGTAGAGCGCTTGCCTCAGATGCGTGAGGCCCTGGGTTTGATCCTCAGCACCACATACAAAGCAATAAAATAAAGACATTGTGTCCATCAACAACTAAAAAAAAAATATTAAAAAAAAAAAAAAGTAATGTTGGAGCTAAAGAACTCAATAAACCAAAGACAAAATACAGCTGAAGATCTTAACAGCAAATTAGATCAAGCAGAATAATTTCTGAGCTTAAAAATAGGTCTTTTGTGGGCTAGGGATATACTTCAGTGGTAAAGCACTTGCCTAACACATATGAAGGCCCAAAGTTCAATTCCCAGTACTGGAGGAAAAAAATTGAATAGTCGAAGTCTGTAAGACTTAGGGGAGATGATTAAGCAAAGAAACATTTGTATTATGGGTATTCTTTTAAAAACTAGAGAAAATACAGGCAATTAAAAAAAGTAGAATGTATTCAGTAAAATAACTGCTGAAATTTTTCTAAATCAGGGGAAAGATATGCACATTCAGGTCCAGGAAGCTCAGAGAAGCTCTAATAGATTCTACCATAAAAGGTTCTCTCTGCAACAGTTTGAACTGGAAATATCTCCCAAAGGCCAATGTGTTAAAGGCTTGGTCCTCTACTTGGAGCTATCAGAAGTTGTAGAACCTGGAATGGGGATATAGCTCAATAGTAGAGCACTTGTATGTACAAGGCCCTATGTTTAATACCTGGCACAGAAAAAAAAAAAAAAAAAGGATGAAAACTGAGAGACGGGAAATATAAGGAAGTTTTAAGTCATTAGAAGGGATTCCTATACTAAGAGGCAAAGCCCTCAAAGGGAATTGTGAGGGCTGGGTTGTGGCTCAGTGGCAGAGTGCTTGCCTCGCACATGTTAGCACCATATAAAAATAAATAAACAAAATAAAGATATTGTGTTTGTCTACAACTTAAAAAAAATTTTTTTAAAAAGGGGGGGAATTGTGAAACCCCTTTCACAATTCACAAGAGGAACCCATTCCTCCTTTTCTTTCTGTACACAGGCTAGAAGGTAAACAGCTATGCTCTACTACACACTCCCCACCATGATATCCTGCCTTACCACAGCCCAAAAGCAACTGAAACCTCCAAAACTGTGAGCCAAAATAAATTTTTCTTTTTTGTAAGTTGTTTTATCCTCAGTAATAACTAGATAACTAATACACTCTGAGTCATAATCAAACTGTCAAAAATGAAAGAGAAAAAAATTCTAACACCAGAAAGATAAAAGCATCAAGTCACACAGAAAAGTATCCCTACTAGACAAACAAGCAGACCTACCAGCAGACACCTTATAGGCCAAGAGAGAAAAAGATAATATATTAAAAGCCAATCTAACCTAACTTTCCAATGTTTATATATGAATATACCATGGTGAATCTCACCACAAGACACTAAGTTAAAACAAAAAAAAAAAACAACCTAAAAGTAAATAGCAGAAAGATCTGTAGAGTAAAAGGAAGGGAACAGGAGGATGGAGGAGAAACAGGAAAGGGGAAATATTGGGGACTAATTCAGCTATATTCCAAGTTATAACTTGAATATAACACATATAAGTTATAACTTGAGTATAACTTATATGTAACTTGAATATAACTTATATTCCATGCCTTTTTTTTTTTTTTGGTACTGGGGATTGAACTCAGGGATACTTCACCATTGAGCAACATCCCCAGCCCCATTTTGTGTTTTATGTAGAGACAGGGTCTCACTGAGTTGCTTAGCGCCTCAGTGTTGCTGAGGCTGGCTCTGAACTTGTGATTCTCCTGTCTCAGCCTCCCAAAGTGCTGGGATTATAGGCATGTGCCACCATGCCTGGCTCCATGCCTTTATAATTAATGTCAAAATGGATGCTGATGTAAAAAAGATTTTATTTGTTCTAAAAAGAACCAATAAAAAGGGAAAAAATTAAAAGCACATAGAAACACATATATTCAAAGCTGTAGGAAGAAAACTGCCAATCAAGAATAGTATACCCAGCACAGCTATCCTTCAGAAATAAAGTTGAAATAGACTTTCCAAGACAAATAAAAACAGGGAATTTACCACCATCAGATCAGCCCTGTAAGATATGCTTAAGGGACTGCTAAACTAGAAGCAAAAGGATAACTACCAGCATAACACAAAGCAGTAGTGCAGACACACAATAAAGAGAATCAAACCTCTAACAGAAAATCACCAGACCACAAAGAATAATAATAAGAGAGGAAAGAGACAAAACATATGCAAAACAACCAGGGAAAAAATTAACAAAGCTGGGCCTAGTGGCACAAGCCTGCAATCCCAGCTCCTCAGAAGGCTAAACAAGAAGGATCACAAGTTTGAGGTCAGCCTGGGCAAATTACCAAGACCCTACCTCAAAGTAAAAAAATTTAAAAAGCTGGGAATATATCTCAGCGGTAGAATGCACCAGGTTCAATACCCAGTATGAAAAACAAAAAGGAAGAAAGAAATTAAGAAAATGAACAGTATGCCATTACTTATCAGTAGTAAGTCCGAATAGTAACAGGCTAAATTCCTCAATTAAAAGATTAAAATGACTGACAGGCCGGGTGCAGTGGTGCACACTTATAATCCCAGCAGCTCAGGAGTCTGAGGCAAGAGGATGGCAAGTTCAAAGCCAACATCAGCAACTTAGGGAGGCCCTAAGCAACTTAGCAAGACTCACTCTCTAAATAAAACACAAAAAAGGGCTGAGGATGTGGCCCAGAAGTTGACTGCCCCTGGATTCAATCCTAAGTACCAAAAAAAAAAAGAAACAAAACAAAAACCCCCCACAAACACAAGGCTGAGTGGATTTTTTAAAAAGACTCAGTGATAATGCTGCTATAAATTTACTTCACCACTAAAGTTATACATGGACTAAAAGTAAAAGGATAGGGGAAGAAAAAAAAAACTGTACCATGTAAATGAGAACCAAAAGCAAGTAGGAGCAGCTCTACTTAAATAAAACAGACTTTTTAAATTGGAAAAAAAAAAACTATAAAAAGACAAAGGAGGTAACTATATAAAAGGATCAATACAACAAGAAATAACAAATATCAACATATGCACACAATGGTAAAATATCCAATAATATAGAGCAAACATCATTAGATCTAAAAGGAGAGACAGATTCTAGTACAACAACAGAGACTTCAAAACCCCACTTTCATCAATGGACAGATTTTCCAGAAAGAAAATCAATAAACATCAGAGTTAAACAACATTATAAGCCAAATGAACCTAACAGGGATTTTACAGACATTTCATCCAACAGCTGCAGAATATACATTCTTCTCAGCACATGGAACATTTTCCAATAAACTATGAAATAAGTCTCAGCAATGTAAATGAAGAATCAAAATTGGCACATGTATCTTCTGACCTGATTGGAATAAAACTAATAATAAGCAAAAATAACTTTAGAAACTGTACAAATACATGAAAACTAAACTGTACAAATACATGAAAAACTTAAACAATGAGTCAATGAAGAATTCAAAAGGGTAATTTAGGGACAGGGTGGTGGTACATGTCTGTTTTCTTAGCACCTGAGGGGCTACGGTAGAAGGATTGCCTGTGCCCAAGAACTGAGACAAACCTAAACAAGATAGCAAGACTCTTATCTCAAAAAAAAAAAAAAAAAAAAAAAGCAGGGGGCCGAGGGTGGGAGTGTTAAAATGTCTTGAAACTAATGAAAATTGAAACAACATACCAGAACCTATAGACTACTGCAAATATAGTACTGAGAGGGAAACTTATAGCAGTAAGTGCCTGCATCAAAATAAAAAAAATTTTTAAATAAATTAATCAATCATGCAATTCAAGGAGCTACAAAAGAACCAAAACCCATTCTAATTGGCAGAAACAAATTACAAAAATCAGAGCAGAAATAAATGAAATAGAGAACAAAAATATATGCAAATAAAAATGACATAAAGAGTTCGTTTTTAGAAATGACAGAATTGACAAATCATTAGCTAGACTAACAGAGAAAAAAGGGAGCTGGGGGTGTGGATCAATGGAAGAACATGTGCTTAGGATACATAAGGCCCTGTCTGTGTTCAATCCCCAGAAAAAGTAAAGGAGAGAGAAGACCCAAATAAAATCAGAGATGAAAAATGAGACACTACAACTGATAGCAGAGGGATACAAAGGTCATTAGGAACTATTATGAGCAATGACATGCTAACAAACTGGAAAACCTAAGAGAAATGTGTTTCTAGACAAATATAACCTACTGACATTGGACCATGAAGACATAAAACCTCAACAGACCAGTAACAAGATTGAATCAGTAATAAAAAGTGTACCAAGAAAGAAAAGTCCAGGACTAGATGGATTCACTCATGAATTTTACCAAATCCTTAAAGAACTAAGAGTACCTCTCAAACTATTCCAAAGTATTGAAAGGAAGAAAACTCTTCCAAACTCATTTTACACGGCATTATGCTGACACCAAAATTAGACAAGAACACAAAAGAAAATGACTAACCAATATCCCTGATGAATAAAGATGCAAAAATTCTCAAAGGAAAAAAAAAACAATATGAAAATCAATTCAACAACACAGAAAAATGATTATACACCAAGATCAAGTGGGATTTAGCCCAAGGATGTAAGGATGTCTCCATGTGTACAAACTGCTAAACACAATACATCACATCAATAGAATGAAGAATGACAACCATTTGATTATTTCAGTACATGAAGAGAAGGCATTTGATAAAATTTAACATCTCTTCATAATAAAAATTCTCAAAAAATTAGGTCCTGAAGTATGGCAAGGGCTATACATGAGAAACCCACAGGCTACAGCCTACTAAATGAGGAAAAGCTGAAATCCATTTCTTCTAAAGATCAGGAATAAGACAAGGATGTCTACTTCACCACTCTTGATAGTACTGGAAGTCTTAAGCAAAGAAATAAGATTTAAAAAGATAATAAAGGGCATTCAAAAAGGAAAAGAGGAGGTCAAATTACTGGTTTGCAGACTACGTAATTTTATATAGGTAAAACCTAAAGACTCTCCCAAAATATTGTTGGATCTGATAAGCAAATTTATTAAGGTCATAGGATACAAAATCAACATTAAAAAGTAGCTTTTTTATGACAAAATTGCCAAGAAAGAAATACCACTAAATATAGCTATAAAAAATAAAAAAATAATACCTAGGAATAAATTTAACCAAAGAAGCTAATGACTGTACAAGGAAAATTATGAAACACAAAGGAACAAAACTGAAGTGGATGCAAAAATCAAGACATTCCATGGGGGCTGGGGCTGTAGCTCAGCGGTAGAGCGCTTGCCTCACATGCGTGAGTCAGTGGGTTCAATCCTCAGCACCACATAAAAATAAATAAAATAAAGATATTGCGTCCATCTACAACTAAAAAATATTTTTAAAGAAAGACATTCCATGTTCATGTATTAGAAGAATGAATGTAAAAATGTCCATACTATCCAATCTTACACATTCAATACAATTCTATCAGAATATAAATGGTATTCTTTTTCTTTTCTTTTCCTTTTTTTTTTTTTTTTTTTTGGTACTGGGGATTGAACTCAGGGGTACTTAACTACTAACCCATATCTCCAGCCCTTTTTTGTATTTTATTTAGAGATAATTTTTGTATTTTATTTATTTAGTCTCACTAAGTCACTTATGGCCTCGCTAAAGTTGCTGAGTTTGGCTTTGAACTCAAATCCTCCTGCCTCAGCCTTCCAAACCACTGAGATTACAGGCATGCACCACTGCATCCTGCTCAATGATAGTGTTCACAGAAATAGGAAAAAAAATCATAAAATTCAATTAAAAACTACAAAAGATCTTGAATAGCCAAAGCAATCCTGAGCAAAAAGAACAAAGGTGGGGCATTAAAATACCTAACTTCAAATCATCCTACAAAGATAGGGTAACCAAATGGCATAGTACTAGAATAAAAACAAACATATAGCTCAAAGGCACAGAACAGAAAATACAAAAATAAACTTACACATTTATAACCAAGTGATTTTCAACAAAAGCAGTAAGAACATATATTGGAAAATGGGACGCCTCTTCAGTAAATGGTGCTGGGAAAACTAAATATCCATATGTAGGAGAATGAAACTGGACTTCTCTCTCACCATATACAAAAATCAGCTCAATATAGACTGAAGATTTAAGTATAAGACCCCAAAAATATAAAACTACTAGAAGAAAACATAAGGGGAAAGCTTCAAAACACTGGTCTGGGCAAAAGTTTTTGGATATGATCCCTAAACCATAGGCAACAAAAGCAAAAACTGACAAACTATATTACATTGTACTAAAATGCTTCTGCACAGCAGGAGAAATAATCAATAGAGTGAAGAGACAACCTACAAAGTTGAAGAAAATATTTGCAAACTATTTGACTAACAAGGAATTAATTCCCAGAATACATAAAGGACTCAAACAACTCAATAGCAAAAATAATAATTTTGTTTAATAATAAGCAAATTACCTAAATGGACATTTTCAAAAGAAGATATACAAATGGTGAACAAGTGTGTGAAAAGAATGCTCAACATTACTAATGAGATTATCATCCTACTCCAGTAAGAAAGGCTATTATCAAAAAGACAAAAAATAAATGCTGAGAAGGATGGGAAAAAAGGGGAATTCTCATATACTATTGGTGGGAATGAAATACAGTAACAGAACTGTCATATGATCAAGCAATCCTACTACTGGATATATATCCAAAGGAAATAAAATCAGTATGTTGAAGAGACAACTGCATTCTCGTGTTTACTGCAGCACTATTTGCAACAGCCAAAAATGGAATCAACCAAATTGTCCATTGATGAATGAATGGATAGAAAAAAAGGTGGTACATATAAATAGAATGGAACATTGGTCAGTCATAATAAAAAATGAAATCTTGCCATTTGTAGTAACAGATGGAACCGGAGGACTTTACGGTCAATGAAGTAAGACAAAGAGACAAATACTGCATGCTTCATGTGTGGAAGTTCAAAAGCTGATCATGTAAAAGTGTAAAGTAGAATAATGGTTACCATTATTATAGTAATAACTATAGTTAACCACCATTAGGTGTACATTCCAAAATAGCGAAGAGGATTATGAATGTTCCCAATACAAAGAAATAATAAATTTCTTTATGAATATACCAATTACCATAATCTCACATTACACGTTGTATATGTGAACTGTCATGTTGTACCTCATAAATATGTACAATTACTACACATCAATTAAAACTTAAATATATTTTTTTAAAAAGACTGTGGTACTGTGGTACTGGCATTAGAGTAAACATATAGACCAGTAGAATAGACTTGAAAGTGAAGAAATAAACTCTTGTACCTATGGTCAACTGATTTTCAACAAAGATATCAAGACAATTCAATGAGGAAAAAATATTTTTCAACAAATTGTGCTGGGATTACTGTATATCACATGCAAAAGAATGAAACTGGACCCCTATCTCATATCACATACAAAAATTAACTCAAAATGAAAGGCACACCTAACTATAAGAGCAATTGTAACACTCTTAAAGGGAAACATAAGCATAAATCATCGTGATCTTGGATTAGGCGATCCCTCTGACATCAAGAACACAAGGGACAGGGTTGGGGATGTAGCTCAAGAGCAGAGCATTTCCTTGCCAAGCACAAGGCCCTGGGTTCAATCCCCAGGTCCAGAAAAACAATAAAAAAGATAAACTCAGTGAAAATAAAAATTTAAAACCTTTGTGCATTGAAGCATACTATCAGGAAAGTATTTGTAAGTCATGTAACTCATAAGGGTCTAGTACCTAGAATATATAAAGACTTACAAAATAATAATTAAACAACAATCCAATTAAAAATAGACACGGGTTTGAATAGACATTTGTCCAAAAAAGATACATAAATGGCACATGAAAAGATGCTCAATCATATTAGGGAAATGTGAATCAAAGCCACAATGAGATATCACTTTGCATCCACTAAAAATGGTTATAATTTTTTAAAAGATAATAAGGGCTGGCAAGGATGAGGAGTGATTAGAACCCTCATACATTGCTGGTGGTAATTTACATAAAACAGTACATCTATTTGTAAAATAGTGAGGTAGTTCCTCAAAAAAATCAAACACTTACCATGACTCAATAACACTCCTATAAATACACACACACACACACACACACACACACACACAAGAACTGAAAACATATGTCCACACAAAAACTTACACATAAATGTACATAGCAGCGATATTCGTGGTAGCCAAAAAAGTAAAAACAACCTAAACATTCATCAATTATTGAATGAATAAACAAAATGTGGTATTATCTTTATAACAATATTATTCAGTCATGAAAAAGAATGAGGTAGTAGTACATGCTATGGCACAGATCAAACCTGAAAGCTTTATACCAAATGAAAAAGTCAGACACAAAAGGTCACATGGTATATGATTCCATTTATACAAAATATCCAGAATAGTCAAATCTATTGAGACAGAAAGCAGATTAGTTGTTACCAAGGGTTAGGGGTAGAAGGGAATACACAGTAACTGACTAATGAATATAGGGTTTCCTTTTAGGGTGATGAAAATGTTCTAGAATTAAGACACTATGGCATTAGTATATGCACTATATTTGTGCATATACTAAAGATCTCTGAATTACACACTTTAAAGTGGTTACGTTTGTGATGTAAGGATTATACTGCAATAAAACAGTAAATTTAAAAGAAACTCCATACCAACTCTTCTCCCTAATAGCAGTCAGAATGATCCTTTTAGTGTAAGTCAGATGATTTAACTCTTCTGTTCTGAACCCTGAGATGGTTTCCCATATCACTTGGAATAAAATTCAAAGTCCTTACCTTAACCTGCAAGATCTTTACAGAATCTATTTTTTGGACTTCTTGACCTGTTACTTAACACATATTCAACCATCTCTACTAGAGTCACAATAGCCTCTTGGCTTCTGGTTAGTGTGACAAATACTCTTCTGGCTCAGGGTCCCTGTCTTTGTTCTTTCCTCTGCCTAGAAACTCTTGCCCCCACATATATGCAAGACTAGCACTAAACTTCATTAAAATCTCAATTGAAATGTCACTTTTTAAAAAAGGCCTTACCTGGCCGCTCCACCTAAAATAGCACTCCTGTCCTTATTTTATTTTCCTAAAAAAAGAAAATTATAACATTCTGACATATTAGGTACTAAATTTACATGACTATTTTCTGTCTTACTGTGCTAGAATTCAAGCTCCATGAAAAAAGAAACTTGGTTTTGTTCATGGTCCTATCCCTAGAATATTAAACAGTGTCTGCCAACTAGTAGATTCTCAATATGATCTGCTCCATGAATGAATAAATGTATTGAATAAAATGTAAAAGAACAAAGTCACGTCTAAGGTCCTTGTAAGTATTATCATATTAGCAGGAACCTCTCACCTGTTCTAGGTTAGGATACTGCACACGGCAATAGCTGCAATACCCTTGTTTCCTCTGCATGTTGAATAACCAAAATGGCTATTGTTCTTGAATACTCAAAGCTGGAAGAAAAAAAAAAAAAGAAAGGTGGCAAAAAAAAAAAAAAAAATCACCATAATTCCTTACTACTATGAAGAAATGACTCAGAAATCACTCCTATTTCTATTAGTAGTTAAGAAAATATGCAAAGCAGCCATGATCTACTGGATCACTCAGTGATCCTACAGTGGATCTGAGAACAACATATGTTCTCAAAGAACAGATTGTTGTCAATATTTGAAGCTTTAGGTGACTGAATTTCTTATCAATTTTCTGATAATTCAGAAGAATTGTTAGAAACTGGCTGGGCATGGTGACGCATGCTGTAATCCCAGCACTTATGGAGGGTAAGACAGGAGAATCACGAGTTCAAAGCCAGCCTCAGCAATGGCAAGGTGCTAAGCAACTCAGTGAGACCCTGTCTCTACATAAAATACAAAAAGGGCTGGGGATGTGGCTCAGTGGTCGAGTGCCCCTCAGTTCAATCCCCAGTACCAAAAAAAAAGAATTATTAGAAACTGATTCATTAAAGAACACAGTACTTAATGTGTAGACAAATTACTTCTAAGGTATTACTATAGTATACTTCTATAATCTAATGGAGCTCATTAATTTTCCCACCATGTTTCCATACACAATTTCAGATTATTCAAACTCTTAGTATCATATATAATAATGCTAATTCTCTGTCATAAGAGAAAAGATACCTCACAATAGTTTCTGCTCAGCTCATACAGGAGGCAGAGAATAAATTACCAACAAAGTTGCCAACAATCAGAACAACATCTAAGCAGCCTCTAAAACATAAGACATTTCTTTTTTGACAATTATGTAAACCAAATAAATATTAGAAACCTTTTCCTACTGGTACTTTTAAGATTTCTCAACAAAGTTTTCTAATTTCCACCCTCCTATAACCATAATTCCCTAACATTAGATAAGGTAGTAGTTCCCAAACAAGGGTGAATGCCAAAATCATTCCCCAAAATTCTGAGTTAATAGTCTAAGATTCTGATTATTTATTCACTTATTTATTTATTGCCAGGGATTGAACCCAGGAGCACTTAACCATTGAACTACATCCCCCAGCACTCCCTCCTTTTTTTTTTTTAATTTAGAAACAGGGTCTTGCTAAGTTGCTCAGGGTCTTGCTAAGTGGCAGAGGCTGACCTTGAACTTGTGTCCTCCTGTCTCAGCCTTCTACACCACTGGGATTATAGGTGTGTGACACCGTGCCAGCTCAGAATTCTTTAAATTGGCAGGTAGCTGAGACATTATACATAGTCATTATTATGTTAAGTAAACAAATTAATTCAATGCAATTTTCTTCCTGTTCTGTTAAACTGAAAATAGAATTACAATAATTTTATCAAGTATTTTTTTTTTGGTACTGGAGATTGAACTCAGGGGCACTCGACGACTGAGCCAATCCCCAGCCCTATTTTGTGTTTTATGTAGAGACAGGGTCTGAGTTGCTTAGCACCTTGCCCTTGCTGAGGATGGCTTTGAACTCACTATTCTCCTGTCTCAGCCTCCCTAAGTGCTGCGATTACAGGCTTGTGCCACCACGCCCAGCTTATCAAGTTTTTAATTTTAATTCTTTTAAACATTCCTGTCTATTGGAAATGTATAAAATTATTCTATAATGTGAATATTTCTAAGTGAGATTATTACACAAAAGACTTAAGTATTAAAATTGACTGAAACCAGGTGTGGTGGTACACACCTATAATCCCAGCAGTCTAGGAGGCCAAAGTAGGAAGATCACAAGGTCAAAGTCAGCTTAGGCAAATTAGTGAGGCTCTAAGCAAACTGGTGATAACCTGGCCCAAAATAACAAATAAAAAAAAATTAAAAATAAAAGGGCAGGAATGTGGTTCAGTGGTTAAGTGCCCCGGTGGTTCAATCCCTGGCACCAAAAATAAAATAAAATAAAATGATTGAAAAATGAAATTGCAGCCTTAAAAACCAACAAGATGAGAAGATAAAAGCTTCAAGTCAAAATTCTACCATAACATTTACTTACCTATTACTTTTATTGGAAAGCTTTGATTTTCTGAATTCCCACCGTAAGGGGAAAATAAATCAATTAAACCAGCATCTGAAATAATAAATAAGAAATCACTTATTATTTGGTCTTTTTTCTCATTAATCTACTTCATTTATTAATCTGAAGCAATAACATGAAACAGTTTGTAAATTATAAATACAGCAAGTTTTACGCTATGAGAACTCCCGAACTTAAAAGTGATTTCTTCAAAATGTATCAATGAATATATCAGCAGGAACAGTGATGCATGCCTGTAATCACAGCATTTCTGGAGGCTGAGGCAGTTCAAGATCGGCCTCAGCAATTTAGCGAGGCACTAAGCAACTCAGCAAGACCATGTCTCTAAATAAAATATAAGAAAAGGGCTGGGGATTTGACTCCATGGTTAAGCACCCCTAGGTTCAATCCCCACTACAAATATACACACACACACACACACACACACACACACATATTTATACACATATACATATATATAAAATATATATAAAATTCAACATTCATTGAATCAAAGACAAAATGCAAATAAATCAAACATCATGCATGAAAACATATTATTTAATCTTCAATCTTTATGACCTTTAACTCCTATGGAATTTTCACCTACTGTTTCCATCCTCTATAGTGCCACAATTACAAGTCACACTGAATCAGAATCAGAAGCACATTTGCATTTATAAATATTCACATGCTAGGACCCCCATTTGAAACTTACCAAACCAAATCTCTTTGGCATAGGGGGAATCCAAGGCACATGGATATTATACTTATTTAAAATGATCCAAAGCCGGGCCGGGTGGCGCACACCTGTAATCTCAGCACTATGGGAGACTGAGACAGGAGAACTGTGAGTTCAAACCCAGCCTCAGCCACAGCGAGGCTCTAAGCAACTCAGTGAGACCCTGTCTCTACATAAGACACAAAATAGGGCTGGGGATGTGGCTCAGTGGTCAAGTACCCCTGAGTTAAAATACTCAGTACCAAAAAAAATTAAAAATTAAAATAAATAAATAAATAGAATAAAATGATCCAAAAAGAAAGGCTGAGCTGGGCACAGTGTCGCACGCTTGTAATCCCAGCACTTTGGGAGGCAGAGACAGATGAATTCCAAGTTCAAAGCCAGCCTAAGTAATGGCGAGGGGCTTAGCAACTCAGTGAAACTCTGTCTCTAAATAAAACACAAAATAGGGCTGGGGATGTGGCTCAGAGTCAAGCACCCCTGAGTTCAATCCCTGTACCAAAAAAAAAAAAAAAAAGAAAGGTTGAGAGAAATCTCATGAAAATCAGAGTGAGGTTAGTAGAACAGAAGAATGGGACTGAGGTAGGAAGAAGGAGGGTAGGAGGAGTGCTGAGGAGGAATACTGGCCACATTATATTGTGTGCATGTACAAATATGTAATCCCATCACTATGTACAACTATAACACACCAATAAAAAAAAAGTGGAGGGGCTGAGGCTGTAGCTCAGTGGTAGAGCACTTGCCTCACATGCGTGAGTCACTGGGTTTGATCCTCAGCACCACCTAAAAATAAATAAAGATATTGCATTCATCTACAACTAAAAAAATATTTTTAAAAAAAGTGGAAAATTTTTAAATTAAAAAAATAATGTTCCAAGGTGATCTGATATATAAGCCGACCCAATAATCTAAATTATCAGTTTTATGAACTAATACAATTCTTACTCATTAGAAAGACCAATTCTTCACAGTCTGAATTATATTACTTTGCATAACTGGATCTTTTCATATACAAACTCTGAATTCTATTAGAACTTGGTATTTTTTATGAAGTAGCAAATTATTTACCGTGAACAGAAAAGGGCAGGCATTCCATCCGCTATATGAATACAGGAAACATCTGTAAATTAAAATAAAATAATTTTTGTGAAAAGGTTAGTCCCAGCTAGGGATATAGTTCAATGTTAAAGTGCTTGCCTAGTATGTACAAGGACCTGGGTTTAATCCCCAGCACTGTCAAAAAAGAAAAGAAAAAGAGAAAGTAGTCCCACAGTTACCTACCATTGACCAGCAAATACCCCCAAGTCATTTTAAGTTTGAAAAGTGATAATTATACTTCCAATAATAGAAAAAATATTGACTTTTGAACACAGAGCAAACTACATACTATGACTCACTGAATGTCACAACATGACCTCCTAAGATGTTCTGGAGCAGAATGACTGATGACCCATCAAACCCACCATTAAACACTTCAGATCTCAGGATCCCAGGAAGAGTAGCTGTAAAAGAATATAAGGCACAACTGTGCCTCTGGTAAAGTTAAGGACAAAATGCTACCAAACACAAAATAAGCTTATCAAACATTTTTTTAAAATATTTTTTAGTTGTTGATAGATCTTTATTTTCTTCATTTATTATTTATATGTGGTGCTGAGGATCAAACCCAATGCAAGCGCTCTACCACTGAGCTACAGCCCCAACCCCCAAGCTTATGAAACATTTTTAAAAGAAATATATCCCTGAAATTCAAGTTGGGTCTTTTAATAATGACTCAACTCTCAATTAAGCAGAATAATCAGTTTTTTATTCCTTTACATTGTTTTATTCCTTTACATTCCTTTACATTGACCCTTACTCAGGATCACAGATTTTTAAAAATTCCAACACTTGGGCTCCAAACAGTCAGTGACACCATTGTTTAATCAAAATACAGCTATTAGGTCTGGGGTTGTAGCTCAGTGGTACAGAGCTTGCCTAGCATGTGTGAGTCACTGGGTTCGATCCTCAGTACTACATATAAATAAATAAAATAAAAGTCCATCAACAACTAGAAAAAAAATTTTTTTTAAATACAGCTATTAAATGCATTCCCTGTGCAGGGTTCTGTGCTTAGGAGCTTTAAAGGATAGACACAGAAGATGAGATAAGTTTTCCTGCCATCAGGAAATTTTAAATGAAACTAGAAAATTAACACAGAAGTGTTAAGAAGTGTTTGAGAAATGTCTAAATAAAAATTATACGTTCAGGGGAAGGGGTACAGCTCAGTGGTAGAACACTTGTCTAGTATGTATGACGCCCTGGGTTTGATCCCTAGCACTGCAAAAATAATAAGTGCTAATGGATTCAATTATAAAGCTCAGTTTTAGCTGGAGTAGCCAGGGATGTCAAAGTGGACATAGTTTTTATAATTTTTACAAATTTTTTTGTAGTTGTAGATGAACAGCATGCGTTTATTTGTTGTCATGTTGTCCTAATGTTTGAACCCAGTGCCTCGCGCATGCTAGGCGCTCTACCACTGAGCCCCAGCCCGTGGACATGGTTTTTTAAAACAAGATTCTGGAAAATGGGAAGGCTTTGCTTAGGTCAGGAAAAGATATTCCACATAAAAGGCATAGGTACAAAAGCAAGAAGGTACAGGTACAATTTAAGGCAATAAATTCACAAGTTCGGCTGAACCTAAATTTCATTTGTGAATTTAAGGGGCAATAAAGCAGGAAAAGAAGATCGAGTTCTGACATGGTAGGATTCAAAAGCAGACTAAAAAATTTAGACGTATCTTTAGGCAGCGTGAATTTTCTTTTTTAGAAGAGTGCTTTGAAAATTCTGGAACAATGATTTCCTCCTATTCAAAGGAGCTTCTTAAAGGGATACATAACTACATATAAGAAATATGTAGTTTTAAACTACTCAGCACCATTTCCTAGGATAACAGAGAATTCATTAACATCCAAAATATTCAAGTTCAAAGAGTCTTTATCCTTTAAAGCAGTCTCATTTAGTCTTGTAAATTAGAAAAACACACATTTAAATATTTTCCTTAAAAGTGGTTTTATTAATTTTTATTACAAAAGTAAAACACTAGAGTACAATTATAAAAAGGAGCATAAATAGCATGATCCCACCACCCACTGTTAACATTATAAATTCTTCTTTATTGTTTCTAATCATATTTTTACAAAAATGGAGTGTACTGTACATTCCATTCTATTACTACCCCCTCGTTTAACCATATATATATGAGCACTTTATATGCCATTATATATATTTCCAAAACAGAATGTTTAATGATTACATAGTATTTCATTTTATAAGTGTAAGATAAAAACCCCTTTTATCTGACAGAAAAAGATCCAGTAGTTGGTGAGTCAATAATTTTAAAAATATATACTCACATTACCTTAATATTTTAACTTATATAAATGTGTATATGTTTACAGCCAGTTGGGCTTTTTTGCTTCATTGTGTTTGGAGTTTTGGTTTTGTTTTTCTTGGGCAAATTAATTAGTTCCAAATCATGTACTTAAAATCTAAAGACATTTCCAATTGGAGAAAATTACAATTAATGTTTAGGATTTTTTCACCACCTTTTTACAGGAAGTATACCTAGTAAGTCCAAGCATTCTATTTATCTTTAATAATTTTAATGATTTTTTCAATGATAACAATCATCTTATTTCATTGGTTTCTGTAACATTTAAAATTGAATAAAGCTACCTGGAACAGTAAACAACAGATATATGAACAGTGTGAGCTGTTTGTTTTTTGTTTTTAAGAAATATTTCTTGTACATCTGAAATCTACACCAGGTACAGAGATAATTATCAATAAAATATTGTTGAAATGATTCTGGAGTTGCAGTGTGTGTTTCCCGAGCTGACTGCAGCTTTGTATAAGAGCTAACAAAACCCAGAATCCTCAGAGAAAATATTTTTCAATTGCCTGACAAGACATCAACTTAACAGAAAGTAAGAAAAGACTATAGAAGGGAACCTAGTTTTTTTAAATAAGACAATCTAAATTACCTATCAATGGGATAACAATTGGTAAGCAATCACAAAATAGTAACCAAATAATATATAAAAAGATCATCAATTCCCAGTCACATACACAACACTATTAACCAATTTTCAACTTTCCCTTTTTTTTTGATTATTCTCGCTATGCTACCTTTTCTCTGGCAACAAGCATAATCCTAGGCACCTCCATTCCATCTTAATAAAATAATAACAACAAACACGTAGTAAATACTTAATCTGAGCCAGGCACTCTGTCAATAGCTTTATATGCATTATTTCATCTAAATAGCGAACAGCTTTAAAAGGTAGAAATCAAGTCACACCCAATCAACAAATGAGGGAACTTAAATTCAGAAATAAGCAATCTTATTCCAAGTCTAATACCAATAACTAGTGAAGCTGGTAAATCTAAGCAGTTAATGTTTTAATCTTTTAACTTCTATAAAAACCTTTCTGTATTTTTAGAAATGCTAATTATTTTACTATTAGGCGAAAACAAATAATTAAGAACTTAATATGCTTGCTGTAACAAACAATGTAACTATTCCCCCGCTCCGCAAAAAAGAAAATGAATAAAACTAACCTTTAGTTTAATTGCATCATTGCACCCATTTTGAGCACTGACAGTACCTTGGATCAGGGACTTCAAATTCATTTATCATGACACCATAGAAAGCAATACATTTTATATTACAACCCAGCACACACTCACAGGCACACATGCGCAGTTAAAACAAGGTTTCATACAATACCCTTCAGAACAAGTAATATAGTTTGGTATTTTCTACGCTATTTTTTCTTTTAAATGAATTTTCAAAATTCTAGTCACCAACCACTAAATTAATTTTACAATTCGTCAGTGGGTTAAAAAGTGCAGTCTGAAAAACACTGCCTCAAATTATTAACAGGAATAAACAATATCTTTTGGAAACCGGTTGCTACCCTGAATTCTGCTTATTCGTAGCCAATAAACTGGCCACTGCAGTGATACGTCATCAAATCTTTAACGAGTTTCTTTCTAGCCATTGATGCTACAGTTAAAATTATACAGGAAAAAGTCCTGTATGTATCAAGTGAAAAAAAATTAGAAAATAAATACACCACGGATGTAACACAAATATAAATTCATGCATTATCTAAAAAGAATGGACAGATTCACTCGAAACTGTAAAATTCTCTACTGAGGATGAGATTGCTAGGGGCTTTCTTCATAACCCGCCCCCCACCCCGCGCGCACACGTAGTATATTGCTGCAGTAAACTAACTAACTAAATAAATAAATAAATAGGATGCTTCCATTTTGGGGCGAAAAACATTTCAGTCCCTTGAGAACCAATACCGCGTTATGCATTTGTCCCATGCGCTACCAACAATCGTCGCGTCAGAAAACCGAAGGAGCTGGCAAGGGCCTTCTCAGGAGCAAGTAATGACGATGGCGTAATTCGACCAGATTTACACAACTGTTGCACGGCCGTAGTAAAACGATTAATAACACACACACAGGAAAAAAATCGAACGTTTCCAAAATAAACTCTAACCGCCACAGGCTGGTCCAGGCCCAGGTCCGGGGACGGCTGGACACCACGCAGGGCACGGGGAAGCGGGTGTGCGCACAGGTGGCGCGGGGCCTCGCCCCACAGGTGCCCGCTGAGACGTGGCGGGACTCGGCCCTCCGCCGGCCTCGCCCGCCGGCCTCGCGGGCCACCCCCGCCCCGGCCCCCGCCCCAGGCCTTGCCGCGGGCCACCCCGACCCCGGGCCCACCTCCTCCCCTCGCGCCCGCCGCCCGCCCGGCCCGGAGGCGCGGGTCCCGCTCGCGCCGCAGTGGCAGAAAGGGACGCGAGGAGAGGGAAAGCCGAAGACCTGCGAGGCGGTGCGGGAGCCCGGCGAGCCGTCCGCCGTCCCTCGGGAGGAAGAAGGCGCTCCGGGCGCCCGGCGAGCAGGCCCCGCCCGCGGGCGCCGCCCCGGCCGCGCGCCGCCCCGGCCCGCCCCCGCCGGGCACTCACCTCCGCGGAGGCCGCCCGGATTCCTTCCGGGCCGCGGTGGGGACCGAGGCCGGACTGGGCGCGCTCTCTCTGGATCCCGGTCCGCGGCGGCGTCTGGACTCCCGAGCCGTCCAGAGCGCCGCGGAGCCAGAAACTCGAGCCCTCGGCCACTCCTGCCCGAGAGGAGAAGCGGAGCCGGAGCGCGTCTCGCACGACGCGGGCTCCAACTCACGACTGGGCTCTCGCTGGCATCCGCTGGCAACGGCGTTGCAGCCCCTCTGCAGGTTTGACGTCAGGGAAGGTGCGAAAACAGGGCCCCTTCTGACGCAGGAGCGGCGGCACCGCCCCCCGCCCACCCACTCACTCGCTAGCTCCCTCCGAGGAGCCCCTTCCTCCCCTCTCTTAAAGCGGACACTGCCTTCCTGGTCCGGGCCCCACTCCAGGGCTTTGCAATCAATACCGCTCCAACTAGAATGACTAGGCTCACGGCGGAGTTAAGTCGCCAGAGAGAAACCAAGATTTTACCATTTGAATTTTTAAAAATGGCCCAAACAAAAACGGCTTGCCAATTCAAAGCAACATGTGAATATCGAAAAGAAAACGGAGCTGAAAGGGTAAATACATTGCACTGTTCCCCAGTGTATCCCGCAGTGAGGTGCCCCTCACAAAATCTACTGTTTAGTGAGCACGTACTCTGTGCTAGGCACTATATTTATAGTGGCTAGATACTCTTGCATTTCATTTCAGGGTAAATGCAGAATGAATCCTATGGTCCCCCTTTGACAAAGGAGGAGGAGGCTCCTTTAAGGAGATTAGGTTTACACTGCACAAGAAAGGGTTACCAATATTTACATCCATTTGTCATTCAATTACATTCACTGCCCTACCTGCTATGAATACAATGAGCAAAAACAGTTTAAAAGTAACGGGATACAAACCTAAATCAATTACATAGCTACAGAATATAGAATCGGTGATAAGGAAATAAAATGCGTTATCTAAAATGAGGAGCACCGCTGCAAAAGCTATGTCATATGTAAAAAATAACTAGAATAAGCGACTTTGTTCTTTGTCTGCTGCTAACAAAGCCACCTCATTCTGGTGCTGGGCGCTGAACCCAGGGTCTTACATAGGCTAGGCAAGCACTCTACTCCAGTCCCTGGATTTTTTTTAACACCAGAAAGTACTGATTTCTTTTGTGGCTCTTTCCACATGCCAACCCTAGAATTAGTGGAAGAAAGCCCATTATACATTAGCTCAGCTCCCAAGACATAATGTATTTCACACAAGCTAAGTCACGTTCCCTCCACCCAACACATTAAGAAGATGCATCTGAAAATCGGGACGCATCTTACAAACTCAGTCTCTTAATGTTGTTGGCAAGGTGGCAGTGTTGCCTACATGTACAAAAACTTGGATGCTGTTGTTCAGATTGTCTTTATTTCAAAAGAATAAACTGCGTTGTTTAATAAAACCCACAACGCTAAAAGGAAGGAAATAATTAGCAGATATACGAGTTGCTCAAACTTAAAACAGATTTACCTGAGGAAGGAGAGATTTTCCTAGAGAAAAGGATTTTTCTAGAATCAAAAAGATTACCCGAGGTCTTAGAAAAGAGAGAGATGGATGGAGTAGAGCCCTTTGCCTAGCACGTACAAAGCCATGAGTTTCTCATCCTTACTGGGGAGAGAGAAAGAGAACTGACTAAAAGCTCTTAAACTTCTGAGGGTCCCTAGTTACCAGTACATTAGTTCTTAGTGCATTTCAGGAACCCACAACAGAACAGTTAAAGTATAAGCCCAATTCCCCAAACATACCCCCCAAAAAGTGGAATTAGTTATTATTACTGATAGCCTGGCTAGTCAATTATACGCCCTCTAAGCTTTAGTCAAAAACACCATCCTTCTTCCATCAAAGAAGGAAAATGTGGCCTGGATATTACCTGAAATCAACGTCATCTGGTAGGTGCCAGCAATCAAAATTTGTGGAACATGGTCAAGTGTTTGAAAGAAAATGCTTGATTCAATAGTGAAACATTCTTTTAAGATTCCATGTATCAGGGCTGGGATTGTGGCTCAGTGGTAGAGCGCCTGCCTCACGTGCATGAGGCACTGGGTTCAATCCTCAGCACCATATAAAAATAAATAAAATACAGATATCGTGTCTATCTACAACTAAAAAAAAATTGTTTAAAAAAAAAAAAAAAAGATTCCATGTATCACCAACATTTTTTTTTTTAGTACTGAGGATTGAACTCAGTGGTACTCGACCACTGAGGCACATCCCCAGCCCTATTTTGTGTTTTATGTAGAGACAGGGTCTCGCTGAGTTGCTTAGCACCTCGCCCTTATTGAGGCTGGCTTTGAACTTGTGATTCTCCTGTCTCAGCCTCCCTAAGTGCTGGGATTACAGGCATGCACCACGGCGCCCGGCTTATCACCAACACTTTTGGTGGCAAAGACAGTACTGAATGGAAATCACAGCCATCAACAACTGATTCAATAACTTTTTTTCTAGAGAAAAAAAGGATCCTCTATATGCGTTATCTCACATTCTTTATTCTTTAGGGAACATACAAATTGCTTTTTCTTATTTCTGGTACCGGGAATTGAACCCAAGATTGCTCTACTACTGAGCTACATCTCCAGTGCTGTCTCCCACTTTTTAAATTTATTTTTTATTTTGAGACGACTCACCAGGTTGGCCTTGAACTTGTGATCTTCCTGCCTCAGCCTACCCAGGAGCTGGGATTACAAGTGGGTGCCTCTGGGCAGGAAAACTGCTCATTTATATCCAGAAATCATCCTAATAATGCCTTCATTTTATAATCCATTTGGGCTAACATTAGGCTAATATCTTAAATGAAAAAAGCTACAGGGAAAACCTAGATCCCACTGCCAAGTCATAAAATAATTTGGATCCTATCAACTTGGAGTTTTTGTTACTTTTCCCCCAAATCCTACAACATGCACTTCATTCTGCCCTTTCATAGATGGATGAAGTCATTGCGAAGCTTTTTCTCATTAGCCTGACATTTTACCTCTTTAAAGTGTACATGTCAAAAATGGGCAAATAAATTAAACAGACATTTCTCAAACGAAGAAATACAAATGATCAACACATACATAAAAAATACATCTCTAGCAATCAGGGAAATGCAAATCAGAGCTACACTGAGTTTTCACCTCACACCCATCAGAATTGCAGTCATCAAGAATACAAACAAAAGCCGGGCACCGTGGCGCAAGCCTGTAATCCCAGCGCTTAGGGAGGTTGAGACAGGAGAATCGTGAGTTCAAAGCCAGCCTCAGCAATGGCGAGGCACTAAGCAACTCAGTGAGACCCTGTCTCTACATAAAACACAAAATAGGGCTGGAGATGTGGCTCAGTGGTCCAGTGCCCCTGAGTTCAATCTCCAGTACAAAAAAAAAAAAGAATACAAATAAAGCCGGGCACGGTGGCGCACTCCTGTAATCCCAGCACTTTGGGAGGCTGAGACAGGAGAATTGCGAGTTCAAAGCCAGCCTCAGCAGAGGCAAGGCATTTAGCAACTCAGTGAGACCCTGTCTCTACATAAAACACAAAATAGGGCTGGGGATGTGGCTCAGTGGAGTACCACTGAGTTCAATCCCGGTACCAAAAAAAAAAAAATACAAATAATAGGGCTGGGGTTGTGAGCTCAGTGGCAGAGAGCTTGCCTCGCACATGTGAGGCCTGGGTTCTATCCTCAGCACCACATAAAAATAAATTAACAAAATAAATATATTGTGTCCACCTATAACTAAAAACAGAAAGAATACAAATAATAATAAATGCTGGAAAGGATGTGGAGAAAAAGGAATATTTATACATTGTTGGTAGGATTGTAAATTAGTACAACCAGTATGGAAATTGGTATGGAGGTTTCTCCAAAGGCTAGGCATGGAGCCACCATATGACCCAGCTATACCACTCCTTGGTATTTCCCTGAAGAATTAGTCATCATACATACAGACTAGGTTTGTAGCAGCACAATTTGCAATAGCCAAACTATGGAACCAGCCTAGGTGTCCATCAGCAGATGAACAGATAAACAAAATGTGGTATATATACACAATGGAGTTTTATTCAGCTACAAAGAAAAAAATAAAATGATGTCATTTGCAAGAAAATGGATAGATCTTGAGAATATTATGTTAAGTGAAATAAGCCAGACTCAGAAGGTGAAGAGTCATGTGTTTTCTCTTATATGTGGAGGCTAGAGAAAAGAAAGGAAAAGTGGTGGGTGGGGGGCGAAAAGGGGCCTCATGAAGATCTCAGGAAGATCAATGGAGTGGAGGAAGGGGACTAGGGGGAGTCAGGGAAGGGAAAGGGGAAATACTGGGGAATGATACTGGCCAAATTATAGTTATGTTATGTACATGTATGAATATGCAACAACAAATCCCACTATGTACAACCAAAATGCACCAATAAAAAATATGGGGGACAGGACTGATGTTGTAGCTAAGTGGTAGAGCGCTTGCATAGCATGTGTGAGGCAGTGGGTTTGATTCTTAGTACCG
>PVHX01001129.1:0-11283 GCA_004024805.1 Geosciurus inauris | reverse complement strand
AGTATATGTCCCCCAGCGCAGTGGCGCACATTTATAATCCCAGATGGTTGGGAGGCTGAAGCAGGAGGATTGGAAGCTGCAGAAATTAAAAAGGCATGAAATAAAATAGGGACACAGATACAGCTCAGAGGTAGAGTGCCTGTGAGGCACTGGAATCAATCCTTGGTACCATAAAAAAGAGAGTATGTCATCTTTAAGGGTAAAGGATTCACTTATATGACCCATCCAAATTATGACTGAAGATTAATGAGAAGCTTCACAAAATATTTTCATTTTGCCTTGCCCTCTGTAAAACAGACAAAAAGTTAATTTGCAAGGTAGAGGGCAAGATAGTAATGCTAATGTCCTCACCTCAATGGTTGTTAAAACAAAAAGATTAGTGAAAAATATGTAATGAAATATGATTAATGAAAAATTAAAGTAAATGGTTTAAAACTGCTGAGGAGGGCAGTAGGAGGGCAGTGTAAGTGTGGGGATAAGAATGCAGAGGGAGATGAGTTACATCCTCATCCATGATAAAGGAATTTAATATATAATATCTACATAGTCAGAAAATCAAATAGCAATATAAGCCTGTTTTTATCTAAACATAATGATAACCCACCAAAACTTTTTTTAAAGAAACTTTTTAAAAATAGTTACTTCTGGTTCGGCACAGCAGTACCAACCTATAATTGCAGCTACTAGGGAGGCTAAGGCAGGCAGATTACGAGTTCAAGACCAGCCTGGGCAACTTAGCAAGACTGTCTCAAAAAAATAAAAAGGACTGGGGATATAGCTTAGTGATACAGCACTTGATTAGCATGCCCAAGACCCTACACTGAGTATAAACGCCAACTGGGGCAGCACTGAGTTACTTTCTGGTTGGGGACACAACCTGGGATTCTTTTTTTCTGGGATTCTTTTTTTTTTTTTTCTATCGGGGATTGAACCCAGGGGAGTTTAACCACTGAGCCACATCCCCAGCCTTTTTCTATATCTTATTTAGAGACAGAGTCTCACTGAGTTGCTTTGAACTTGCGATCTCCAGCCTCAGACTCCTGAGCCGCTGGGATTACAGGTACATGCCACCAAACCCGGCTCTGGGCTTGATTTTTTGATTCCCAGTAACAAAACAAAGTTAAAAGTTACTTCTGTGTATCAGGAGATGTGGGAAAAGGAGTAGCAAGGTGAGGGACTATAAGTGTAAGATCATGGTAAGATCTTGGCCATATTAAAGTAAAACTATGCACAACAAACTTCTCTTTTATAGGCTTCTCATCCTATTCTTTCAATCTAGCTTTTTCTGTCTTTAAATTTTCTGGCTACACCCACAATACATCTTCACATAAAGACATAGTACATTTCTAATAGTTTCTCATCAATTCATCGATTCCTACTATGTTCTATTCCTGCACACCTCCCCCACCTTTTTTTCGTTCTCTCCCACTTTTGCATCTATTTGCCTCCCCTCTCCCCTTTGCAGCCCTCGTCTTGCTAGCAGAAACATGACCTGAAGCCTTCAAAGAAAGTGCTTTGAACTTCTGGAGATTATCTGGACTGAAAAAGTTACTAACTTCAGACTTGTTCCTTTCTTTAATTCAAAAGTCATACACAGGTGTGTCTTCTAGAGTTAATTCTTCTAGAGTTAATTCTTTGAAAAAAAGAATTAACGCTGGGTGCAGTGGTGCATGCCTGTAATCCCAGCGACTCGGGAGATTAAGGCAGGAGGATCACAAGTTCAAAGCCAGCCTTAGCTATTTAGCAATTTAGTAAGACCCCATCTCAAACTTAAAAGTTTAAACCCGGAGCCAGGCGCGGTGGCGCTTGCCTGTAATCCCAGCACTTTGGGAGGCTGAGACAGGAGGATCTTGAGTTCAAAGCCAGCTTCAGCAACAGGGAGGCGCTAAGCAACTCAGTGACACCCTGTTTCCACATAAAACAGAAAATAGGGCTGGGGGTGTGGCTCAGTGGTCGAGTACCCCTGACTTCAATCCCTGGTACCAAAAAACAAAATTTAAACCCAGGCATGGTGGCGCATGCCTATAATCCCAGCAGCTCAGGAGGCTACAGCGGAAGGATCGCGAGTTCAAAGCCAGCCTCAGCAATTTAGTGAGGCCCTAAGCAACTCAGAGAGACCCTGTCTCTAAATAAAATATTTTTTAAAAGGGCTGGGTATGTGGCTCAGTAGGTAAGCACCCTTGGGTGCTTAAGTCTCTGGTATAAGAAAGAATTACTATTGCCTTTTCATATGATGAGTTAATCAATATGAAAACCGTAATTTTAAGGCTTTCTCGAACTCAGGAGGTTGAGGCAGGAGGATCACAAATTATAGGCCAGCCTCAGTAATTTAGCCAGACCCTGTCTCAAAATAAAATATGAAAAGAGTTGGGGATGTAGCTGGGCACAGTGGCACATGCCTTTAATCTAGCAGGTTGGGAGGTTGAGGCAGGAGGATTGCAAATGCAAAGCTAGCCTCAGCAATTTAGCGAGGTCCTAAGCAACTCAAGGAGATCCTGTCTTTAAATAAAATATTTTAAAAGTCTGCCTAATTAGAATAAATAATTTTTTTTTTTTTTTGGTACCAGGGATTGAACTCAGGAGTACCCGACCACTAAGCCATATTCCCAGTCCTATTTTCTGTTTTATGTAGAGACAGGGTCCTACATCTCAGCCCTATTTTGTGTTTTATTTAAAGACAGGGTCGCACTGAGTTGCTTAGAGCCTCACCATTGCTGAGGCTGGCTTTGAAGCCGCAATTCTCCTGTCTCAGCCTCCCAATGTGCTGGGATTATAGGTGTGCACCACCGCGCCTGGCAATAAATAAATTTAATTTTAAAAGAAGTCTGAGGATGTGGCGCAGTGGTTAAGTTACCTCTGGGTTCGATTCCCAATACCAAAAACTGTGGTAGAACTGAACTGAGTTCAACCCACAGTACTGCCCCCCAAAAATCAAACAAAAACAAAGGCTTTTCCACTATTTAAACTCTCAAACATTTTCACTGGTTGACATGCAACAATACAAAATTATCTCTCCACTTTCTTGGTCTGATTTTGGCCAAAGGTTTAGCATTTTGTTTGGGGGATTTTGTGGTGGTTTCCTCACCCCGTACTGAGAACTAAACCCAGGGATGCTTTACCACTGAGCTATATCCCTATCCCTTTTTTATATTTTTAATTTTGACACCAGATCTCACTAAATAGCCAAGGCTGGCTTCAAATTTGCTAAACTCCTCCGTCAACCTCCCAAGTCACCAGGATCAAGCCTGGCACATTCTGCGTAATTTGCAGTCTCCTATTTGTCTTATATGCTGCGTCTGCAGAGCCATCTGCCAGCATCTGTCTTATACGACACATGAAGAAACAAGCCGCTGGATCTCAGGCGCTATCATCTGCAGATTCCACCAGCTCTTCTGGGCCTCAGGCAATGAGACACCATACTAGTGGTAATGTTGGGGCCAGGCATGATGGCTCACGCCTGTAATGCCAGCAACTTGGGAGGCTGAGACAGGAGGAAGGCTGAGACGGGAGGATCTCAAGTTCAAAAAGCCAGCCACATCAACGGGAAGTGCTAAGCAAATAAGTAAGACCCTGTCTCTAAATCAAATACAAAATAGGGAGCTGGGGATGTGGCTCAGTGGTCGAATACCCCTGACTTCAACTCCTGATTTAAAAAAAGAAAAAACAAGTAAGGTTGGGTTTAAGAACATCCTCTCAGTTTTTTTACAATAACCAAGTTGTGAATGATCAGAGCAGCCAGATGTGGCGGTACCTGCCTATAATCCCAGAGACTTGGGAGGCTGAGGCAGGAGGATGGCAAATTACAGAGCAATTTAGTAACACACTCTCAAAATAAAAAGATTAGGGCGGGGCTGTAGCTCAGTGCTAGAGCACTTGCTTGAGGCACTGGGTTCAATCCTCAACACCACATAAAAATAAAGATATTGTGTCCATCTATAACTAAAAATGTTTTTGAAAAAAAAAAGATTAAAGAGGGCTGGGGATGTAGCTCAGGGACAGTGTGCTCTTGGGTTTAATCCCTAGTACCACAAACAAATCCTGAAAACGCTCAGATCAGCATCCAAAATGTAACCTCAAACAGATTTGCACTTTCCACAGTTTCCCCTTTGCCTTTTACTCAGTAGTGGATAAACAAGGTCATGGGTCAAGACACTGATCACTGGTCACAGTGGCAAACACATGTAGATCCCAGCTATGTGAGAGGCCGAGGATTGAAAATTCAAGACAAGCTATAACAAGACTGTCTCAAAACAAAAAGGGTTGGGGTGTAGCTCAATGGTAGAGCACTTATCTAGTTTGAGCAAGCCCCTGGGTTCAATCCCTGGTACCCGGAAGGGAGTGGGCAAAAAGGCACCCTAATTTGGGGGAAATTGGAAACTTAGTTTGTTGTTCCTAACACTGACTCAAACCATAGGAATCTCGTTCATCACCCAGAGTGTAGGCATCACCTTGGATGACAGTATGCTGCTTATAAAAAGTGTGAAGTTGACGGTACGGTGGCGCATGTCTGTAATCCCAGAGGCTCCGGAGGCTGAGACAGGAGGATCGCGAGTTCAAAGCCAGCCTCAGCAATGGCGAGGTGCTAAGCAACTCAGTGAGATCCCGTCTCTAAATAAAATACAAAATAGGGCTGGGGATGTGGCTCAGTGGTTGGGAGTGCCAGTGCCCCTGAGTTCAATCCCCAATACTGCCTGCCGCAAAAAAAAAAAAAAAAAAGTGCAAAGTTTGCGATAGTCCTTCATTTATGGCAGCCAGTGGCTGGGATGGAGATATTTGGCTTCATCTGGAAGCAGCTGATTGCCAACAATGTGCCAAAAAAAGAATGACTTATTCCATTTGAATATACACTGCTATAGGAAAAACTTAGAGGCTATTTCGATTTTCATGGACCCTATCTTAAATAATTAATCAGTGGTATTTAAATATTATGATACGCAAAGAGCAGCAGAAAATTTTGTAATGCTAAAGCATTACAAAAAAATGGCATTGTACTAACTGTTTTTTCTTATTTTCTGTATTTTTGATACAACTGGAGGCTTTCGGACTTGAGGAATCGCTTCTCCCAGGGTAAAAAAATCCTAGAGAGAGCATATTTCCCTGTGCAAAGCAACGATCCCTTGTCCATAGCCCCCAGTCCTCTCCTTTAATTAGACCCCTACCATCAGGGCACTATCCTCTGCCCTTTAGTCTTTAGTCTTTAGGCTTCAGGCCAGAAGCTAGGACGTAGCTCAGTGGCAAAGAACTTGTCTTGCATGCTCAAAGCCCTGGGTTTGATCCTCATTTCCAAAAAAAAAAAAAAAAGACTTCAGGCCAGGTACCAGACAACTGCAGATTTACCCTATAACCCAGAGACCAATGAAATTATACAAACTATGCTGTCCTAAATTTGTACCACTAGCTTACCTTAACTTATGGATCCATTCGGAGAAACGGAAAAAGTGATAAAGGTTCCCGGCCACAGTTCCCTCTCTGCCTGTACATCTCATTTAGGTACTTCCGTGACCATCCCTGTGAAGTGCCATGCCTCTTGTCTCCTGGGGATCCTGAGCATTTAAAAAACAAAAAAACAAAAAAAAAAAAAAAACTTATGCCCTTCCTGGCTATCACTTTTGTGTCTGTCTTCGTTATAAGTGCCCAAGTCAAATTCTGTGTATATGGTTAAAACAACTGGGACAACAAGCAGGGTAGTTGGAACCAGAGATGATGAATTAAATTCTCCCATTGCTCTGGGCTTTGTAACTGGCCCCACAGACCGCGGCCACTGCCCGACAAGGTCCTGCTGATGTGGGCAGGCTTGCTGCTTGTTGGCTACTGATCATGTTGTTTCCTGTCCGTTATTGCACTGTTTTCCCAAAAATCCAATTGGAGAGCTGGAAGAGCTGAGTCCTCCCTGAGGTGCTGCCTGGAGCTCTGCTAGAATACACTTTCTGGGACCGCACACAGTCCCAGCAGAGAGGAATGCCACTTGTAGTATGGAACAAGATAGAAGAACATGGGCAATGCCATGAGACATTCCAAGAAAATACTCGGTAATGGGATAGCGCAGAGTTCCAAGATGAGAAGACTGGGGGGAACCATACACAAGAAGACAGCCCTAGAGAATGACTGTCACTAGTATGACCTCAGTACCCCTCAAAGTAACTGCCTGAGAAAACTCAATGCTGCCAGGAAAGTTGGCTATTTTTCTGTTCATTTGTAGTTGTACACGGGCAGCATGTTTTTATTTTATTTGCTTATTTTTGTATGTGGTGCTAAGGATCGAACCCAGTGCCTCACGCGCACTAGACAAGCGCTCTAATACTGAGCCTGAGACCCAGTCCCAGCCCCAGCCCCGAAAGTCGGTATTTGTTTTATCCAAAACACCTGACAGGATATTTACTAAAACAGGTTTACATTATAAATACATAGCTCTTGCAACTCAAAAGTTTATAAAAGACTTGAGAGAGTTGCCGGTCGCGGTGGCGCACGCCTGTAATCCCCGCACTTCGGGAGGCTGAGACAGGAGAATTCAAAGCCAGCCTCAGCAACTGGCGAGGCGCGAAGCAACTCAGTGAGACCCTGTCTCTACATAAAACACAAAATAGGGCTGGGGATGTGGCTCAGTGGTCGAGTACCCCTGAGTTCAATCCCCAGTACCAAAAAAAAAAAACACAAAACACAAAAAAACAAAAGACTTGATCAAGAACGATAAAGCCTTTGTGTTCCAGTCTCTGAGGGAGGATAGGACCCTAACTTAGAGAACCGCTGCTAGCAGAAAGAGCTGTCTTTGTGTTCCTTCCTTCTTCCCATGGAAATCATGTAATTTGGAAACATTGTACATTGCATACACTTAAATTACAAGCAAACTGCTCACATTTGTTTCCTGCTTAATAAACTGAAGAGTCAAAAGTTACACGACTTGCTGGGCACAAAGGCGCACACCTGTAATCCCAGCAGCTCAGGAGGCTGAAGCAAGAAGATTGCAAGTTTGGGGCCAGCCTGGGAAATGTAGCGAGATGCTCTCTCAAAATATGTTTAAAAGAAGCCAGGCATAGTAGCGCATGCCTGCAATCCCAGCAGCTTGGGAAGCGTTGCAGGAGGGTGAGGCAGGAGGATTGCCAGCCTCAGCAACTTAGCGAAGCTCTGAGCAATTCAGTGAGATCCTGTCTCTAAATAAAATACAAAAAGGGTTAGGGATGTGGCTCAGTGACTATGTGCCCCTGGGTTCAATCCCCAATACCCATCCCCCAAAAGTTACATGGCTTGATAAGAATCAAATGAAAAGAAGAACATTTAGAGCAATATTCCTAGAATTAGACTAAATTCTAGAACAATACAAAAGAGTTAACAGCTGGGGATATAGCTCAGTTGGTAGAGTGCTTGCCTTGCATGCACAAGGCCCTGGGTTCAATCCTCAGCACCACAAAAACAAAACAACCAAACCAAAAGAGTTAACAGAACAGCAGGCACAATGCCTGAAATCCTAGATACTCAGGAGGCCAAAGCAAGAGGATTGCAACTTTGGAGCCAGTCTGGGAAATGTATGGAGATCCTGTCTCAAAATATGTTCAAAAGCAGCCGTGTGGGGTGGTGCATGCCTGCAATCCCAGACACTCAGGAGGCTGACTCAGGAGGATTGCAAATTCAAACCCAGCCTCAGCAACTTAGCGAGACCTTGTCTCAAAATAAAAACATAAAAAGAAGCCGGGCACAATGGCACACGCTTGTAATCCCAGCACTTTGGGAGGCCAAAACAGGAGAATTGCGAGTTCAAAGCCAGCCTCAGCAAGAGCAAGGCGCTACGCCACTCAGTGAGACCCTGTCTCTAAATAAAGCACAAAATAGGGCTGGGGATGTGGCTCAGTGGTTGAGTACTCCTGAGTTCAATCTTTGGTAACAAAAAACAAAAAACAAAAACAAAAACATAAAAAGGGCTGGTGATGTGGCTCAGTATTTAAGTGCCCCTGGGTTCAATTGCCGGTACCTCCCCCCAAAAAAAAGCGGTGGCAGGAGAGGGGCATGTTGCTGGGGGGATGTAGCTCAGTTGCAAAGCACCCTTGGTTTAATTCTCAGTACTACCGAAACAGTTATAATTATAGTACTATGCTTAACAATGCTAAAATATATGTCAATATATTAGCACTGGCTAATAAAATACATTATTACCAATACAGTATCTCAATCAGAATCAAAACTTTCTGGTGTTGGAGAAAATTCTTAAGCCTTTTCCCCTTGCAGTTCTAATTTGGTGCAAATACTCTTTAAAACATTTAAGTCCTGAGAAATATGGCAATCCTGTCCTATGCTAGCTGCTGCAACTACTGACAGTTTGTCTGATTTTTTTTCCTCAAGGATAGTTAGTAATGATGATTTGTTTGCAGTAATAATTAAACTCATTCAGCAGCCTGAAAGACATCACTTCATTCCTTACAAAATTTTTATTTATTCCAAATGATTTATAACTACTATAGAAAACTACTTATGCAGTGTCTGTGTCAGCCATTTGAGGACTTTTATGCAAATCCTACCAATTTGCAATATACTCTAAAGAAGGTAAAATAATTTTTAGTAAGTATTGTCCTTCAACTTGTACAGTCTCTTATGATTCAGTGTCATAGTTCATATATATCAAATCCAAATTATTTTCCAACAACTTGAGGAAATCTCCCACTGCAAGTTGGACATTTGCAAAACCCCTTTGTCAAGTTTTTCAAGCAACTGTGTACCTGTTACTCTGACAACTAAAACATGTCCACTATGAAAAGAACAGCCAAGCAATCATGTGAAGTGAAATCCCTCACTGGACGATTTCAATCAGATCTGAAGCACCTGAATTAAGTAGTGCAACATCAGCACAAACGGCACGACACAGCGACACTGCGTTAGTTATTTCCAAACGGCTCTCCGTTCGTTTTACAGTAATTTGATGACCACCAAATTCCACATTAACTCAGAAAGAACTAACATACAAAACCTACAACCAGAAGAATGAGAAATTACAGTTCATTTATGTATGATGTGTCAAAAAAAAAAGATTATGTAGAAACAGGAAAATATAATCCATTTTAGTATGATAACAATATGTACCTTATAACTGTATAAATACATTGTGAGCAAAAATGTGAAGTAGTGGCCGGGGTTACGGCTCAGTGATAGCCTGCTCGCCTAGCACGCGTGAGGCACTGGGTTAGATCCTCAGCACCACATAAAAATAAAATAAAGATATTCTGTCCACCTACAACTAAAAAATAAATATTAAAAAATTTTTTTAAAAAATGTGAAGTAGTGAATATACATTAAAGAAAAGAATTGTTGAAGTAGGATAAAGGTGTATTTTTTTTGTTTTGTTTTTTGTTTTCGTTTTTTACATAAAATAGTTCATTATATAAAAAAAAAAAAGAGCCATGTGCAGTGTTGCACGCCTGTAATCTCAGCGTCTTGGGAGGCAGAGACAGGAAAATCGCGAGTTCAAAGCCAGCCTCAGCAACTGCCAGGCACTAAGCAACTCAGTGAGACCCTGTCTATAAATAAAATACAAAATAGGGAGCCGGGCGCAGTGGCGCACGCCTGTAATCCCAGCACTTTGGGAGGCTGAGACAGGAGAATCGCGAGTTTAAAGCCAACCTCAGCAATGGCGAGGTGCTAAGCAATTCAGTGAGACCCTGTCTGTACATAAAAAACACAAAATAGGGCTGGGGATGTGGCTCCAGTGGTCGAGTACCCCTGAGTTCAATCTCCAGTACACCCCCAAAAAATACAAAATAGGGCTGGGGATGTGGTTCAGTGGTTGAGTATCCCTGAGTTGGATCCCCGTTACCAAAAAAGAAAAGAAAAGAAAGAAATCAGTCATGGACATTCCTGGAAAACCATATAAAGAGCATTTGTTTCATACATTCTTTTAAAATCCACACTAAAACAAACTTAGTTTCCAAACCTGCAAAATGTGCTCCCAATTCCTTTTATATGGGAATTTTACGTTCTTTTTGTTATAATTTAATTTTTTTAGTTGTTGATTGACCTTTATCTATTCATTTATTTATACGCAGTGCTGTGCTGAGAATCAAATCCAGTGCCTCCCACATGCGAGGCAAGCACTCTACCACTGAGCCACAATCCCAGCTCTCTCTTTTTGTTATAATTTAAACGAAGCATTTAAGCAATCATCACTAAAAATCAAAGGTGAATTCGGAAAAAGGTTTTCATGGCTATTGCTCCCCTGCCTTCTCTGATGGCCACCCTCTAGGCACCTCCTTGTTGTCAGCTATACCTAATCGCCTTTGCCCATTTTCACTTCTCTGACTCTCCCAACCACTGTACTCCTTTCTCTCTTATACTCCCTTTAAAACACCCAAATTTCCTCTGCTCAGATCTTAAGACAGCTCGGTTCTTTCCTCTGTCGGTGGTTACTGGACAAAATCTGTTTCCACCACTTCATCTAATGCCACGCTATTTATCTTTGACAGTTTTCTGGTGCCATGACTCTGGTCTGAATCAGAACTACCACAGGGACCATGGACCTCTCAGTGTGCCCAGTGCTTGCTTGGGTACCTGGTAGGGAATCCGACTCCCAGTTTGGTGTTCTGGACAAACATCCTCTAAAGTATGGTAAGGAAAGATTTTGATTCTTACCATTCTGGGTGTCTGGTTTGACTTCTTTTGAAAGGTACTTCTGGAGCTAAACTTCTTTCTCAGGTCCCTAGTTTTGAGTGGGGTTCATTCCCTGACTCAAGCTGGATTTGTTTTGTTGTTGTTGTTTTGTCTTTTTTTTTTTCCCCCAGTGCTAAGGATTGAACTCAGGAGCACTCTACCACTGAACCACATCCTTCTTATTTTATTTTGAGACAAGTTCTCACTAAATTGTCAAGGCTGGCCTCAAACTTTCGATCCAACTGCCTCAGCCTCCTGAGTCCCTGGGGTTACAGGCATTCAGCACCACGCCTAGACTAAAAAATGTTTTCCTGCCTTCTTATAAGGTCTTTCCGTGCTCTATAAATGATCTAATTTCTCCCATGGGAACTTCTCAGCCCCTCAAACTCTTGCCTTAAATCCCTATGACAATATGCTTCACCACTATATTCCTAATTCTCTTTGTTTTCTTTCTTGTTGACAAAACTTTGAGTTATGATCACCTTTTGGCGAGGCGCTAAGCAACTCAGTGAGACCCTGTCTTTACATAAAACACAAAATAGGGATTGGGATGTGGCTCAGTGGTCGAGTGCCACTGGTACCAAAAAACAAAAAAACAAAAAAGGAAAAAACGGTTTATTTATCCAAACTTCACCAAACTGTGGAGGCTTTTTTTTT
>PVHX01001128.1:0-227083 GCA_004024805.1 Geosciurus inauris | reverse complement strand
GACTGGATTGTAGACTTTTGTACTATATTGCAGAATCCAGTATCTGTCTTTTGGTGGTTATGTAAAAGGCCTGAAGAATTCCAATCTAGTGTACAATCTGGGATATTGGCATGTTCATTGTATATCTGTGTCTGATACAAAAAGGTAAAGTAACACAATTACAATATATGATTAAATGCAATAGTCCAGGTACTTTTTTTGTTGTTTCAAATAAATACCTACTATTTGCCACACACACACACAAAAGATGGACAATAAGGGGAAAGCAGCATAGAAGACCACTCAGACAATAAAGGAAAATGAAATTAGACAAAAAAAGAAAGGAAAACATGTTAAAAGGCAGAAAGCAATAAGAAACTAGGAAATAATAGATTAGAAGTCCTTTCATTTCAGGAACATGTAGATAGTTCCATTTTAAGTCTTTTCTTTACTCATGATTGTGTTCTGAATTAACAATTTAATTTCCTTCTAAGACATGGAAGGTCACGCAGAGGGGAAAGAAATGAAAACACTAAGATTTTGCTGTTTGTTAGTTGTAGTTGTTATTACGTTCCATGCTCAGGAAGCAAAGCTGGTTAGAGGGTGAGCAGATGTCTTGAAGATATCACCAAATCTCCACCACCATGCACTCAATGCCTTACACTCACTGATGACCCAGGCAGAGGAACAATGACCTGACAACTGGATCTGCACAAAATGATACTGGGCACATTAACAACCTGCATGATGAAGCAGCAGGCTGACATTTTATTTAAAAAACAGAATGACATTTCGGGAAAGCCTCATATAGAAAAGAAATTTAGAGAAAACTCTGGCTGGCATTAATACCAAGTAAGAGAACAAAGGGTAAAGCTTACCAAAATTGGCTGAATACGATCAGATTGGCAGAGAAAAAAATCAATTGTTCCTAACTTCACACCAGAAAAATTCTAGGTTAATATTTTTCAAAATGATTTATATGATTAAAAATATCTTAGATGAGGAGAAATCATAATGAACAATTTTAATAGATTGGAATTCATAAATGTATTCAATAATTATGTAGCAAAATAACTATGAACAAAAATAAACATATTAAAGACAAAAATTTAATGCTTTTAACATCCCAGTAACTCTTACAAATCAATATGGGAAATATTAATAACCACAAAGAAAAGTGGAAAGGGACAAACTCAAGGAAAAGAACATAAAGGGCTAATAATGCCTCTTGAATTTTAATAAGGCTTTGTATGTAACAAGAATAACTCACAGATTAGATAACATAGCCTGTGGCTTTTGTTTTAAGGTTTATTATTTTGCAACAGGAAACCATAAACTCATACCATTTTAAACAGGTGGACCAATCAACCATGCTGTGTCTTGTTCAAAAAATCCAGTTTGGGGGCTGTGGCTGTGGCTCAGTGGTAGAGTGCTTGCCTAGCATGCGTGAGGCACTGGGTTCGATCCTCAGCACCACATATAAATAATAAATGAATAAAATAAAGATCCATCAACAACTAAAATTTTAAAAAATCCAGTTTGGTAAGAGATAATGATGGATCCCATCAAAGTGAAAAATTAAAACCACATTTTCTAAGAAAATTAAGTTTTAAAAATACTAACTTTATCATCATTAACAAAGGTCGAGAAAGTGGCACAGCTCTACAAGTCTGGCTTATAAATTACTTAGTACAACTGCTGATTACATTAAATTACCAATCTATGGATGGTACTAGCTAAGGTGACACTCGTGCATAAATAGGATTCATGCACAAAGAATTAATCCACTGAAGAGATGTCTCAAAGAAACATATATAAACTTGAAGATCCATAACAGACAAAGGAAAAAAAAAATAGCTAGGCACAGTGGCGCACACCAGTTATCCCAGTAGCTCAGGAGGCTGAAGCAGGAGGATGACAAGTTCAAAGCCAGCCTCAGCTAAGCAATTCAGTGAGACCCTGTCTCTGAATAAAATACAAAATAGGACTGGGGGTGTGGCTCAGTGGTCAAGTGCCCCTGAGTTCAATCTCTGGTAATTTTTAGGAAAAATAACCAGTTAACTCCTGTGTGTGTCAATGTGTGTCCCTTTTATTACCCAGAAAGTGCTACCTGTAGTATTTTTTTATTATTATTTTATATACTGATTTCCAAAGAGTGAAGTCAATATCAGGTAATGAACAGGTATGACCAGGATATAGTCACAGGACTATTTAAGATATTCGACAATGGAGAACAATGAACACACCACTCTGAAGCCAGAGTAAAGATTGATCCAGAGGGCTAATAAGGTTCCAAAATTGCTAATCAAGTTCCTTTCTTACAATCTGACTGAAAAAACATAATACTAACCAGAAACTTACATCTAAGGATTAATTTTCATTCAATTAATCATCAACCAAGAATCTCTTCAGGTCCTAATATTAGGAATAGGATAAAAATAAGTATATGCCATGATCTTTTTTCCCCCTTAAGGATTTAAGAGTAGGCAGGAAAGGATATAAGAATATAAGAATTAAAAACACTTGGAGAAATCAGAAAATGACACTAAATAATAAATTGTGAACTGGAGATCATCAATATTTAAATATCAAAGAAAGACCAATAAGAAAATCTGGAATGGCATGAAGATTTCATGGAAAAGAGACAAATTACACTCCAAAAGGGGCAGAATTTGGACATTTGAAAGAACAGTAATGACACTGTAGGCACGAGGGAGCAATTTGGTTTGCTAAACCAAATTATATATCCAAATTCTCTTCCACCCACAGCTAGAGGGATCCAAATCAGAAATGATCCAAATCAATGTTGAGTCAAAGGTCATTGACTCCTGCATCAACCAGCAGTTAACCATAGTAACTTTGTATAACAGAGAGCCATGATGAACATTCTGATAGCAACTGGCAAGATGGATCCAAGAGGAGAAACTGGTACTGGAGAGATCCAAGAGAAAGAGAGACTACGGAGAACCTCTAACTTCAAGGTCTTGAAAACCTATACTGGGGTCATCACCACTGTAATAGAGAGGAAGTAGCAGACCTGAGCCCAGTGCATGAATATCAGCAGAACTCAGATAACTGATTCCAGAATACGAATGAGAGAAACAAGAGCACCAAAGTTCCTAACCCAAGGGAACAAGAAATTCCATCTGTTTCCTTATTTTTTAAATAAGGATAAAACCCACTCCACTAAAATAAATTATAACCTATACATGATTAGATGCTACAGAGTCTATCATTCTCTTTGGCTCCTGTGTATGGAGAATGACTATCTTAGGAGGAAGAGCCCATCTCCCACTCTAAAAGTAGAAATGCCCAATACTCACATCCCAGCTTCCACTGAAGCTCTCACCTAAGCTCCTGACCTGCATTCTGCCAGTCAGGTACACCTACCTGCCCCAGACTGTAACCTAGAAACTATTGAAATGAGAAGGCAAGGCACATATACAGCAAATGGTGGTAACATCTCAATCATGGCTCTGGAGCAGTGGATGGAGTCCAGGATAACTGTCAAGGGGCAAGGACAGTGCCCCAGCTAACTCTCATCACCAGAGGAATTCAATGCTGTGATTTTAGGAAATGTTCCTGGCTGCCTCATTCTAAGGTCCTTCCAGAGATTCTGTGACCAACTCAATGTGCTTCAAGTGACTTCCTTTTCCATCTATTGAAATCAGTGTCTATTCTTGTGGCATATAATAACCCTGATTGATAAAGATGCTAATGAGAACAGCCTGTGAAACAGCAGTTAAGCACCTCCTTTAAAAAGAAAGGATATTTGGAATGAAATTCAGAGACTATCTGTCAATAATCAGGGTTTATTAAGGCTACAAGGAAACTAGAAGCAATACTTCCAAAGTCCTAGTTTCTTCCATAAACAATAGATAACCACTGTTACAATTTAGATATGAGATATCCCCCAAAAGCTCATGTGAGAGACATGCAAGAAAGAAATGAAATGATTATAAGAGCCTTAACCTAATTACTGAATTAATCCAATCATAGGAATTGACTGGGTGGTAACTGTAGGCAGGTAGGGCATGACTGAAGGTGGGTCATTTAATTTCTCTGAGCTTTTTCTCATATATAAAGTTGAGCACTGAGATAACCATGCCAATTCCACAAAGGTTTTGGGGGATTAAATGATATCATTGATGCAAAAGCCTTCACCTCATCCCAAGCAAACATACAGTGGTGCTCAAGCAAATACCTATTGGTTTCTTAGTTGATGAACACTGGCCACATGCAGTCTTCCACAATCTCATGGTCTTTTCCAGTCCTGGTGATACAATCTCATCTCTTAGCCTGATTCTGCAAACCTCCTGGCAGTGTAAAAAAAGTCACAAATTTGCTCCAATGCCAAATGGGCCTACCTGTAGTGCTCACTGATATTTAGGCTTAATGTTTTTCTTTTAGCCCATATATTTTTGCCTGCTTTGAGTCATAAGAACTTCAAGCTAGAATCTCAAGATTTTAAAGTAATATACTCTCATTGTATATAATCTGGAAAGCATAGAAAAAGGTACAAAAGTAGGAATGTCATCAATCTTTTATAGCCATGAAAAATCTAAAAAAATGTCTATTCAAACTTTCTTACTTTCTAGACGAGCAGGGAAGGTCCTGTGATCACATAGACCATGGTTTCATATATTAACAAGCTGTTATTGAACATCTGTAGGTGGCAGCATCATTAAACAGGCCAGAGTCCTGGCTCCAGCCTGAGCTCCCTGGGTCTTGTGCAATGAACTACATGTTCAGAGACTGGAGTGACTACCTCACAAGCCCCCAGGACAAAGATCTTCCAGGAACAATCATCAAATCCTAACAGCTACAAGAGCCTCTAAGAGGTTCTAAGGTATCCTTCCCAGGAAACATCCACAGCTCTCACTCTAAAAGAGCTCGTTACTTAATGGAAATGATCCACACTTGACAAGAACAGACAGACTGAAAAAAAAATACAGTAAGATCTCAAGGGACAGGAAAGGGGAGGTGATTTACTCCCATTGATGGCAGTGGGGAGCCTCACAGAGATGCGAATGTGTGTGCTGAGCCTAAAGAGCAAGGGGAATTTCCATGGATGAAGAGGCATCTGGTGCCTAGGTGGTGGCATAGAGGCAAGGGGTGTGCCAGTGCACAGCAGGTCTGAGGAACCATCAGCCACAGCAAGGCCTGTGGGGCAAAAAGACAAGTCAAGGTACTGTATACACTGATCATAGCCATATTATGAAAAGTCTTCCAGGTTGTGTTAGGAACTGTAGGTCTTTTCTTCTGTAGCACAGGAAGCCATCAAAAGAGCATGAGGAAAAGAGAAGAGATAGAGTCAGAACTGAGTTTTGAAATCACTGAGATTGGAAGATAGACACAGGGAATTAGGGAGGCCAGTTAAGTGACCTCTGTGATGGCCCAGATAACAAGAAATGAGGCATCTACAGGCAGCAGTTAAGGAGAGAGGGAGCAGGGCATTTCTCAAGTGGCTGGCAGAGCACAAAAGGGCACTGACAACCAGACAGAATAATACCTCTCTGCTACATAATACATACAGCTGTGCCAAGACCAAAAGAAAGAGAAAGGAGAGGAGGAGGAGGAGGAAGAGGGAGGAAGAGAAGGAGAAGAACAAGAAGATGATCAAAAGAAAAGCTCCTATTAGCAAATAGAGAGTTTTATTTTCAGAGAGAAAAAAAGCAGTATTGTTCTAGTGCCTCTGGACTCAACTTGATACTTTCATGTGTCTGATAGAGAGACCCCTCACAAGTTCTGGCCACCACTCACACAGAGGCAATTAACTCAGAAAGGACACCAGGGAGCACGCTTGACACTAAATGGCACGTGGGGACTCAATCTAGCCAACTGCTCTGATCCAGTTCTCAACTGGGCCATGTGCCAGGGGTGCATTGGGACCAGGGCAGGCTGGTCTGGACCCTTCAGTGAAGTTGATCTGAATGCAGTGAGGATCTGGTAGATCACAGACACACCCAAAATAGCACTCTCTGCTCCATCTAGTGGCCTCCAAGGACCACCCATCAATCAGGACCTGCCTGGAACTCAGTGGCTCTCTCCCACATGTGGTCTCATCAGTTAAGCTTAGTGGAAATGCACCAGAACATTTTTACCGTGAAATGCTGAACCTGTGTTCAGTAATGGGTACCTGGGAAGAATCACACTGACCCATGTTCTGGGAGAGAGGAAAGATGGGAAGAAAGGTTACTGGATAAATAAACTATGATAAATTATATATTGGTATTATCCAGAAGAGTTAAAATATGAACTGAAACTATATATGCCACAAGGGATTAATCTTGAAATTTAAAAATTTAAAAAGCAATGGTTTGTGGTATTTCTCTAAATAATACATATAAGAAAAGCACACAAACAGTATACATAATGTACATGATACATAAGTAGTAAAGGATAAGACGGAATCCCAGGGTTAAAGTGAGGACATTCCCATGGAGCCAAATCTTGGGGAGCTGGCTTCTCACTGTCCCCTCCTGTTTGATGCCTCTCCTCTTGAACCACTATCCTCATCAGGAAAAACATTAAAAAGAGGTCACACCACAGGCCTCCATGCAAGTGCCTGACCTCCCTGAAAAATATCATCCTTGTAGTCAGAAATCTACATGGAGTTCTCTTCAATTAAATTTTCTGACACAAGAACTTCTGGGGAAAAAACAATTATTACTATGGAGGGGTTTTGTTTGTTATCTTGAATATTAGTGATTTCTGTTTTTAAATCAAGGTTGTGTGTTGGGGGAGACCTTTTCTGATCCTTTCTCCAGCTGAAATACCAAAACAGATTGCCTCAAAGAAACTACATATTTTGCCTTTAACAGTTTAACTTTTGCTTTTCTCCTTCAAAATGCATTATCACTATCAAAATCTTACCAACAGGAATGATTTTCTTCCCTTGCTATCACACAGACTGAATATGTATATTCGGGTTTGAGGGAGGGAGGGAAGACAAAATCATGGTCAAAAGTCTCATCACTGGCAAATGGAAGCATTAACTGAGTACGTAATGTGGTCTTTCTTATGAAAAGACAACAAAATGAGATGAAACCAATGTGACAAAATACTTCTTTCTCTTCAATCCTGATAATCAGAATATGGACATCTCGAAATAGGCCTTTTGAGAAGAGTGGAAATATAACATTTTAAACAAGTTTTGAGTGGAAAAATGAGGGTGGGGGAATTTGCCATGTAGCTTTTTGTAGTACCTTCTAAAAAAAACACCCTGCCCCAGTACTTCCTCCAAACTGCTTTCTCAACATGGAAGTGTGCTGACAATAGGGTTAAACCTATGACAACAGTCACTGCACAGACTGCCTTTTCCTCGTCTCAGGTTGAAGGCTACCAGACAAAAATGACTGACTTCCATTTCTCCAATAACCCATTTTTAAAAAATCCTTCCAATCCAATATACTTAGAAGAAATAACAGTAGTCTAGACTCTTTTCCATTTACAAAACGGGACAAGCTTTCCTTCATACTTACGTAACAAAGAAGAATGCAAACTTCCTAATGACCTAGATGACTAAGGCCATGCACAGTATAAAGCTACAGTCTTGTGCCCGTCATGAGTTGAGAGGTACCTCCGTGACTCATGAGACCATCTCTGGAGAAATGCAATATAAAGAAGTAAGCTTCTCACTGTGCATGTACTATGGATGGGTATCTTAGAGAAGCATTACTAATCTTGGCACCCACATATCCTAAAATAATCACTTCTATTCTTATGTCCTTAAAAGACGAAGTTCTGAACACAGAGTACTTTCAGTCACCTAAGGAGAACTATATATGTAATGCACATATATTCACTAACTTGGAAATAAGCACTGATCATCAGGAAGTGTGGTAGGCATTAAAATACAATAAAGAATAAGACAATGTCCCTTCAACATGAAGTCAACATGGGAAAGAAAGATAGTAAACAAAAACACAAAACAATTATAGGCAACACTTAGTTCTGTGAAGGAACTCTCATTGGTGCAGGGCAAGTGAAAGAGGGAAACCCATTTCAGACAGAAGAAGCCTATCTGGGGAAAGTTAAAGTGTAATGTGAAGCTCCAGAGAGAAGGGGCCAACCCCATGAAGATGAGGGGGGAATGTTCTGGGAGGAGGATCAGCAAATATAAACACTAGAGGTGGAAGAGACTGCTGGGCATGTTGTGGGAGGTGGCAGACAGCCTGCATGTCCACAGCAGAGAGGGACAGAGGAGGCTGGAGTGATATAAAGAGGCCAGATCAGGCACCAACAACAAAGAACTTCCAGCTGGAACATGAACAATCTGAGATGCATTTGTACAGGATCCCTTTGCTGCTCTGTGGAAACAGAATGGAGGAAGAAAAGAGCCAAAGTGAGAAAAACTAAGTTAAGAAGCTCCTATAATAATACAGGCAAAAGATAATGTTGGTATGGACTAAACTGGTGCAAAAAAGACTCATTCTTTCTACAATAAACATTTTTGAACACCTACTATGTACCAGTCAGCAGTCCAGATGGTGGGGATAGTGAAGGGTGAGGTTAACAAGGCATCCTTTGTTCTTATTAATATTACATGTTTAAGGAGATAAAAATAAGGAAAAGAATCACTAAATCACAAAATTTTGGAAGATGCTATGAAGACAATAAAACAAGTTGATATGATAGGGAGGATTTTGGGGATGGAACTTTAGACAGACTATTTAGGCTACAGAGTCAAGAAAGGTCTTTTACCTGAGCTCTGATTGATGAGAAAGTATCTGAAAGCATCAAAGAGAAGCAGAAAAGTGGTCAAATTCAAAGTGAATCTGGGAGATAGAAGCTATAAGGCTTGCTTACATGTGACAATAAAGAATCAAGAATAAGGACTGGGGTACAGCTCAGTGGCAGAGCATTGTCCACCATGAGTGAAGCCTGGGTTTGATTCCTAGCACCACACAATCAGGCATAATGTCCAGGTCTTCAATTTTAGAAAATACAGACAATGGTGACATTTTCTACGTTAAAGGCTTGGGAAGAATAATCTCTATTAATTTTGGTATTAGGGATTCCATTTTGGACATAATAAATTTGAGGTCATGAGAAACATGTGAGTCTAAAGCTAAAAATAAGAGGCCTAGTCTTAATATTAAAAGCAGAGAATCTATACAGAAATAGTCAAGCCATGGGAATGGGTGAGGCTGCCCATGTTGGCTGTTCTTATGGTTTAGATGTGGGTGTTCTGCAAAAGCTCATGTGTAAGACCATGCAAGGAGGTTTAAATGTGAACTGACTGGGTTATGAGAGTCTTAACCAAATTAGTGCATTAATTCCAGATAGGAATTAATTGGTGGTAACTATAAGCAGGTAGGCTGAGGCTGGGGGTGGAGGGTCACTGGGGCCCAAACGATGTCTGTTACGAACTGAATATTTGTGTACCCCAAAATTCATATACTGAAACCCTAAACCCCAGTGTTGCTGTATTTGAGATGAGACTTCTAAGGAAGTAATTAACATTAAATTAGGTCATAAGAGTGAGGACCTGATCCAATAGGAATATTGTCTTTATAAGAAGAGAAGCCAGAGAGTTCTGCTTCTCTCCCCTCCTGCCCATGCACCAGGAAAGTCATGCTGGGATATAGTGAGAAGGCAGCTGTCCAACAAGCCAGGAACAGGGATCTCACCAGAAACCAGTGTTGCCTACTGTTTCATCATGGGCTTCTAGTCTCCAGAACTATGAGAAAATTAATTTCTGTTGTATAAGCCACTCTGGCTATAGTATTTTGTTACAGAAGCCCAAGCAGACTAATACACTATCATTTCAAGGAAGCAGAGAAAGAAAAAGGTCTCAAGAAGTAGATATGGGTGCATTGCGTAGAATGTGGGCAAACAGCAAAAACATCAAAGTCATGGTGATGTTGATAAAAATAATTTTAATGTAGTTATGGAAACAGATGCCAAACAAAAATGATGAAGGAAAGATGTACATAGGATAACTTAGAAAATTTTACTGAGGAAAAAGAAATGAGAATATGGTGACAGAGGGGAACAGAGTAAAGGAAAATTTTTTCAACAAAAATGGAAACATGTTTATATGCCGATGGAAATGATCCTATAAAGAGACCTAAATGGAGGTCACGTAGGTTTTCCATTCCCATATACATGGTTTTGTGCTAGGTGTTGAGGATCCAAAGATGAATGTGGCCATCCTTCTCATAAAACAAATACAACTCCAAACAAAACAACCCACAGACTGTTCTTGATCAAAAATATTTGAACAGCTGGACACAGTGGCCTATGCCTGTAATCCCAGTGACGTGAGAGGCTAAGGCGAGAGGATCACAAGTTTGAGGCCAGCCTTAGCAACTTAGCAAAGTCCTAAACAACTTGGTGAGACCCCATTTCAAACTTGAAAAATAAAAGGCTAAGGATGTGGCTCAGTGGGAAAGAGGCTCTGAACTCAATCCTCAGAATCCCCACACCCAAAAAAATATCTTGAACACATACTATCCACATTTGTACTACACTGCAATAGTACATTTTATCTATGCTACATTTTCAGTTAAATAAACTGTGGACATTTTGACTTAAGAAAAAATGCAATTAAGCCCGGCGCGGTGGCGCAAGCCTATAATCCCAGCACTTAGGGAGGCTGAGACAGGAGAATTGCGAGTTCAAAGCCAGCCTCAGCAACGGCAAGGGGCTAAGCAGCTCAGTGAGACCCTGTCTCTGCATAAAACACAAAATAGTGCTGAGGATGTGGCTCATCCTCAGGGTTGAGTGCCCCTGAGTTCAATCTCCAATACCAACAAGAAAAAGAAAAAAGAAAAAAAATGCAATTAAAAGGTTAGTGCATTTTATGGCTCAACTATGAATTTATATATTCCTTATAGTCACTAGTAATAACTAAATGGTGAGTCATAATGATGTATTAGATCTCAGAGAATCTTATTAAGACATATTTTAAGTAACATAATATAGAAGCAGTATAAACCAAAAGAAATAGAAGACTGAGTACTATTTTTAAAAGTAAAAGAACCCACAGATCATCAGGAATTAAACATGGGACTCAGTTATTTGAAATGAGACAATCATGTGTGTCTCTAAAATAGAAATCACCAAACTACCACACGTGGGCCAAATATATATCATTACCTGTTTTTGTAAGTAAAGTTTTATTACAACAAAATCATGTTTATTCATTTACATATTGTCTATAACTTTCATTTGCTACAATGGTAGATCTGAGTAGTTGCAACTGAGACTGGATGGCCTAAACATTCTAAACTTTTTCCTATCTTATCTTTTACAGAAAAAACTTGCCGACTCCTGAACTACACAGTTTTGCAAAAGGACCAGGTTGCCATAAACATATTAGTTTATAATGGCTGTGTAAAGAGTAGCATCAAATTATTACCAATAATGAGTCTTTATCACATATTATTGTAACTTCTCTATAAGTTCTGTTGGAATATTAAGGAAGGTGAAGAGAGGAAAATATGATGCGGAAATAAAATTGAGAATCCATATAATTACCCCTTACCAACTACTATAATTTCTTTTTTTGGGTGGTACTAGGAATTGTGCTCTACCACTGAGCTACACCCCCAAACCTACCACTGATTTCAAAGACAGTACCTTACTGAAGAAAAAACTGTCACATCCCATTCCTTTATAGTGGACTCAAAAGGAAGGGAATGTAGGCAGATCCATGGTAGAGGAAAACCTAGTGCTTTCTCATTCTCATATGAAGAAAGGATTATAACTACTCTCCTACAGAAATTTCATTCTGTCAAACTGGTCTCCTGCCCTACCCACAAATACTACCACCTCTCCTACAGCAATGCCTTTGCCCAAATTGAATCCTCTTCTTTTTCATCAAAATCTCTCATAAAACATCAGCCTAAACAAATCTCAGGCACCTTTCAAAGCTCACCTCCTGCCTGGATCTCTTTTTTGCTCATCCCAGCCAAAGCTGACTCTCCCTTCTGGATTTTGAGTACCTCTGCCATTGTCAGGAAACTTATCAAAAACTATCTTATGGTATTGTACATTTATGCCCATTTATACACAGCTGGGTTATAACAGCATACTAGAAGAAAGGAATCATCTCTTATAACCCCTTGTCCATTCCAGCAACAACAGATGTGAATGCATAGAGGCTGTGTCCTCTTAATGAAATGAGGCCTCAATAATAAGGCCTCCAGTAGTAAAACTTACCACATTGTTATTGTCTTTATGTTAGAAGATTTAATTTAAAGGTTTACATTGGTACAAAATGTATGTTCAACAACAGATTGCAATGCACATATTTAAGTCTGAGTATGTTTTTCTTTATTTCACTGCTTACTAGTCTTAGAGTCATGAACTCTTCTGAGTTTTATTTGAAAATAGAGATAATAAGAATATGAGCCCTTCTGTGTTAGAGTTCACAGTGAAGTTCAATTAAATAATGTAAGTGCAAGTGTTCAGGAAAAAAATCAAAGTTGCTATACAAACATTAAGGTCATAGTTTATTATTGCTCTGGTGTGCTACAACTTGGCAAACAGCCCACTGATTGATGTGATGGCTTCTTGGGATGAATCTCCTTCCAATCCTAGTGAAAAGCCAAGGGCTATTCCGGCACTTAAGCTTTATGGCACTCAATAGTCAGGTCAACTGATCATTACAAAGTGCTTTCACAAAAGGCCTGTTACAGAGGCTACAAGGTGAAATCTTTGAAATCACATAGCATTAATCAAATTGATTTTTCTGATAGGATCTGAAGCCAATATTCATACAAAAAGGAAACAAATGGAAAATAAAGGGCATAATGCCAACCTAAGTTTATATTTTTAAAGCAGATAATACTTTAACATCTGTTACACATTATCATTTTTTCCAGTTTTCACATTAAAAATGCTCGTTTTACTTGTATCTACCATTATACATCATACTTGTATCTACCATAAATCTTATAAAAACCAAGAAAACAGTAATGACCTAGAAGTTAATATGCTAAATAATTTCTTATACACAGGTTAATATCCCTAATTCAAAAATCCTAAATCCAAACTTCTCCAAAACCTGAAATGTTTTGAGCACAGACAGGATGTTGCAAGCGGCAAATCCTACATCTGACTTTATGTGATGGGTCAAAGTCAAAATGCAGATGTACTACAAGTATTATATAAAATTACTTTCAGGCTATATGCATATGGTCTATATGAAATAAAACAAATGAATGTTGTGTTTGGACTTGGGTTTCATCCCCAAGATAGCTCATTATATATATGCAAATACTCCAAAATCCTAAATCTAAAGCATTTCTGGTTCCAAGCTTTTCAGAGAGGGGAAACTCAATCCATATAACCTTTAATACATTTCTTGTCTTCATCCTGACCTTTTTAATTTAAATATATTTTTAGTTTTCTCTGTACTTTTATTACCCTGAATCATGTATGGCATCCAGTCAGAGCTTCTCTAAGCAAATAAAATTAAATGTAAAGAAGACAGAGGTGAACTGGAAGAACTGCTTACTACAGAGAGAAATAAAAAGAAACCTCTCTTCCATCCTTATTCTCCCCAGGTGTGAGTGTGAAGTATAACTTGCAAATGACGTTAACACTCTCTGTACCACTCTCTGTAGTTGACATTTGACATTTTTAAACTGTCAGCCTACTGATCAGGGTCTGTCTTTGCTACCTAGACCCAATTAGGAAATGTGAGTGGATTTATAACCAGCTGAAAAATCACACTCAAGAAGCAGTGATTAAAGAATTGATTGATATATGGAGAGAACACTCTAGGAAGTAGATTAATGTTGTCTCAGCTGCCCAAATCAGACATGATCAAAGAACTCTTTCTACTAAAGTACTTGGCTGCAGAATCCTCTTCAACAGTGTTCCAAAAAGCTATTACCAACAAATCAGAATAGGCAGATGACATGAAATATATTTGAAGTCCCTGGATTAAGTTTTCTGAGGTTAATGCCCTTACCCTTATTTAATCTCAGATGTATTTTACCACTGATTTTATTTACTCTTATTATTTCTAACAATGACCAAAGTAAACTTTTAAAAAGAACCTTGTAGGAAATGTGAATCAAAATTCAAAAAGAAAGCTAAAGTTTGTTTGCTTAACATCTTGAATTTATTTCATATTTATTCATGGCCAATCCCTGTTCTAGATCAACTAGGGGATTTAGAATTACTCAGAAGTACCCAAATTATCTAGGACACAAAAGTCAGGTCAAGACTAGACTGAACACACCCCAAGACAGGTAATCCTAAAGCTGCTAGGCATCCCAGGAAGTGCTCTAGATGCTCCCCAGTCCAGACAATTTGGTGAGTGAATTTGGAGAACTAATCGGTGCCCAAGCTGTGTGCTGACATTTAGTCTCTCAGGAGCATCTGGTGCTTAGACATCAGTCACATCAGCTAGTAAACACTTCCTAGGCAATTCCCTTTTGCCCAGTCCTGGGTTAAATCTTAGTGAAGGAGTGCAAAGTGATTTGTGCCTTTCAGTAGTATCTGTCTGATTCAGGTACTTATTCATAAGAAGAGATCTAGACCATAAAACAGAAGGTCTAGGATCCACACCTAGCTTAATCCCTAAGGTGGTGAATATATTCATTTTCTATGATGACTATAACAAATTATCATGTGACTTAAAGCAGCCCATTCTTATCATCTTACATTTCTGTGGGTCAGATATTCAACAGGAGTCTCAGCAGGGCACTGCTGCCCCTTTCTGGAGTCTACAGCAGGGAATCCTTTTCCAACTTCTATAAATGCCCATGATCTTTGGCTCATGGCCCTTTTCCTCCACCTTCAATATCAGCAATGTGGCATTTTTCTTTCTGTCCCAGGTGAGAAAGGTTCTCTGCTTTTAAGGACTTGTAATTACATTGGATCTACAGATATACTCCAAGATAACTCCCCATCTCCAGATCTTTAACTTTATAGCACAGCTGTAAAGTCCTTTCTGCCAAGTAAGGTAACAGATTCACAGTTTCCAAGAATTAGGACATGGACATCTCTGAGAGGCCATCATTCCCCCTTTTTAACACTGAAAACATAAATTCGCTTGTCTATGACACACCTACAAGATGAGGGGTCTAGAATCCATCATTTCCAAAGTCCCTATTTTATGCAAGTGTGTAAATGTTAAGAATTCTAACAAGCAGCTTTTTATATCACAAATTATGGATGCTGGAGGTCAGTGGGCACATTCCACTCTTCCTTCTCACCATAAAAATTGGTCCACTTACTATGATGAACCAGATACACAGAGAAATGATAGTAAAATAAACTAAATGATTTGTGAAAAGAATTACAACAGAACAATTACAAATCTGATCATGCTGGAGTGAATAAAAGGGAACGAGAGTGCTGCTTACTGCAGCACTACTGTGTTTTAAATCTGGGTTGACTCATTGAGTGATGCTGTTAAAGTCAAACAACTATCCCTCGACCATCTGTTCCCATTATTTATAGAGCCTTTAGAGAGTGTCCTCTCCGAGCTGCTGTCAGCAAGCCAGGTAAAAATACAAAGTCACCACCATGTTCTACATTAAGGTGGAGGAGAGTTAATTCTGAACATAAAACCTAGGAGCAAGGTTTGTTTATACCAGCTCATTTTTACTTCAGGCATAAAGTACACCATTAAGTACTGGTACTTTAGTTTCTTTGCGGGTATTTCCTTTACATAAACCACAGTCCTGTACAGTATTTCCTGTAAAATAACCACGTCCTTTTTTTCCCCCCTCTCAGAATGGGGACATTTGGCAGCTGCAGTCACAAGTGGTCTACCAAAGTTTATTTTATTTCATTTCAAACATATCCACCCAGTCAAATACATACATGAGTACAAAATTAAAACTCTAAACCTCAATTTTTAAATCTAGAAAAAAGTTTTAATGTCAAAATCTGGCTAACAATTTTTTAAAATAAAATGATGGAATGTCAAAAACAGATACTGATTTGCTCTGAATCTTTCAATCAGAGGAAACAGAGGTCTTTCCTGAAGTCACTGGAATAATTTTTGCCAGAAGTATCTCAGAGCTAAGATACCCACTATTTACACAATATGTACAAGTTTCATTTTGCTTAAGCAAAATTGAAATTAACAATATAGAGAAGCACACCATGCTTAAGTAATAAGACTACCTGTAATTCCTTAACCAAAAATTTAGTTCTTCCTTCCAAGGGAGGTTCTTGCTCTTCAAATGTGTGTGTATCTTCAGGAGAAACAGGCACATGGCTCTGCCCTTTCATCTTTTAACATGAAGTGGACTTTGAATGCCCTGGTCAGAAAAGTCTGCCAAGGGGAAGAGAGGCTCTCAAAACTAGGATTCTCTCAAACGCCCAATACCACTGTTTTGTAAATAAGATCAAACACTTTTTTAGGTCATCTAAGAAAACTGCAAACCCAAGGAAGTAAGGCTTATTTTGTCTATAAGGTATCTTTACTAATTTAAAACTAATTTCTTGGGGCTGAGGCTGTAGCTCAGTGGTAGAGCACTTGCCTAGCATGCGTGAGGCCCTGGGTTCGATCCTCAGCACCACATACAAACAATAAATGAATAAAATAAAGATCCATCAACAACTAAAGAAATTTTTTTTAAATGCCCACTCTTAAAAAATAAAAAAAAAAAACTAGTTTCTTATCCCCAAACCAGAAATAGTGATTTCTACTAAAATTTCTCAAGTAAGACTCAAAGGTGGGGGCTAACCACAAATACTTCTAGTAAGGTCTTCTAAAATAGTAGGTGAAGGATAAACTTTGGGGTTTAGAGTTTTATGGCTTTTTAAAAAAAATGAACATAAGGACTTCCTTTCAGTATTGTACATCATTCATGTAACCAGCATGTGCAAAATAATGCTTCAAAAATTACATATGAAATCTAAAATCTCCATAGAATACCAACTTGATATCAATTTGAGATTAATGAACATTGGTGAATTGTTTCTATTTTAGTATAATCTATGAGAAAAAGGAAACCTATCAAAATTGATAGGAGAAATGCAATATGAGCATGGATGAGCAGAGTTTTACATACACAAAAATTTTAATAGTTAGAAATTATCCCTTTGCATTTATTGCAAAGTATGTCCTCAATATTGTCCATCTGGAATGGTCTTTCCTTTCCTTCTCTTCCAATTCATAATAACCTTAATTTATTTCAAGCTTTACTCAATCTATTGACTCTTAAGTAGCTTTCTCTTCCAATGTTCACTTTTTGTTCACCTATTCATTTGGGCACTTGGATATAGCCTTCCTTGCCCATTTAAAAGTGTGTCTGATGTACAATGAAAATGAAAACTTGTTCAAAATGGATCTTTTGCTTTGAACCTCTTTTTTTTAGGGTACTCTGGCTCTTAAAACATGCTAGTAAGCCTCCAATACAGTCTTATTAAATTTAAATTGGTTTTAGACATTTTCAAGGAGCCAAATCAACCACCAGGATTTTGTCCACAATTCAGTGGGCTGGCTCTGCTGAGGTTAGATCTGTAAAATCTCCCCTACTTAGAAAAACTTTTTAACCAGTCACTGATGCAGAACCTAAACCAGAGTCTTGCCTATAACATCTATTCATTTCATAAGACCTTATTGAACTGGATCACATGTTTGACTTAAAACAACTAGATGAGCTTGGGAGCAAATGCAGTCATCCAAGTATGAAGGAAATTAGGTCTGATCTGGCAAATGGCCATGGAAGAGGTAAAGGAAGACAAGGCCCAGCAGCCATGGAAACTGACACAAGCAACGAAAGAATGGCCAGGGGAACATTACTAACAATCCATTCTCTCCTCTTGGAAGTAAGAAGGTCATAATTAAAGATATCTCTGGTCTCCCTCAGCTTCTAAAGTCAATGCCCAAGGAAGAACAGAGATTCGCTGTAAATAAGGAAGTATCTAGAAAGTCAGAGAGCTCAAAAGACGTTAACAAAAGTAACCTTAAAGACACATGGCCCCAGTGGCCTCCTCTGGAATAGTCTGAATGAAAACTAGCAAGCCCAGTGGTGGTTTGGAAGGCAATGCCACCAGCTACTTACTATATATTCACAGAAGCATTTTCAAATTCAGTTTTCATTTTTATCTGAATTTTCATATGAAAGAATTTAAAATGCAAACTTTAAATGGCTGAAGTTTTTTATTACAAACTCTTTCAACTGACTAGTCCCCAGTATATAACACAATGGGTATCTTTAACACTTTGCTAGAAATGTCTTGCCTTGTCTATCTTCCAGCTAATTTGTTTTGTAAGGTGTTTTATGCTTCAATATTCATATTGGAGATGTGGCAATTTCCAGAGGAAAAAAACACTGCAGCAAATGTAAGTCATGCCAGGCACAGTGGTACATGCCAGCGATCCCATCAGCTCAGAAGCCTGAGGTAGGAGGACTGCAGGTTCAAAGCCAGCCTCAGCACTTAGCAAAAGGGGAAGCAACCTAGTGAGACCCTGTCTCAAAAATAAATAAATAAAAAGGGCTGGGATGTGACTCAGTGGTTGAGCGTGCTTGCATTCAATCCTTGGCACCAAAAAAAAAAAAAAAATGTAAGCCACTGGTTATACTTCAGAAAATATAAACCATTAAAATATAAGACATATAGATGAAATAAAGTTGTTACTTGAGTGTTTTCATGATAAAAGACTGGTTTGCAGAATAAATCAATTATTTTTAGCACCTACAAGAAAGTTTTCTTTTAATTAATTACTAAGAATGTCAGTTTTGATAAGAGCTTCACATGCAAAGTCTTCTAAAACTAAACTAGCATTTTATCATTCTATGATCCTGTTTAAAGATCCATTTTAAAGAAATAAGCTTAATTTCTGATTAAATGTGCCTAACTATTCAGTGGACCACACAGAAGACCAATGAACTGACATACTTTTGAATATACTAACTCAGCCAGCAGGCTTTCAGAAGGAGAGGTTAGGACTGTCATTACTCTGTGAGGGTCGCATGAATGTCCACTGTGCCATTTCTCTTTGTGTATTTTGAATTTTCACTATTAAATGATTTTTTTAAGTTTCATATAATGGTGCAAACCTAATGAGAAATACTCAATTGTCTAACACCTAGAGATCAGAGAAACACCATGCAGATTAAAGAATTATGGATATCAAGCATTAACAGTTATGTGAGAAGGCTCAACCTTCTCATGAACACAAGCAAAGATTGGAGCACTTCCAGATAAATCAAAATCACTTCAACTATCAAATAGATACTTGAACTGACTTATTATACCAATGACACTTTGCAGAAAACCAATGAGATGGTAGGCAAAGAGGTAGAATATGATCAAAACAAAGTTATTTTTACTAACCAAAATAAACTGCAATTCCAATTGAAATGAGGGCTTCCAATACCACAAAGTTAAGTCATTTAATTAATTTATACATAATGAAAACTCTCAAATAACTGAAAACATTCCAAAGTAACTAAGTTTCCAGGTAGAAGAAAAGCTCTTAGTATCCTCAAAGAGTCGAGATATGAGTTCAACAATTGTAGAAAACCTGATAAAAGACAAAATAGTACCTAGTTAAAAACAAATAAAAATATGAATACTATCACCATGATGTTATCTTTCACTTTTATAAAACACATTTGTTATCCAATTTGCCAGATAAAGGCTGGAACTTTCTTATAGTCTCATTGTTTAACATTATACATTTATATTTATCTAAAACTAAACAGATCCAAATACCATTTTCTTCTTATCAATTTAGTTCAATGCACAATACCAGTCCTATGAAAACGCTATATTACAAGGAAGGATGAGGATGATGTTGGAGGAACTATTATCAGAGGTAATCTATAATTATCTAAATTGTAATCAAATCTATTATCTTTGGTAATCTGAAAGTTTGTTCAAATTTTCTAAGTAATAATAAAGATCACAGAAATCACTAAAAATATCAATAAAAGTAGCCAAGAAAAAACAGATGATACAATATTAGAAATGAAGGTAAGATCATTACTGCTAATCATATGGACATTAAAAGGATAGCAAAATAATACCATGCATAACTCTTTACACAAATTTTACTTCAATGAAAATATATATGTGTATATATGTGTGTGTGTGTGTGTATATATATATATATATATTTTTTTTTTTTGGTACTAGAAATTGAACTCAGGGGCACTCGACCACTGAGCTACATCCCCAGCCCTATTTTGTGTTTTATGTAGAGACAGCGTCTCACTGAGTTGCTTAGCACCTCGCCATTGCTGAGGCTGGCTTTGAATTCACAAGTCTCCTGTCTCAGCCTCCCTAAGTGCTGGGATTACAGGCTTGCGCCACCACGCCCGGCTGTGTATTTTTTTTAAAGGTGTACACAGACCTGTTTGGCACCACTCAAAGACCTATAGTGGTAAGAGACGAGGTTATCAAAGGATGTTAGTACTGGGCTTTTGTTCTACTGTCCTGAACTTCAGTGCACATTCACATTTCTCCCTCAGCCACAAATGCTGCATTCCAGGGCGCCTGACCATTGGCATATCTGCGAAGTTTCCTGCTTTGATGACATGTCATCTGTTCATATTTCATAGGCATCCTATAATCTATCAGGGAAGTGCTTCTTAGCCAAAGCCCTTATACCCCGAAGGAAAGGTAAAGGAAGCAGCAAAAGTAGAATCCAGAGTTCTGGTCAAGATAGGATGGGATAAAGGTATGTAGGAATAAAAGGTAGTTGTACAAAAAAAGAGAAAGCACCATATGTATTTTTAAAAAATCTAAGAAAAACTATCCAGTTGACAAGATCACAGGACAGCAGGACAGCATTTTACAGAGAATGAAGTCAGAATGAAGAACTATGAAACAAGGGGAAGAAGAAAATGTTCAGAGCAAGAGATTAACACATTGAAGTGCTTTTTAACATTCATCTAGGAATCTAATGGTTTGGAAGGGAAGCTGGAGGCCTTCACACCACAAGCCTATGGCAATCAATGGTCTTGGATAGAGGCATTGGTGGCTAGGCTGACTGATGGCAGTGAGGCAAGGAAGAGTTGGTGACCACACAGACAGTGACAAGGATAGTCCCAGTACACACAACAACACGGAACTTCTCATGCACTCAGAAAATGCTAGGCACTTCCTATGTGCCAGGCACAGTTCTAAGATGTGGTGACAAAGTTCTTACCCTCAACAGAGTTTGTATTCTAGTATATGTAGGGGAAGAGGAGGTGGGCAAGGAAACAATTTTAAAAGCATATATGTAATGAAGAAGCATTTTGCAACACTGGCCGTAGCTCTGCGCTCCAGGATTGATGGCTGATCCACACTGAGCCTATCATGTGTAATATGGAGAAGACTAAGCAACGTAAAGGACACAGGGATTGTCAGAGGAGTGGGGAGAATTGGTAGAGGAATTTGCTATTTTCTTTCCAATGTTCAGAAAAGGCATCTACCATAAACATTTAAACAGATCTAAAGATGAGGAAACAACCTTTCTCTACTCCATTCCTGTGAGTGGTAAATTTACTTCAAAATTAAAAGAAGCAATGATATTTAACTATAGATCAATCTATAAATATGCACCTATTTGAAATAGATAAACATATAAAACCACAAAAAATTAACAGAAAGTATTAAAAATATTAAATAGGGCATATGCTAATTGGGCCAAAAAGTAGAAATACACTGTCACATAAATACCTTTCAGGTTTCAAGTATTGTTTTTCATTCATTACACTACAATGCCTAAATGACTCCTCTTTTCTCCAGATCAGAACTGTCCAATACTCTAAACACATGAAATAAAGTCCAAGGTGCTGTGCACTGCAGTGTAAAGACAAAATAAAATTTAAAGAATAGGGAACAAAATATCTCAATATTTTTTGCACCAATTACATGTTGAAATGATATTGTGGACACATTGTATTACATAAAATATTAAATAAAATTTCCTTTTACTTTATTAATGTGGGAACTAGGAAATTTGAAATCACATACACAACTTGCCTTCATAGCTGTCATGCTTCTGTTGCATAGCATTGTTCTGGGAAGTTTCATTACCCATAAATCAATTTTTCAATTCTACATTGCTCATGCAACAGATTACTTAAAACAAATTTCAGTTTAGTAAGAAGAAAATCAGAGAGAACCCAGGAAAGCAATGTCCAAAAAATGTTTTTTACCTTAATATGTATATTGTCTACCCAGTACCTCCCTCTTCTGAGAATAAAACCCATCTTGTTTTGGTCACTGCTTTATACCCTGAGTTCCAGAGGAAGTTACATGTGAATGAGTCTGTATCCTGGGTGTAGCTGAATGGTAGAGGAAGGGACTGACTGAACAGAAGCATTTTGCAGCACTGGCTGTAGCTACGTGGTCTAGGCTAGATGGCTGATCCACACTGAACCCGTTAAAGGCCTGCCCACAGGTTTTTAGCCTTCCTGAATAATTTTGTTCCAGGAACACTCAGTTTTTAAGATTTTTTTTCCTTGGTTACTTTTTCCTATTTCTATAAACTTTTAGCATGGTCTACCACATACATCTTTCCTTTTGGATAGCTGCATAGTGGAAAATCAAAAACAGCCCTTGGCATCACCCCACACAGCAAATGGGCTCAGAGGGGGGAAAGCTGTCCAGAATTCTAGGTAGTGACCAGCAGCAAAAGCAGCAGGATCCTGAGCTCCAACCAGGAACAAGATAGAGCTGCTATGAAACACCTAGAAGAAGCTTCCATGTGGACAACTGAGCAGAACTTTGTTCCCAAAGCTAGCAGAAGACGACCTGGGAGTGGATGCAAAAGAGGAAGGCAAGGATTCAGTTTAGAAGCATTTCCAATCATCAGTATCATCTGGCCTTAACTAGGTAATACCTACCTATCTTACAAAAACACTCAGGAAAGGAAAACGGCAAATTTTGTTTCAGTGGTGAATTTTCATTTTACCTTTAACTATAAATGCTTTTGCCTATTAAGTTGAAAAGCATTTTATTCATTTTGTATTTAGTCACAGATGAAAAACGTTTCCATCTCTATTTACAAAAGAAAATAAAATCACCACATACACTATACTTGTTCTTGGTAAGAGTTCCTTAAATACACAGGAAGTCAAAGGGAAACAGAAGTACTCCCACAGGATGCTGTCCCCAAAGGGAACAGGCTCTGAAAAATAATTCCTGTCAGATCAGGATGTTGCTGGGAATAAACAAATAATACACAAGATTTTTTAAATGTATCTAATGTCAGCATTAGGAAGCATCAGCTAGATGTGTTTTATCAAACACATGAATCTACTCACTTAGAAAACACGCAAGCAATTCAATGCAGAGCTAGCTTTAGATAATATTTTGGGAAATTCAGAGAAATTGATTCCCTTTACTAACTTGCTTATTTAAAAAAAGAAGGTTTTAGGTTTTACCAGACACAACAAAATGGAAATATAATTCTCAATTTGAATTATATTACAGTGAGATTATTTAAAAACAAACAAACAAACAAAAAACCATGTCATTCTCCCTAAGGCAGCATTGATTGCTGGAATGGCCAGACCTGAGAGGCATAAAGAAGTTGCCGGGCCTCCAACCAGGGATTCTGGTGCTAGGCAGCTAATGTCAGAGAATGGCTAAAGCCAGAGGTTTGAGTGTTTATTAAAATAGAACCAAAACCGCATCTATTGTCTTTAATACAAATTTTCCAAAGTAGCATATAGAAAATGTCTTCCCCCTGTTAGAATGATGACATTTCTAATTTCTCCCTTCTCTTTTTCATTTCCCTGTTCCTTTCTAAGCAAAATTTACAACCTTCTGAAAAGAAAGAGCTTGAAGTCACAGGTATTTTCCTAAATGACTCTTCAAAATCTTCTTCCTTGCATAGTTTTTAAATAAAGTATGTTTCTGATTAAGGAAGTCATATAGTTTCTTAAATGTGGGAAAAATGAAGACAAAATAAAAACCACCTGGAGCCACTGGAAAACAGTTAACATTTTCACAAGCTTTCTTCCAGAACTATATATACATCCATAGGTGTGTGTGTGTATGCACACACGTGTACACATAATAAAACTGGAATAATAGTTTACATACTGTTTTATAATAAACTTTTCATTAATACATTGTGAGGATTTTTTACATCATTCTATTTTTCTTAGAGAATATTTAAAGGCTGCAAGTGGTTCATTGTATAAAACTGAAAATTCATTTAACTTCCTTCTATTGAATGGTTGTTTGAATTATTACTGTTTTTTATTATAAATAATTAATATTGCACCAATCAACTGGTATCTATGTGATAATTTATCTATTTCCTTAGATAAATCCTAAAAGTAAAACTACTAGCTCAAAGAGTATAAACAATTTCCAAGATTTTGGATACATGATGCCAAACTCTTACCAAAAATGGTGCATCAGCAACCACTCTCAGACATGAAGGAGTACATTTCACCAACAAACAACAGCTCATTTCACCTTAATCATCTCAGTGTTTTCTTTTGGAGCAATAAATTTGTTAATCTGATAGTCAAAAATGAAGCTTGTGAATGTTTTTAAAATTTTAATTTTTTTGCTATAATTTTGAGCAACTTTAATTGTATGTATTGGCCATTTTTATTAATAAGTGTATTAATAAAATGTATTAATTACACATTTGTATTAGTATGTATGTAGGACTACTGGGTATGAACTGGTTGGCTGTGTCTTTTGATAATCCTTCTTTGAGTTTTCCATTTATATGTGGATCAAAGGGAGTAGTGGTTAGGAACTTACACTGTGGAATCTGACCACACGGGTTCAAATCCCAGCTCTACCCCTTATTATCCAGATGGTCATTGTACATCACCTAACCATCATCTAATGATAGTAGAGTAGCTTGGGGTATTAAATAACCTAGGCTGGGGCACAGAAGATACGTGCCTTCTATTACAATTTATACTTACCCTTTGTGGAGAATATAACATTGTATTTGCCATAAATATTAGACATTTTGTCAGTTTTCCATATGTGTGTTTTATTCGGGGGTATTTTTTGAGGTTCATAAGTTTTATATTTTCATACTGAAAATACAAGCTCTTGTTTCTACACTTAGAAAAGTCTTTTCCATTCCACAAATGTTTAAGAAATCATCTATTTTGCTGCTAGTTCTTTTAATATGACATTAAAAACAAAAAAGCTATTTTTTATGACAACTAAGGACACAGAAAGGTCTTCCAAGAGAAAAGCCAGAGAAACAAACAGACCAAAAGAGTATCAAGACCAGTGAAGGTTATCCAACATCCTATTTCCTAAATAAAATTCCTATATTAATGCTACTTCTAAAATGTCATTAAACAAGAAACACTGTCTTTCAACTTTCCAATGAGATATAACTAAAGATCATTCCATAGACACAATGACAACTTGTTCACACATTAACTTTCTATATGTGTAACAGCTACTCCTTCAGATCTAAAACCTGTGTGCTCAGATGAGGTGACGTATAGTGGTGGCTGTATTACCCTACCACCACCAAAACAGTACACTGCTAAGAGTAAAGGTCAGTATTAACAATTATTCTAGGTCAACAGATAAATCAAGACCATCAGGGGCAAACAGGAATATATGGTTACCTTATTACCATATCCCTGAAGAGCCTCATTTTGAGATCATTTCACAAATGGATTTAGTAGTAAATAATTTCCTTGTTTTCCATGACTTCTATAATCCTCCAATTGTGTTACTGGGATCTAATGAATTTGAAAACTTCATTTGCTATCTCTATTTGCTATATTATGATTTATTTTTCATGCATCTAGAATCTTATCTCCTGCCACCTCCACTCTACTGCAACCACTCTAACAGGGGTGTAGTTATTGCCAAATCTAATGACATTTCTCCACCACTTTCTTGCTCAGCCACTTTTGTAGTATGTGGTTACCATGGTCTCCCTAGCCTTCTTGAAACTCTCTTCTCCTTTCTGTAGTAAATCATGTATATGGTGGGGATGTCTCATCTCTCAGATATGTAAGGGTGAAAAAAGTTGAAAACTGCTAAAAAATGATGTAAAAGGGAAACCCTAATAGCTGTGTCAAAAGAAACCCCTAATATCCATGTGTAACATCTCTAAAAGTTTATTTTCATTCTCATAATAATCCAACAACAGTGTTCCTGGTTAGCAGGGAACTTTCTCCTACGAAGTGACTGGGGGACCTGGGATCCATCCTTTGTGTATTTGCCATAGTCTAAGGCCAAAGGACCTCAGATTGGGTTGATGGATGGGAAGTAACACAAAACAAAACATGGAGGATAGCATGTATAAGATTTTTACGGGCCAGGACTGTAAATGATACACATCACTTCCACACACTTTCTGCTAGCAAGGACTTAGCCACCTGGACTACACCTAACTATAAGGGAATGCAGTCTGGTTATGTGCCCAAGAAGAAGAAATGGGTCTGGTGAACAGTACTCCAGTATCTTCTAAAAATAAGGCTCTTCATGAAGGCTTGTATTTGTTAACTACATTTACATGTTAAATTCCTCAGGAGCAGGGGAAGCAGGGATTGCTTTATAACTGGAGTCTATCTCTAACCTGAGTTTCAAATATGCCTGAAGTCCTTTTATGACTGGTAGGGTGACCTAATGAAAAGAAAAATCCACCCTAATAACTAAGAAACCAGAAAAAAAGGAGGGGGCTCAAAAGTAAGATAGGGTATGATATCTTGCTCATAATTGTTCCTTTGTCTCAAACCTCTCAACACCAGCAGAATCCAGGGAGGGCATGGGAAAGTACTAGGAGAGCTCAGAACCCACCATCCTTGCACTTCTGTCTAGAAGACAATATGCCACTGGAGCCCTAAGGGCTTCTAATAGCCCGATTTGGCCTCAAAGACTCTACACCACCATGGTGGTATCCATCAGTCTTACCTGACAGAGGTGATAGAGGCACCACCCCTAGGAGCAGGGGCAACCACTGGCATTTTCTAGCACATCAGATCATCCTGTGCACACTCATAAGCAAGCTCATAATCAATGCTGGTGATACCAGGTAGATCAGGTAAAGAACAGGATGGGAGATAACCCCATAAGTACCAACAGGACTGCTCAAGAGCTGACACAAGATAAGTGACTCCCAGAAATAAAGTGAAGAATTAAAAGAAGGTGAAAGTATTGGTGAGTATCGTATGAGTATGATACTCATATGATGATCACATGAGCATCATCATTTGAAAGATTAATGCCTTATGTTACTCCACTGAGCATGTCCCAACAGTGCTCAATGGTCCCAGAAACCAGCAGCTACATTTACAATATTACGAATGCCAGGATCAACTGGACAGAGCATATCGCATTCTATAAATTCTTACGCACTAAAATATCTTTTCCGAGTCAAAATCAGACCAAAAAAAAATCAATTTTTTAAAGTAGGTGATTGAATTTTTCAATCTACTAATTTACTGATCAAGACACATGAAACATTAACTAGCACTTTCCCCCCTACCAAAGCATCCTAAAAATCAACAATACTATTCCAATATTTAATTTAGATTGCCAATCAAGTTTATCATAACTAATAGGACTTTGTTTTGTTCTCAAGTTTCATTCTCTTAACTGGTATCTCAAACATTGGCTAAAACCTAACTAATCAAACAAATATAAAATTTTTATTTACTACAATAAAATGATAATGACTCAAGCAATTTCAAAGTATGAGAGAAAATATGCAAAGCTTTTAAAAAATTGTATCTACTCTAAAGACATAAAATCTTACAATGAGTCCCAAGAATGGCCACAAATTCCTCCCCCATATTTTGGTGATCAATTAACATCCTTGTATTATCTTTCTAAAAAATAGTGACAGGACTACTAACTAAAATATTCGACAATCTAAACAGGATTAGTCTAGCCAAATTTGATAACACTAAATAGGGAACTGTTAATTTCAAATTTTCTGCATGAACAAACAAGAGAAACTGAAGTAAGTAAAAGGAACACCTGTAATATTATGTCATCACCTTCCTCTACACTTACAAGGCTTATCTGCAAAAGACAAGTCCATCATTAGATTTGCTTTTAATAGATCTTCTCAAAGATTGTGATACAGTTCCAAGGAACCGAAAACCCCAATTTGTTTGCATAGGATTTTGATTTGTCTTCATAAAATTTCAAAGATCTATATAACAATCTTTATTGCTTGTCAGGGTTTATTTGTCTTAATAACACCCTTTGAAGTAGAAAGTAACACTTTGATATTTATAAAATGAAATTTGTGGTTAGAAAGATCCCAGATATGGACATCTGGCTGCTATCCCTGGTGAACAAGGGGAGCAACAAAACTGTTTTCCAAAGTGCTTACCTTCAATTCCTATCTTAGAATACTTTTTACTTTACAAAATATCAATAACTGTCGAGAAAAAACTTACATCTGACTAGCCATGGCACTAAAAGTCACTGTTTATGAAGGAATTAAAATTTGGCAAGTCAGATATAACAATATTAAGTAGTAATTGCTAAAGATAATTACTTTCCAACATAGAAATACAATTTCCCAAAGTCAAGTGGATGAGTGCAGACCTTGTGTTAATCAGTACCCATAATGTGCTAACAACAAGTTCAATGCATGATAATTGGGATTTCTAAACAGTCAACACTAAATTTTAGATGACTACCCAAGAGAAAATATAACACATGAGAAGTCAAGCATTCAGCAAGAAACTGGTCTGAAAAAATATTACACAAACCCAGGTCTCCTGACTAATTCCAACAATCTTTTCTACTATAGAGAGTAGTGCTTCTATGTTCCTCTTTATATTAAAGGAAAACCTGACTACCTGTAGCATACACTCATCTGGTTATAGTGTGTGTGGGGGGGGGGGAAATCCATGCAGAAAACATTGATTCCATCATCTACATCCAGCTCTTCTCATTTTAAAATAATTGTCTTCTAAGTAAGCCATCAGCGTCAAAACATTAGGTTAAACCACAAGAAACTAATTTTTGTCAAATATTAGCAATTTCATATGGTTTAGCCTACACATCCAATTTTAAAAGGGTCAAGAATGGTAACATAGTTTCTGATTGTTACTGAGAAATCTGCAGTGAATGCTTTCTCTTTTCATTTCTCTTTAACTTATTTGGTTCCTCACAAAGATTAAAATATATTTAACATGCAATTGGTACACTTTATGCAATTCAAACTGTAATAAGAGGTTGAGCTGAAAGAAAAAGAGGAACAATATGTAAACAAGTATGAAAACATTGTCTCTGTCCCTTAAATTATGTTTAAACATATATTTTGCAAGCTAATACTTTTCTAGCACATACTCCTGTAGGTGTTATGGCTGAAGATCATAAGATGCATTGTGTTTCAATAGAACTTATACAAAATAGATAATTCAGTTTATAGTAAGAATCCACTTTTTCTCCCTTAAATTGATTTTCTGGATTAATTAGCTAAAAATATTCCTGGAAACTATTTCTTTGAGATTTTATCACCCACTCTAAATGCCTATGTTCATATAAATCAAAATTTAAAAGTTAACAAACTTTTAGAAGTATAAATGTAGGGCACTACAGATAAGCTGTTTATGAAAATAAATATTCCCCTAGTATCATAAATTCACTAATATAATACTGTTAATCTTTTTTAGCCATTAAAAAAAGCAAAATAAAATCATTTCCTGAAGTACTGAAATATATAAAAATAAATTAGTGGCATTTCTGTTGTTTCACTAGTCTTATTAGAAATCCTAAGTTATAGAAGAATTTGAATGTTGTTTGAAATATTAAGACCATGTCAACATATTTTCTGTGACAATAAAAGATGCAGGGTTAATAATAAAGATATTAAATGAAAGAAATTTCAGCATGTTTTCAACTGTTTCACTGTCACAGACTTTTTCATGGGTTTTGTTTGTTTTGTTTCAGCAAATCTGAGTTTATATTTATTTAGTGAAACTAAAATATTTTGTCATAAAATATTTAAAATAATGCAGAATGAAAAGAACTACTGACTAACTTTGCCTGTTTCTTGTCTCAGAAAAAGACTTTACAGTTGTACCAAGAGACTGTGCCAGGCTTCTCAAAGGGAGTAAAGGGTGCCTGCCTTGACTTTTAGATCAGCTGGTGCTAAGGAGAATGTAAACAAAAGCTGCCTGGATGACATGGGAAGTTGTTTATGGAAATAAAGAGAACACGACTGTATCGTTGGCAAGTCTCCACCTAGAAATAGGTTTTATTTAACAAATAGTATATAATAACAACAATGAAAATGTTAGCGTACACAAATGACAACCATTTCAGCCCTGTAGTGAACAAAATACACTTATAAAATTTTGCAGTTTTGAATTTAGGGAATTCTTGTCAATGTAATAATCCACTCTTAATTGATTTAAGATCACTTTTAAAAATCTAAAAATCCACCCACTGTAAGAAAATCCCCTTGTTTCCTATCTCTTCTGTAGCAAAGAAGTAGATAAGACTTAAAAATCATAACGCTCATTTTGAGATCACATATGGTACCACAGAAATACCGGGTATTTCTAAAAATGAGTTATTCTATTGTTTTCTAATCAATTCTCCAAAATTACTGTTTTTGAAAATTTAACCATTATATTTTTTAAAGCCCAAATCTAAGTCAAATTTAAATCTAAATCTATATAAAGAAAAAAAATTCAGTAAAACCTGTATGTCAGAATATCCAGGAAATGTGAGTCATAGATAATAATATTTGGGTAAACTCTCCATGGAAATGGAACTCCCATGAGCAAGAACATGACATCTAATTCTCTAAATGTTCTTGAAATTACAGGGTTCTATAAGGCAGGGCTTGACAGAATGCTAACATTTTTGACAAGGTTTAAACAACTTAGCTGACTTTGAGATATGTTGTTTGGATTTGGGGGTATTTTTGTTTTGGGTTTTGTTTTGTTTAGCCTGATAAAAATCTTGGCACTCAAGCACCTAAGACTCTCAAAGATTCTTGGGGAATTTCTTTTTTTCTTTTCTTTTTTTTTTGGGGGGGGGGTACTGGGGATTGAACTCAGACGTACCCACCACTGAGCCACATCCCTAAGTCCTATTTTGTATTTTATGTAGAGAAGGGGTCTCACTGAGTTACTTAGTGCCTCACTGTTGCTGAGGGCCATTGCTGTGGGTGGCTTTGAACTCATGCTCCTCCTGTCTCAACCTCCCAAAGTGCTGGGATTATAGGCATACACCACCGTGCCCGGCTGGGGAATTTCTTGATGAAAAGAAATACTTTATGAATTGTTTTATCCAGAGGAGTACATGAAAGCACATTGAATATGGCTAATTCAATGCTTGGTGCATAATAGTCCTAAAACACTTACAAATGGCCTAGTATTATAGGACTCATTACTGGATTCTTACAAAAACATTTACTGAGCCCTTTCTATAATGAATGCAGTTAAGACTTTTTAAAATTCCCTCAATTATAGAAGACTTCTAAACTCAAAGAACAATAAAATGAATCCAGCACATCACTATGAAATAGTCATTGGCTTTGTTAGATTATAAGAAAATTAAATTTAAAACAAAATATGTATAGAACTGCTAAAGAAAACATTGTTCTTGGATTTGAAAGATGTGGAAACCAAAAACCAAATATAATTTCTAAACATTTACTCAATCCTTGTTGAATTCAAAGAAACCAAATACTAAAGGTATTTGGGGGAAAATTAATGAATTTAGAGTATATTCTAGATATTAAGTGATATTAGAGAAGTATTATTCATTTTGTTATGTGTGATGAAGCTGTTAGAGTTACATAGGAAAAGAGGCTTATTTTGAGATCTGAAGGGAGTATTTAGAAGACAAATGTCAAAAGCTTGCCCCTCACTGACTTTGAAATGATCCAGCAAAACAGCAATATATATACTTAGTAGACAAAAAAAAATAGTCAAAAATTAATTGTTGAAAAGTGGATATATAAGTGGTCTTGGTAGTAGTCTTTTCAGGTTTCAGTATGTTTGGTTCTTTCTATAATTTTTTTTCCTTAAGCTCTTGGGCTTCTAATTTAGATTTTTCCAAATTCCATCAGGCACAAAGGCAGGAAGGTTAGCTCATAAACTCACTTCTGGATTAACCTGTTGCTCTTTTTTCCCGACTTAAGGCAGCTGGGAGGTAAATGTAACCCTCAGACCAGCTGGTGTGGTGATAGTGACTCTTCCTCTAAATGGCTTCTAGTCTGTCTTTCTCAATTTTAAGTTTCTTAATCTGTAATTGCCCTGTTGTATATGTGTTGTCATGACATTTCAAATTATTCTTAGAAGTGAACAGGTCATAATCAGAAAAGACCAGGAGGACAGGTGATTTCACTTCAACATGCCAAGCCAACGGAACATAATAGTCTTTATGTATTTGAAGTACTGTCCTAAAGATTTAGAAATTAACTCTGTACTACCCCAGAAACAATGGCAAAAAAATTAGGAAGATAAATAATAATTTATCACTAGTAATAATTCTCTAAATAATTCATTATCTCAAAATTGAATCCATACTGAGAGCTGTTCTACTTAGGAAATCATTTGGTACCATCACTAGGAATCATTTGAAAACTACAGAAGGGATTCCAACTATGAGTCCAGTGACAGTGTAGAGAGAAGGAAATCTGTTTTTGACTGCTTATTTAACAAAATGTCTATTTATAAAAATCTGAAGGAAACCTCCTGACCAAAATCCAAATTATAATAAAATTGTTACAAATTTTTGGAAAATCAATGCTAATTAATACCATCTCCTTTTCCTCATATTTTATCATAATTTTGTTAAAACACTGTGGAACTTAAATAATAGTATCTAAGAAATTGTATTTATTACCCGTTGGTTAATAAATTCAATTTTTTTTGCTGTTTCTTCCCTAAAACCTAAACCTTTTCAAAAAACATCAGAAGTGGTTTTACTAAAGAATCCTTGTTAAACTCTGAAGACATAAGGAACAGATGCCAAGCTAATTTTAACCTGAATCTGGCCTTCTATGCAAGTTTTGATTACTCTATCTAATCCACATCTAATACTATCAATCACCATCAAAACTTGAATTAGACTGACCAATAAAAATGGTGTCCTATATGATCTCATATTCTAATACAACCATTCTAGAGTGATCACCTTGGCAAAGACGAATAATGAATATGCAATTACTTTAAAGAGGCAGAAATGATTTAGCACACAATCTATAATAGTAAGTGCTCCCTTAAAAGTAACAAGCGTCATCCTTCAAAGCCTCTATGCAGAAGCACAGGATAAGAGTAACCAGGAAAAGTCTATACCTGGAGTCACCAAGCACATTTCATATTAACTTAATTGTGTCTACACATGCACACTTTCATGAGTAATATTCTAGAAGGTATAAAAGCCATTCATTTCATTTGAACAATGATTTCTGACTGCTGAATGCACTGGCCTGGCCTCATGTCATTGGTCCTCAGACACCATGTTGGCTCAGCAAGATGTTTCATATCCAAAGGGATTTATAACTGGCATTGAGGCAAAACAGAAAGGCCCATCGTCAACTAACATTTCTCCAGGGGAACTCTCCACAGACCCAGGTGTACAAGTGACTCAAACTAAAGTCTACGCAGAGGAAGCCTCCATGTCAGACCCCACACAGCTGCAGGGACTGCCAAACACCATTTCCTGCAGTTGTCTGGCACTCACATTACTCCTGGTACACACTTCCTGTGCCTGATTCTGTGTGAGAGCATTCATCCAGTTCTACTCCTACCCACCCAGCTCACTGAGCATGGAAAGCAAACACCAGTACTCCCATATTCCCACAGATGTGCATAAGCCTTTTTTTAAAAATAGAGAATGAATATATAAAATGCCAACATTCTTTTATGAAAATCCTGTTAACAGAAATAAGTACACCAGCACAATAGTCAAAAAGGACTAGACACCAAGAGTTCTACATCACTGCTGCTTGTGTAGACAACTAAATTGGCTATTAAATATCATACACTGGAGATGAATAATGAATTCTCCATGAGGATTTCTCAACTGTCATATTCAATAACTTGCTGGAAGTAAATTATACTCAATGAATTCCATATGTAACTTGAATAAACTACATCTTACTGTCAAATCAATGTGACAGCAGGTCAAGGATCTCTAAACACAGCTGAGATGAGATATGGCCCCAACAGCTAAGGCTGAGAATAAGAATACATACACTAGAGAGCATATATTTCCCACGGTCTTGGAAATTCAGACTAATATTCCTAGAAAGATTCATATAACACAAAAAGTAAGTATTTCCATTTTAAAGAAATAAAGAAACCGAGTGTTCTATCAGAGACCAAGCTGCCACTAGATAATTAGAACAAAAGCCAAAGGGAAGAAACAAAAAAAATCAAAAACATCAGGAAAAAAATAAGGGAAAATTTAGAATGACCCCACACGGTAAAAATCTGTAAAAATCTGTAATAAAAAAAAAAAAAAAAACCAGACAAAATACCTACTGAGTTGCAAAATATATCTACAGATAGTGACTGTACATGCCATTTATATTCTCTTACATACTGTGCCCATTCCAGCTCCATTATTTCGCCCTGTAGTAAACCTCCCCTCCAGTCACCCAGGAGCCATTCTTCCCTTTCTTCTCTCCCATACCCTCTCACTGGTCACGTTAATTCCTAATCATCCCAAACTCTCAAACTCTGGGCCCTTCTTACCCTTGCACTGATACAGTTCTACATCGTTTTCAACCACACTGCTTCAGTATCATACCTGATCCTCCTGCAGCTGGCATTGCAACCATCCACAACAACTTTCCCCACTGACAGTGCGCTTAGGTACATTGCATAGCCAACTCATCTCATGTCTGTCTGCTAAAAGACACTCACTGGCTCATTAAGGCACACCCTGCAAGGCCCAGGGCCCTTATATTCTGGCTCAGTCTCTGCTGGACCTCAAGATCTAGATCTAGCCCACCCCAGTTACATCTTACAATCAAGCTACAAAGACTATCTGCAGCATTCCCCATCACCATTCCACATGGATCCTCCTTCTGTACCATCCTGGACTTCCCCTCTACCTGGAAGGTACCTTCCCACTTCTGCTTGGAAGCAGAGCAGTAAGTCATTAAAGTCTTTGATAATAGATAGTCTCAGATCCATGGTCCAATGCCTACTGGCTATCATTTATTTTTCTGAGCCTCATTTTCTTTAGCAATGAAATGGGGATGATACTAACTTAACAGAACTGTTGCAAAGAAAAAGCAAAATAGTTATAGGACATAGCTTAAGGTAAGTGCCTAATAAATAATGGCCAACACCACACCCTTATTTTTCCTGTCAAATTCAGCATAAGGATAAAATTTGAGGTATATTCCTTAACTATAGTTGAAAAGAATTGATCCCTTTGCCATGCGTTCCTTCAGAGCACCTTTTCATTTATCTGTTTTTAAGCTTATATGGGATTTTATTTTCCTATTCTTCCAATTTCCTTTAGTTCCGTCTATTGTTACACTTAGCATGCTACAGTATAATCATTTACTTAAATGCACATGTCCTCTACCATATGGTTCATGCCTTATAGAAAAGATTAAAAGCATCTTGGTTTAAAAGCCTCTTCAAAAGAGCTCATATTATATATAAACATCCTAAATGTATAATGAAGCTCAGAAAGTCAGATGGAATAGAAATTACACCAGCTGACCATATAGTACTTGATATATGTAAGTTAAAAATCATACACATATGCATATAGTTTTAAACATAAGGTAAAATAAGTTACTACTGAAAATGTCTATAGGTACATATATATAGTTGTACCTATAAGTATATGTCTGTGTGCATATTTACATGTATATTAGGAATCCAATAGAAAGAATTAAATTTTAAAAAACCATCCAAAAAATTCACTGCTTCATCTTTGGAGGAACCCTGGAAAAAGCAGAGAAGTTCAATTTCAGTTCTCAAACTAGATTTCCAGTTCTGCAAATAATATTCTCAGGAATCACACCAAAAGGGGATGCAAAAATCAAAGTGACACTCTTCATCACACTTTTATCTCTTTATGACACCTGTATCTTTCTGAAAGCATAAGTATAGGAAACATTTTTTTAATACTTTAAAAGTTTAGAACTTTAAGGTACTGTCAGTATTATTGAAAATGTAGTACACTTTGACTTAAGGGGAAAGCTTGGGTGCTTTCAGAGAGGATTACACAACTAATATTTATCAAAGTCAAATATTACTGTATAGAATTCAATGTATACACATTACACTTTCCAATAAGTGACATTTTAGAATCAGAAAGGATTTCAGAGTTGAAGAAACCAAGACCAAGTTAAAGGACCTGCTCAAGGGAACTTACTGGAAAAGATAAAACTAGAACCTAGTTAAAATGTGCCTTATAACATATTTCAAACTTAATTAAGAGTGCAGCTATACTAGTATTGTCCTCCTATTGGTTTTCAGTATCTCAAAGAGATTTTCTTACCACTCCTACAATGGCTTCCTGCAGTTGCTCTCAGTAGCACTTGTCACTTGCTGTACTTTTCTTGTTGTTTATGCTTTACTTGGTTTGCTTCCTCAACTCAGACAGCACTTTCAGGGCAAGAGGCCTCTACTGCCCACTTCTCCACAATGATCAAGCAGCATTTGACATATTAATATTTTCAGAATGAAGGATGAACTACAGTATCCACCTTACCCACAGGGGATATTTTCCAAGACCCTCTTGGGAGGCCTGAAATGGTAGATAGGACCAACTCTGTATTATTTCTGAATGTATATGATCATCCCTCACTTGAAGAACATGGTTTGGCATCATTCGTTTGTGTGTGGGGGTGGGGGTGTCACTTGAGGAGGTCCTCACACACGCTCAGTGCTTTATGGTGTCATCCAGACCATGTCTTCTGTTTATGGCTTCTGCCTACAAATTCAGTGCCTTCTCCATCTTCACTAAGCACTTATCACACATTGTAGCTGCAACTTGTACAGTTTGAGGTGCAACAGAAAAACTAGCTTGAACTATTTTTCCTTCTTCACAATCTCCTGGGTAAAAGATTTATTCTTACTGCAGATCTTAGCCACCTCAGCCTCTGATGGTTTTTCTTTCATTAAGTCAAGAACGTCCACCTTTTGACTTTAAGAGGGCACTTCACAGCTTTTCTTTGGCATATCTGAATTACCATCATCATTACTTTTGTGCTTCAGTATCAGGACAGGTTCTGCTTTCCATGGCTCCATTATCCCAAGTCTAAAAATATTAAATGGAAAATTCCAGATATAAATAAATCCTAAGCTTTAAATTGTTAGCCATTCTGAGTAGCATGATGAACTCTCCAGCCATATTGCTCCATCCATAGTGGGATGTAAATCATACCATTGTCCAGCAGATTCACCTTGTACAATCAACCTGCCTTCTAGTCACTTAGTAGCCATCTTAGTAATCCAATCATCTGTTGCAGTATAGCAGTGCTAATGTTGAAGTAACTCTTATTTTACTTAATAATGGCCCCAAAATTCCAGGGCAATGATGCCAGCCAGGAATCTGGATATTCCAAAGAGACGCTGTAAAGTGCTTTCTTTAGGTAAAAATTCTCAATAAGAAAAGAAAGACAACACTTTGTTGAGATTGCTAAGATCTATATCAAAAACTAGTCTTCCATTCCCAAGATCATGGAGGAGGAAAAAGACATCGGGGATTAAGGAATGATTGACATCCCAGGCCAGACAGAACAAGATGGCAGGAGATTTTCTCATGTTACTCACAGGTGTTCAATTTAAAATTTATGAATTAGTTCTGGAATTTTTCTCAAAATATTTTAAGAATGCTTCAACCATGGGTAACTGAAGCTACATAAAGCAAAAACATAGGTTAGGTGGTCCTTGCTATACTCTGAAGTTATCACCAACTGAACCCTTACCATCTGCACCAACAGCACCAACTGCTTTACCCACAGAATCTGATATACACACCTCGTGACAACTCCATGAAGTAGGGAGCACCACCAGGGCTATTTTCAGATTAAAATGCAATGGCTAAGAGAAGTTGAGGGACTTTCCCATACACATGTTACTGAGGACAAGGTAGGGTGAAACCCAGTATCATTTCATCTCAATTTCTCAGAAGAACTGAGAAAGAAAGTCAATCTAATGTGTCCATATTAAGGTTGTGTGGGGCATAGGAGGAGGACAAAGCTCCTTCTTGAAAGGGAGGAAATAATCAGACAAATCAGCAAGGCCAGGCGCATGGGATTCCATATACCCCAGAACCAACAAAGCCCAGGGATCTAGATAAAGACTGGGAGCAACGTCTGAGTAAGAACTTTAAGTTACTAAGACAAGAGCTGACAGATACGGGTAGGAAGGAGCACTCTAGGCAATGAAAGCAATATTAGTAAATATTAATCTGGTGAGTCGTAACAACCTTAATTTGGTAGGACTGAAGCAAGGGAATTTGTGGGGGTAGAAAAATGAGAAATAAAATTAGAAAGCCAAATAAGGGCCCGATTGTGCAGGATGTATAGCTTATAAAAGGTTTTGGATTTTTATTCTTATAAGCAACAGAGATCTATTGTCAAGATATAAACATCTGAGTGAAACAACCAGATTGAAATTTTTGAAGATTACTCTGAAGATTATTTTAGAATGATTCAGAACTGAAAGTAAGAAAATGCTTAAGAGACTTTCAAAAATCCCAGTGATAAGGGCCTTCAAAAGGCAAAAGCAAGGAGGGTTGAAAAAAAGGTATTTGTTACTATTTAATTCCTGGCAGGATGAACAAATAAATAGCTCTACCCAAACAGATATGAGTTTGACAAGGGAGAAAAAAAAAGATCAGGTTTTGCATAGCAAGTTTAAAACAAACTTGAAAAATACTAGGTAATCAAAATCTTATTATCCTCATCAGATGATTTATCAGTGCTTTTACCATGTTACATTTCATACATAACATACAGTAATTATCAGACTTATCTGAACATAAATGTCCTATTAACAATTTTTAGGACAATGGAATTTGAGGAATTAGTTAGGAAATGCCATTCTAGAAGTTTTCACCAGTATTTAGATTACAGGAAAGTTTTTTGAACCGGCACAAAAACAAAGACCAAATCCAAAAATGATAATGAATAATAATCTTTAAATAATAAATGAATAATCACTAAAGTGAATTATCACTAAATAATCACTAAAGTGTAAAGAATGATCTTTAGATGGCTCAGGTACTAGAATTCTGTTTAAGTGGTGGTAAAAATAGGTAAACATGCCAAACAAAGGTACCCCCAAAAAACTGAGAGGTTAAAATGTTATGAGAACAAAAGGAAACTGGTTTGGGTAAAATGGAGCTTAGCAGTGCCGGAACTACATGGGCATGCCAGCATCAGAAAAGTACAATTATCCCAAGAACCATGCAGGGTCAGTCTTAAACATGTTAACAGACAGTTGACTGGAGATGGAGCTCCTTGAAGCTTTGAAGCAACACTGATTAGGACCTATGGACAGCACAAACCTGTTATAAATAATCTAGGTTGGTAAAAAATTTCAAAAAAGAAAAATTCAAAACCTTCAATTAGAGTGGAAATTCAAAAAAGTAATCGCAGAAAGATTATATTTACATGCCAAGATGATTCATTCTAGTTACATATGTAGTTGTGAACTAATGTGCACACACTAGACAATAAAAATCTTCCAAGCCATCCAAGGTGAACTCCCTAGGGCACTTCTACCAAGGAAAAGTTCAGCAGCCTTTGATTGGGAGGGTTTCTTGTGACTGGGAAAGCCACGTAAAGATTCCAAGGAGAATAAGCCTCCACGAGTTGACAAGTATCACTGTGTCGGGATGTTAAGTGGTGCTCTAAAGGGTGATCTTCCCAGCACCCACAAAGCAGGAGTTTTTGTTTGGATCTGTAGGTGTTTTTGTTTGGATCTGCATGTCCCCCAAAAGCCATGTGCTAAAAGGCTTGGTCACCAGTCTGTGACACTACTGGGAGTTGGTAGAAACCTTAGAAGGTGAGGCCTAGTTGGAAGAAGGTGGTCATAGGAGGGACATATCCTTGAAGAGTAAAACTTGTTCCCTGACCCTCCCTCTCTGTCTCACTATTTCTCTCTTTCCTCCCACTCCCTGCTTCCTGGATGCCATGAGGGGAGAAGCTTTGCTTTACCACATGCTCCACACCATGAGGCTCTGCCTCACCACAGGCCTAAAAGCAATGAAGCCAAACGACCATGGACTGAAATCTCTGAATTCATGAGTCAAAATAAATCTCTCCTCCTTTTATGTTGTTTTTCTCGGGTATTCTGTCATGGCAACAGAAAGCTGACTAGCACAGCAGGGCATGGGGATATAGAGATTAATCAGTCACCCTGGCTGGGAGGCTGGACAGATGAAAGACATGCTTATACCCTCATACATACACCCTAGGTGAACATCAGGCTGGAAGAATGGAAAGGTGAAGAGAAAAATTACAGGATGCAGCCTGAGCAAATTCTCTCATGGGACATACTATGAGGCATGACAGGTGCAGCAAAGATGTGATCTGACAATGCAAAGACAGCTTGATAGCAGCGGGTCCCTGCTAATGAGCTGTAAGGGGAAAAGTACCAACATCTCTTGGTGTAGGCAGTATAAACAGCTGGGAATTTCCATTACATAAACTATTAAAAGGTCCTTTTCTCTATTAAGTTACAATGGACTCCTTGGTTTTCTCAGCAAGTTCAAATTTATTATTAAATGGCAAAGCATTTATGGTGCTAACAGACCAAATTACCCCCTGCCCCGAATCTTCTCTGATGGACCTGCTAATTTGGTTTATATCCAGGAAAATAAACGAAAAAAAACACTCCATGAGCTTAACAGCAACCACCACCTTCTATAAAAGTTGCACTGTGGATCTCCCAGCTGAAAAAAATCAGGGCAAAAAAATCAAGTGAAACATTTTTATCATAAAAGCCAAGGAAAACACAAGGTATAAGTCACCTTACAGGCATGCACACATGTGCGCACACACACACGTTGTCATTTTTTAAAATAATCTGACCCAGGAAGAATCAAACTGAATATAAAATTGGTTTTGATAATGTGCCATTAGAATCTTTTTGATCTTAAATGTATCCACATTCAGAATTCTCAACGACAATATCCACCCAAGCTAGGCATTTTATAGAAATTAACCCTATTTTCACAATAATCTTATATAGTAAGAATTAGTATTCCATTTATAGACAAAGAAACTAAGGACAAGAAGGGTCAGTGACAACTCAGGACACAAAGAATCCTGCAGAGTTTTCTTAGAACATTTTGTCCAAATCAATCACTATCCTAAGCTTTACTCACATCTAAGTGAAAAGAGTTAGATGGCTCTTTAATTAATTTTACCTTATGGTTTTAAAGTCATTTTCAATTCATTCTGTATGGCTCAAATATACAGACACAGCCAGGGGCCTCTAGAGAAGGTGAGTTCCCACCACTAAAGCAATCAGGTCCATTCTTCATTCCTGTAAAGCAGACAGACCTGGGAAGGAAGCCTCATGACTTTTAAACCTCAAGATTTCAAATTTTCCTTGGGTCGATGGCAAGAGGGAAAAATAATTTACCATTACCATGAAGCCAGGACTGGTTTTTTGTTCTATTTTTGTGGTGCTGGGGATTGAACCTAGGGTCTCACGCATACGAGGCAAGTATTCTACCACTGAGTTGCATCCCAAGCCTTAGGACTACACTTCTATTTACTTATTTATATACTACAAAATAGTTTCTACAGCTCTGTTTTCCTCACACCTCTTCATTATATGATAGAAAATGTAGATAACAAATGGTCTCTAAGTTGCATGGAAAAAGAAAAATCATCTCTACACACCTAAAAATCACGTGACTTATGAAGCAGCAAATTTATTAGATTTCTCTCTTGATTGACAGAATTATTGAAAACTGACTTAAAGAAATAAAAAAAAAAAAAGAGGGACATATCATGGAAAAATCCATAGACACATATATTTAGCTTTGGGCACAGCCTGACTCCAGCTTCACATGATGTCACCACGCTCTTCCTCAGCTCTATTCTCTGAACTGGGTCCATTTTGAAACTCCAGGTGGTACCCAGATGGCTGTAGCTCCTCCAAGACTCACAGACCCACACCCATACACTTCCAAATCAGAGGGGAGCAAAACAAAACTGCCCCTGCTAATGTCTCAACCTATAATATTGGTTCCAACTGAGAAATTCACTCCATAACCAAACCTATCACTGTGGCCAAAAGTATGCAAAATCTTATTTGACCAAACCATCTAAACTGCAAGAATGGGGGGGGGGCAGGGTGAGGGAAGTTCTCAAAGAAGATATGAGGCCACAGAAGGGAGAAAAGGTGACTGTATAGACTAAAATAGATCAATGCTATACCACATTAAAAAAAGAAATTTCTTAACCTCAGTCCTCCAATAGTTTATTAGTTCACACATCTAATTCAAAATTGAACCCCTACGTTTACCAATGAATCTCAAACCTACTAAAAAAATGATGTTAGTGGTAATAACAATAATAGTAAGAATAACAATTATTTATTGAGTCTTACTCTTGGACCTAAACACTCTGCTAACATCATAAATGATTTCATTTACTACTCACCTAATATCAATTTATAGATGATGAAGCTGAGGCTCAGAGAAGCTAAGCTACTTACCCAAGATCACAAACTAGTAAGAATACAACCAGAATTCAAACAGGTCCAACTCAGAAGCCAAAACATGACTCAGCCTCTCTCGATAATATTTTTACCTGTGTCCCTGATGCCCTGGATTTCTTTGACAGTGCCTGTCCTGAACCTTAATGTTTTAAAACTTCTTGAATGCCATTCACATCACCTGGAATTACCTTTAGCCAGATGTAATTCTCTTTAATTTAAGAACACATACCACCTTACACTTACAAGAGGTTTTACAATTCTTAGACTGATCTGAAGTCTGCAGGTACCAGGAAGGAGAGGAGGAGCTGACTGCAGCTACATCGGGACTGCAGCAGCAGCCTGATTTCTATTACTAGCAATGGTCTCATTAATGAAAAATCCCAAGTGCTTCTGTACTGTGAAGGTGCCAAGAGACTGCTCAGGAGGAAACATTTCCAAACAAGAATGTTATTCAGAAAATGACAATCAGAGCAGGGTGATAGCAAATTCTTTATGTGCATCATAAAAGTGAAACAAGATTTCACCTATTGTGATCAGAATGCCAGAAAAGGACTCATCTTTTTTCTTAAAGTTAAATGATTTTTCAAAATGTAAACCCAAAGCTGGAGAGGAGCTATGAGGTTTCTTAAAAGGGCTATTAAGTTTCTCTACTGCTGAGCCAAGACCAGCCTCTGCTGTCCTAGCTAAGGACTCTACCTCTCATCAGAACACAAAGGTCCTGAGAGTAAGTCACACTTAACCTCAAGGCATCTGCTGACTCCAAGATGAGTTCAAGTTACTAAACTCACTCCTCATCCCTGTGTGATTGTGTGTGTGTTTATTTATAATTTTTGTTGATGTTGATTGCATTTGAATTGAAGTGAATTAACACTGAATAAGGAGCTCAATCTTAGAAATTAAAAGAACCTCTGAAAGGTAACATTAGCATAAATGCGTCTAGAAAAAAATGCTCTTCACCATCTCATAAAGGCAAAATTATCATTGATTTGTTCCAATTAACATTTTTCCCAGGATCTGCTTACTTTCAAATGAAAACACATCTATGTCAATGGATGATTCAACATTAGAATCCCTAAAGCCAAACCTGAGGGAGGCCTTGGAGAGAGACTGAGGAGCAGAATATGCCACAGCCAGGGAGAGGCAGGAAGGACATAGCTAAGAATTGATTGCATGTGTACCAAAAAGAATCTGTGAAACATTTGTCCATTTGATTATTAACTTTAACATTATACAACCAACTGATGCAGCATACTGAATCTTTCCCTTCTAAAGATAAAGTGTAATTAGATCCAGAGTCACAGATCACTTGTGCTTCTTACTTTTGCCAGTTCCTTTGGTTTTGTCCTGTGCATTGAACCTTTTCCCTGACCATCCACACAGGAGTGACACCTAAAGCGTATGCAGCAGACAAAGCAGAGTGCTGAGAGCCAAAACTCAAGCTCCTGCTCTTCTCTCCAAGCCAGGAGACCTTAAAAATCACTCAATCCTTCCAGCATCTCAGTTTCTTTATCTGAAGAATAAGAACACTTGCTTGTTGCCTTTCCAAGACTACTGTGAGAATCAAGTGAGGTCGATAATATTAAGTACTCTGAAAACTTTAAAATACTGTTATAAATATGTTCTTAGGCAAAAAGGTGCCAAATATCCATGAATTCTAGATTCACTATTTGTATTAATTAATGTATACAAACACAGATTTTTCATTTTAAGTTGACCAAAAATTCAATAAATCCAAATGGAAGCAAATAAGCCCATCCAAACCCTATTAAATTTTATACTCACACTATCAAAAGTTGTTTTGTTACTGAATTGACACCCTATTCAAATATTCTTCTGCTCAAAAATTTAGAACCATGTTAATTATCCCAATTCCATCACCCCTAAACCAGGATTTGTAAGTAGGCACAATTATAGTGCCCAAACAATAGGATTGATAAAAAGATTGCATGAATACATACAAAGCACCTCAGATGTGTTATAGGCATGTCAATGTTTATACATGACATAGTGGTGAGAATCAGCCAGATCTAGGTTCAAATCATTGCTCTAACCCTATTAGATATGAAATTTTGAGTGTAGTTTTTCTCATTGGAAAACAATAGTACCTATCTCATACAGTTGTTATGAGGATTAAACAAACAACAGACATGAAGATTGAAAAGATACCTGCACATCACAAGTCAATAATTGGTGTTATTTTGCTTAGAGTATATAATAGTTGAAGTATGGAAATTATGGAGTGGTATGAAATATTTTTTAAACTTTTAGTTGGTTTCTTTAGGTCACATACAGTTCTGAAGAAAGAGCCACATCAGTCTTAGCAGTAGCAAAAACGTATGTGACTTTAAAGTAGCAAGTGCAAGTTCAAGTTCTAAACCACAGTTTCAAGTTTAATTCTGCTTCAACTTAACCACTGCCAAAATAGAGCGGCCGGAAATACAGTTATCCATGAGACACATATGGCTCATTCCTTTACATTCAGTTATTTGGAATCTCAACTCCCCTACAAAGCTTCCAGGTCTAAGCAATCTAGCAGGCAGTGTTATTCCACCAGAACAAAGCCAAGCATTTTTAAAATATTTATATAACTTCCTAATCTTCATCAACACCACTTTTTGCAAACTTGAATGAAAAATGAGTAGCTCCTTCATGAACTTTAAAAAGCTAAAGGCTTTTTTCATTTCCACAAATCATTTTCATTTTTTGTTTCTCCAAAAGAGAAAGTAAAAATCAAAAGTTTTTTTTTTTTTTTTTTTTAAACAGACTAGGGAAAGGATCAAAGAAGAGTGAAAACAAGGGTCTCTCTGATGTTTCAGGACTAACAGCTTAGAGACCTGTCTTCCACACCTCTGCTTTTCTCTTTTTTTTTCTCTTTTTATTTATTTATTTATTTTCCAAATTTTAAAATTTTATTATTATTTTAGAGGATAACATTTCATTTCTCTGGTTGTAAGTGATATAGAATCACAACATACATGCAGTCATACATAAAGTTAGGGCTAGGGCTATGGTGACCATCATATTCCACCACCTTTACAGTTCCCATGCCCCCTCCCCCCTTACACCCCTGTGAACAGAGTTCCTCCATTGTTCCCATGTCCTTCCCCAAATTATGGATCAGCATCCACTTATCAACGAGTACATTCGGCATTTGGTTTTCTGAGATTGGCTTACTTCACTTAGCATGATATTCTCCAACTCCATCCATTTACCTGCAAATGCCATAATTTTATTCTCTTTCATTGCTGAATAATATTCCATTGTGTCTATATACCACAGCTTCTTTATCCATTTATTTATCGAAGGGCATCTAGGTTGGTTCCACAGTTTAGCTATTGTAAAGTGAGCTGCTATAAACATTGAAGTGGCTGCGTCATTGTAGTGTGTTATTTTTAAGTCTTCTGGGTATAGACCGAGGAGAGGGATAGCAGGCTCAAATGGTGGTTCCATTTCAAGTTTTGCTTCTCTTTCATTTCTTCTTTGCGGTATTTCAGTATCTAATTTATTATGTTTCTGTCTCAAGTTTAGGCTATTCATTCCCATTGCCAAGCAAATCAATCTGTTGCTTGGTTTTTATTTTATGAGCAAAATATCATGTCACAGAAACCACATAAAGTGTCACTCTCAGACAGCCTTTTGATAAGATACTAGCACCTGAACTGAATACAAGCAAACTTCTCAATATTGCTTAGTCCTTTCCTCCTTATGTGCCTATTTTCATAATGTGATTATGTCAGCAGGGATTAAAGTAATTTCGCCTCAGTTACTGACACTTTTATGGCTACTTACTTGCCAGGCATGTAACTTAATGCTTAATCAAGTCATAATAATAGAGCAAACTTTTGAAAAGATGATTCTTTCACCTAACATACATGGGTCTTGTGTACACATAGTAGTAATAGTAAACATTAAAACAATTTCTATGTGGAAAAATTTCACTGAAATTCAACAAATCCAACAGATAAGCTGAAACCCAAGCAAGAGAAATTACTCAACAAACTCTGGCAGGTGCTGTGGCTCACTGGTGAACATCTGCCTAGCATACATGAGGACATGGGTTTGATCCCCAGAACCACAAAAGAAATAATTAAAAAGAAAGGAAAATACAGCAATCTCAAATACTTCAGTGATTTATGTCTTCTCCAAGTCATCTCCCAGGTGTGAAAATAGAGAAAGGACAACAGAACATTCTCCACTTTCACAAACTAGATGCCATCCAGATATAGAGAAGACTGTAGGGAAAGAATATTGGTCCTCAGACATAAATATCAATGAACTATCTAAAGAATGGGTAACGGCAACCTCATAGGTAACCAGCTGGAAAAATTACTTCTGGATAAAACACTTTCCTTATGCTGCTTTAAATTAGAAAGTAATTCTAAACTCATTTGGCAAGTATTGCTATTTGTTTTCATTATTTTGTATGTGTTGTTTTTGTTGGCTAAACCACCTACGTGGGAAGTTTAACTATACAATGCAGATGCATAGACCACTCAATTCTTAAGACTTAGCAACATTCTCCAATGATGATCAAACATTTTCCAATAAAAATATTAAAAATTCACCAACTATATGTACAACTATAAAGCTCCAGTAAAAATATTTTAAAAATTTAATGCAATTACCTTCCCAAAGTCACGAACATCAAACAGGTCAAACGCTTCAAAGAGTTCACTTTTCCTCATTCCAAATGTCTCGCAACAGGCTGTGAGAAATGTTCGTATGTTCTTCAGGCAGAGAAACTGAGGAATGAAAAATAGCTATCAGTATATGGTAAATTATTCTGAATGCTACCAATCTTCTGCCACACTTGGGTTGCTACAAAAGTAACAGAACCAATCCAGTCCTCAGGGTGCTGTTTGCTCACTCAGCAGCACTGACTGAGCATCCACTCTCAGCCCAGTAATATGGTTGTGGACAGTCAGGTAAAGCTTCTGTCCTCATGAAGCTTACATTCCAATGGGAGAAAACCGACAAGAACAAATGCAGCAACACAGGAAGGAAACATTTTTATTTTCATATGGTGGTTAAAACTGGGAGGAGGGATCCTGAGAGCTGGTGGGGCTAGAGTGGGGAGAGCTTAGCCAGGTCTCCCTGAGAGGAGGATGGTGGGGCAGAGATCCAAAGTGCTTAAGAAGCAAACCATGCAGAAAGGTAGACAGGGTATTCCAAGCTAAAGAAGCATCACATACTGAGGCCCCAAGGCAGAAGTGTCCGAATATGTTTGAGAAAAGGGCCAAAGAAGAGTGAGTGATGGGGAGAAAGGAAGTAGGTGAGCTAGAAAGGTCATGGGGTCAGATGGTGAAGGGCTTTGTCAGACAGCTTTTATTCTAACTGATAAGGGAAGCCATTGGAGGACATGGAACATATCAAGGACAAAATCTAATGTTTCACAAAGGGTTTTCTTGGGCTGCTGCATTGGATATAGATTGAAGGGGGCTGCAGCGAGAATAGGGCAGGAAAACCAGATAGGAGGCTACTTCAACAATCCAGGTGAGACACAACTGTGGAAAGAGCAGGTGTTGCATTGTGACTGTGTTGAATCTGAGATGACCATTAGTCATCCAATGGGACGTGGGGCAGGAAATGGTGTGGACTTCAGATAAATCTGGGAGTCTTTAGAGTATAAAGAACACTGAACCTTGATGTTGGCTGAGACCACTTTGGGAGAGGAGAGATCTGGGGACAGGAAATCTTAGATCAGGAAAAGAGAAGGCGATTACAAAAGAGTCTGACAAAGAGTGATCAATGGGGAAGGAGAAAGAATGAAAGATGGACTTCCTTGAAGCAAGTTAAAAAGGTTTATAAGCAGAGGGAGCATCAAGCTATATGAGATGCTGCAAATGGTCAAGTAAGATTTAGATCAAGTGCTACCCATGGAATTTGGAGTATGAAGGACATGCGTTCCTTGACAGAAGCAGAAGCAGGTTCTATGTGGGGACTGGAGTAAAAGGCTGTTTGGAGCAGGTCCAGAAACAACAGGAGGAAAGAGTGAATATAGGAGATAAATGATCAAGTTTGGCTGCAAAGGGAAAAGACGCAGAGGTCAAGGAAGGGTATTTAAAAACAATGGCGGACCACATGTTTCTATTTTGATGGGAGTACCTCACTGGGGAATGAAAAGTTAATCACAAAGGAGCGAGGCACAGTATCCCCAAATTAAGTCCTTGGATAGGCAAAAAGGGATCAGAGGCTGACCCCAGACGGGGGCATGGTCAGCTCAGCCACACCAATGGAAGGTACAAAAGGACAGGCAGACACTGCTGACCACTCGTAAACCAAAAGTGAGAATTCAGTTTTCATATCAAAAAGACTCAGATCCACCTAAGCAAAATATACACGTCCTGAAAATGAATTAGTTCTTTGAGGAAGTATTACTCGCAATGGCACACATTTAAAAAATCATATACATGTCAAAATTTTAAACAAATATTCTTGTTATGTGTCAATTATGCCAAAATAATTTTAAAAAGAAAAACTTAACCTCTTATAAGTGATCAACATATTTAGCTAATTATTGCATTTTTTAAAAGCACTCCCAATGTTTCTTTGTTTTTAATCTTAGTTTGCTTTTTAATTTGCAGAAAGCGCATCTTACTTCCTCTACATTTGAAACATTCAGATTTGTCATAAGCTTAACTGAGATACAGTTTTACCCTTTACAGGAATCATTTGCAGAGGCTTAAATATTTCAGGAGGGGTTAAAACCACAAGGGAAGCATCATAAACCCTTTGAAACAGACAGTCTACAGCCAATCGGCACATGCAGTTACTGCTTTCACTTTAAAAATTCATAAGAGACCTTTACAACACAGAATCACTCTGCATGTGGCTCTTCCACATAGAATTGCTTATTTACAGATTAAAAGGCTTGCATTCTGCCAAGACAGATAATAATTACACACTAGGGGATTATGCAACTGCTCTCTTGCAATATTTTTTACATAATTAAGTGCCCAACTCATAGCTCACCAAGGAACAAAGCATAATTGCAAATGCCACCCTCTGAAGATTTCTCACCAAACTCAAATTTTCCCCATGTGTAGGAAAAACTGCAGTTGGCTTGTACTAAAGTGCTTTGATCATTAATTCAGCAACGCAAAGAGTATTACTGAAAGTAAAAACAGTATGAAATTTAGTCATTGTTGCATCCACATTAGACTGAAAAACAGGCTTTCCTCTTACTTCTGGAACAAATGTTAACCTTACTTGTCCCCTAAGTAGTTCAATTCTGCTAAACTCAACAAATATTTAGTGGATTTGGAAAAATTCACCGGTATGCTCTTGCTTTTCCAGGCAGTCTTCAAACCTGGTTACCTTTTCTAATGTAGGTTTTCAGTCAATCATTTTTGAATTCCTGCAACATTACACTGGAGCTACTAACGATTAAGGCTCTGTCTCAGTCTCCTCTATGAAATTTATCAAGAAATTGTCATGATCCTCAAAAGTTGGCTCATAGCACTAGGCTCACAGGTCACTGGATGCTCACAGGGTTGGGCTATGGGCACAAGCAGGACAGAGACATGCCTGCCATGGCATTTCAGAAGCCTCAGACAGCTGAGCTTGCCACTCCAGCTTTCAGCCTACTTTTTTCTTTTAAGTTTAAGAAAATTCTGAGCCAAAAGAAAAGTTGAAATATGATGAATATCCCCATCTACATAATCACTGTAACAGAGTGCCACATAGGCTTTTGTATACACTCTATTTTTTTATTTTAAAATGTACTTTCCTGAGACATTTAACACTTCACTCCTAAATAACTCAACATGCATGTCCTAGGAATAGGATATTTTCCTACATATCAATAGTACTTGTATTACATCTAAGAAAATTAATAATTTTGTATTATCTAGCACACATTTCATATTCAAATCTCCACAATTGTCCATCTCATGCCTTTTTATATTATATTTTGCCCAATCTAGGATCCAGTCAAGTTTCAGCCATTGCATTTGGTTGTTTTATCTTTGCCATATCCCTTAATCTAAAAATCCCCAGGCTGTGGTTCTGTTTTGTTTTGTTTCGTTTTTAGTGACATGGACTTTCTGAAGAGCTGAGACTGTCTTATAAATTGCCTCATATTCTTCATTTGACTATTTCCCCACATTGCCATCAAACCTATTCTTCTATCACTTGTATTTCCTGTGAACAAAAACCTAGGTTCAAGCCAAGCAGTTCTGGCAAAAAAACACTTCATATTGTGAATTTCATATTTCCTCACATCAGAAGACACAAAATGTTGAGCTATCCCATTACTACTGATGCTAAGCTCACACTTGGTTAAGAGGGTTACTACCACCACTCTCTACTATAAAGATACACATCTCCCTCATCTCTATAAATAACCTGGGGGTGAAAATAGGGTAACATGTGGCATCCTATTTCCCCAACTTTTTTTCACAATGCATACAGCATCTTCTGATTGTCCCAATTATTCCATTTGGGACTATAAAACAGTGATTTTTCTATCATTCCTTTCACCTTTATTAGTTGTTAATGTTTTATAAATTTATAAATCTTGCTCTCCTTCATTTCATTTGTGAGCAAATCAACTGTCCTCATTATCCTTTTTGATCTTCATATTGTCCCAAATTTGCCTCTCAGGAATCCTTCAAACTGGTTCCTGTGTTCTTTTGATATAATTTCATTCATCTTTATCTTCTTGTCTTCAAATTGTACCAAATTCATATCATATTTTCCCAGAGCTATTTCTGAATACTCATTTCCCCAAGAAGTCTGTTTCCATTTGTAAATAGCAAATGGTATTTACCAAAGCCTGAACATCAGGCTACTTCTAGATTACATGAGCCAATTACATTAAATGACCCAATGCCTCTCTGCCTTTTGCTTAAGTAGTCTATCAGTCGCAATTGAAAGAGCCAATGGGATTGGTCTAACTGGTCTCCAAAGTGCCTTTCGGAAAATGATATAATTTTTTATGGAATACATAATAAACCAACTCTTATCTCCCTCTGTTCAGAATAAAAGGAACTTGAAATTATTGAAGATATAATTATAATTAAGATGTATTCGTAATTTTATAGCTAGAGATGTGATTGTCTTACAAAAAGGTGTTTAAGTGTTAAGCTTTTTTCCCCTAAGACAATCTACTCAGTCTTTGGGATCAGAAGGTGTTTGATGTTCTGTGTGTCATCTTTAGCAGCCAGAAAATACTGACTTTAGAAGTGGCTTATGTGGCACAAGGACAAGTCCATGTCATTATTTCACAATCATGTCTTATTCTTGACCAAAAATTATACAACTTTGCTATGTCATATAACTTATTTGCCTGAGACGATTTTAGGATTTCTTAAAATTAGCATTTTAGGAAGCAGAATTAAATGACTTAAGGGTTTTTAAAGTACTAAATGTATCCACATAAGATAAAGAGTTGCCAAGTGAGGACATATAAATTACAAGTAGCCATTTATTCATATAACAGGTATTAATCAGGTATCTGTTATATGATAGGCATCATGAAACTTTTGAATTTATCAATGTAATCGACAATGTGAATTTAATGAAACCACCAAGAAATAGGGATGAAAAAGAAATGTGACCCAAGATCCACCTTCAAAGCAGAGACAGGCAGAGCAGACAGACAAGTGAATCCACAGTTACAAGATAGGGTGGCAATCACTATGAAGATACTCAAAAGTTCTTGCAAGTCCTGGATGATCAGAACAGCTTTCTGGAATAACTGTTACATGAGATAAGACCTAAAGGATGAGTGGGAGCCAGCCCCACAAACAGAAGGAATGGTTGGCACACAGGGAGGGGAAAAGGAAGTTGCCACACTCAGAGTATAGGGTGCTCCAGGGAAATAGCAGAGCATGTGAATGAACAGGGGACAAGTCAAAGCCAGGACCACTGGGGCACAGGAAGTGGATAAGAGGGACATAGTCCTAAGTGAGAGCAGTGAAAGAGGGGCAGGAAAGGGAGCTGGGGTTTTCCTGGCATGACAAAAGGACTCAAGCCTTTTCCTACAAGAAATGGAGGCTAAAGGATTCTAGTAAGAGTAGAATACTACTCTACTTTGTATTTTATGATTACTAGTGCTATGAGTTTTTAGTGATTAGTATGTCTATGCTAAAGGTTTATACCACTTAATCCTCATAAAAGAAAAACTTTCCTGATAGGATTGTTATATCTACTGAAGCTGAGAAATTTATTCAAGTTTACATCATTGCATTTGCCAAAGTAATGAAGCCAGGATGCAAACCAAGGCATTCTGGCTTCAAAGACCATTTCCTTAACTATTATGTTATAATAACTTCATTTTGTGGTATGCAGAATTAAATGGTTTTCTTTTTATTAGGGATATGATGTGGGGTACTCAAGCAACACAGGACAATTTGAACACCATTATATCAATCTAGCAAGAGATAATGGTGATTTAGATTAGGAGGGTAGAAGGAAAAACAGAACTAATCTTTCCATATTTTCTAGGAAATAATATGGAAAGGAAACACCTAACAATTAATTGAACATGAGCAGGGAAGGTTAGGAGAAAAAAGGGAAGACTTAAGGATTATACCCACTTCTCTTTCTCAGACATCAGATGGGTAGGTAGCATAAGGATTCACTGAAAATGTTAACTTGACAAATGGGGGAGGAGGCATGTGAAAGACTGGTTGAGTCAGTTAAATCTTGTCTTCACGAATGGAGAGGCACAATAATTAGATGTCACCTGGCTTCCCTCCCAGGAATACCCATGGATAATATATTCTAATAACAAAGACACCTGTCTTTAACTGCCCTTTGTCTCTCTATCCCTTACAAAGAGACATGAATAGCTTACTTATTCAAAGTCGAGGGATGAAAATGTCATAAAAGCACACCACATCAATGCATATAACTTTCATAGAAGAAAGTTCAGTACCAACAAGGCCTAAGACAAACTAAAATTATACACCAGGCCTAAGCTCTCCGGACTGGAAAATGTTTCATAACCAGAAAGCCATCACAACAAAAGTGGCTTTCCAAGGCCGCCTCTGTTGTCACCACTTCAATGCTAGCACTGATACACAAGGAGGAAATACTGAAAGGTCAGATGGCTCAAGTTCACTATAAAACTGAAAGAACCTCCGTTTTCCCTCGACACTTAGAAGTGTCTGGCTTTTTTACTGTGTGTGTGAGAGCCTTGTTGACGTCTCGAATGCAAACAGGACCATTTCAACTACTTCTTTAGAACTGCTAGCAATGATGAACTAGTCGGGCACAATTAAAATTATGAGAGGCCATTAATAAGTTGATTGGCAGTTTTGAAAGATAGAGACGGCCACCATAAGGCCTATTCGCAAATGTGGTGTAAATAGCTTTCCTTCTTGGAAAAGCCTGAGCTCAGACTTGATCAAGCCTCTCCCCAGGACCTCCGTCACTGTAACTCTTTTCCTCTTCTATGCCCCTCCCAAGGCTCAAGTCATTCTTTCTATAAGTGTTAAGGCAGAAGAGATGGAAGAGAGAAATTTTTACAAATCAAGTTTCTCCCTTACTAGGGTTTCCTATTTTTGTCACTTTTACCATATCTTCTCCTTTTTTTCTCTACAGTCTTTTAAATTAAGTGAGCTAAATCTTACATCTTCTATAAATGAAAGAAAAAGAATGATTTTTACTTGTATGACAACCTCATTTGTTTTTTTCCCTTTTTGGAACAGTGGGTGCCATCGGGTATCATCACTATTGTCCTTTGAAAAAAATCTTAGTTTAGCACTGCACAATATTTTCAAATTATTTTCATCTTTGTCTTGATGTTATTCCAAAAGGACATTCAGAGAAGACAGAAATATATGAGGACAGTTCCTTAGCTAAAATCTTGTGTTCAAGTCATAAAGCCAAACTCCTCTTACTCTCAGTATAGTGAAAATCAATATTTCTATTTTGATGATTGTCTAGGCCTAAGTTGATTTTTAATTCATTTTTAATGAAATGTTTTTAATCACCTAATCAAAAATGTAGTGATTTAACAGTAAAGTTTGCAGAGTATTCCTTGATTGTTTTTTATTTGATGATAATGTATTTTCATGAAATGCACATAACTTTGTTGAAATGATTAAGCTCATAAATGTAGGATTTATGTTTAAATCCTACATTTAGGATAATAACAACACACATAATAAACACACACACATCCTCTTCACTCTGAAGCACCTGACTCACATCTGTAATGGTAATATCCAAGCTTGATTTTATGTCCATTTGCCCAACTATTGCCCCATGAAATAGTAAACATCTTTGAGGACAGATAACATCTATTTTGTCTTTGTATCCCCAAAGCTTACATAATAGCACATGTTTTAAATAAACTGATGAATAAATACTGATGTAGTTTATCTGTAGGAAAAAATTGCAACCATTCCTTCAGAGAACTCAGAGGGCATTTTTACATTAAATTGTCATCCTAGCCTTTTATTCATATACTAGCATAGAAATATATTTTTACTAAGGTGTCTTAAACCTTTCTGGAGTAGTTGGTAATGTTACATTTATAAATAAAACTAGTAAAGATTTTAAATTATTATGTTCACATGCATAATCTTTATTTTAGTCGACTATGTCTGGTATAAGTTCAACAGTGAACTGATAACTGATTTTCAGGAGCCCCTAGCCAGCAGTACATGTGCATGTACACACACAAACACACATACCCTCTGTTGCTTTCACTAACTCTTGTTCTCGTAAGAGGAAGCACTGTACCTCTCTCCCTTGGCAGGAACTTAGACACTCAATTTCAAAAGGTTTTTGTTGTCACCTTGCATTAGCCCCTAGATAGAGAAAAGATTAACAACACATAGCATTGTTAATCCTCTTTATGTGTTTTTACTCTTTGCACTGAAAAACTGAATACTTAGGGAATGGAGAAGCTGAAGTTGGCCCAAAATACCTATTTTACTATGTTCATTAATCTGCTAATGAAAGTAATGCATGCCACTGCCTTTAATGAGAAAAGGTAGCACTGAACCATACTGTTAGCTGGAGCACAGTTAGCCCAAAGCATGCTAAAAGTGCCCAATCTACATTTTTAAAAAGGCTGCCAAGATTCTCTATTCTAGATACCAAAAAATGGAAATTTCTTTCTGCTTAGGCCACAAAGAGGCAGTAGAATTCAGTGGCTAAAAGTCAGGATTTTTACATTGTTATACAGTAGCCATTTAGCAAGAGTAATGCAGGCAGTAGAAAGAAGTCATGATTGACTTAGGAGGCTGAGGCAGGAGGATCACAAGTCTGAGGCCAACCTAGGTAACTTGGTGAGAAACTGTCAAACCAAAAAATTAAAATGGCTGGGGATATAGCTCAGGAGTAGAGCACTTGTCTCACAGGCACAAAGTCCTGGATTCAATCCCCAACACAAGAAGAAAGGAAAGAAAGCAAACAATCAAGCAGTGGTGGTATCTGGAATAGCAATGTAGTGTCAGCAGCTAATGCAGAATGGAGGGTGACAAGCACAACCCCACTTACCCATACCTAGGTTAGAAATGAACCACCTTTGCAAAGCAGAGGACCCTCAGAACTGCACAAGGGACAAGAAAAGAGCTCCCTGTGGAGCAGAGAATGAGCATCACTATCACTGTGCTATGTCACCTCAGAAACATGTGGTAGCTCCTCCTTAGAGTACAATATTCACAATGAGGGAAAAGCTTCATTTTAGTGGTGGAAAGAAATCTTTGGTGCTTTTAAAGATAATCCTTGCAATTTGTCAATTCAGAAAATGAGAGCAAAAATTTCTGTATTTACATCTAATTTGAAATGAAAGGAGCTGCATGTAAACTGAAATAGGATGGGCTGACTGCAAGCAACCCCTCATGCACCTCCCTCACCTACAACAGCCTTCTGTGGAAGCAGCCTTGGCACACCCACACCTCACTGAAGCACCCTCTCCTTCCTTTGTCCACAGCTGCCCAGATGCTGCTCCTTCCACCTCACTCACTATATAGCCAGAGCAGGATTTGGGAAGCAGAGGATAAAGACAGAAACCAAAATGAAAGGGAAGTATAAACCCAAGTCCCCTCCTCATTTGATCTACCCTTGCTTCTACTGGGTAAGCACTGTCATGATCCCCACATGTAGATGAGTCCACTGGCAGATAGAGGTAAAATAATTGACCCAACACATAGCCAGTAAGTGGTGGGACAAAGTTCTGACCCAGGAAATTGGCTCCAAAGCCCAAGCCTTTAACAATGACAATATTCTGTCACATGGCAGACTGTCCCAAATCAAGGAGCTGACACCACACATTCTGCCCTCAAAGGGATAATAGTATTGTGAAGGGAGAAACAGATGAACAGCACACTTCAATTCCAGTGTAACTTAGTTCTATGTTTATATTTGCAACATCCCAGACACTGAGGCAGATAGTCTGAGGGTTGCTCCTCTGCTGGAGTGATTGAACTGAGTGTCCAAGCAGGAGCAAAGCAGCATTAGGAATGGTTATTGTGAGACACCAAGCACAGGGAAAGGCCTGGCCTTCTGGAGAAGCACAGTAGTTCAACTGGACTTAGGACTAGTAGTATCTCCATAAGGATGAGACAGTGAGTGCCTTGGAGCAACAGCAAAGGCTCTGCCTGTCACAAACAAGTGCAAACTTCTATGTCCCAGGTGTAGCACTAAGCCCTTTGCATGAATTATCTCCATTGACACACACACAAACCCTATGAAGACGACTCCATTTTATCCAGGAGGAAACTGATGCTGTAAAGGAGCCAAGGCCATGGTAGCTGAGGAGCAGTAGAGTGATATCTGCTCCTTGCCAGGACTCCCCACCATGCCACACAGCCTCCTTGAGTGGTGGCCATGAGGTGCACACCAGTATCGGTATCTGCCCTTAAAGGGACTTATGATCCACCCTAAGAAAAGCATAGCAGCACACCACTCCAACTTATCATTGGAACAAAGTTGAGGACTTCTTTCTCCCCTTCAACCCCCAAGGTTTCTTAAGAACCTAAAAGAATGACTCAGCTAAGATGGATTTTGTAAAGCAGATGATTTCCAAAATAGCTTCCGTCTCCCTATGAATCTTTTCCATCTGTGTTTATACAAACTTGTACTTTCTTCCTTCAACTCTGCCCATGCTGGAAACTTCTGTCACATTGTTTGTTCCCTATTCTTTACTCCCCAACACACACACCCAGAGATCAAAGTTTTATGTTTGCCAATGCACTGCGCCAGTATTTAGTATAAACTAAAATTTAAAAATAAAAACCTATACATGTCATGGAAAACCGCTAGAAAAAGAAAACTTTCTTTTTAATGAACAAAGCATGCCTCAAAGGATTGCATTAACAAATGTTCTATCCCAATAATATAGCTTTCTATTCAAAGGCAAGGAAACAAGAACTTTACAAATTTCCTTCCTTAAATACGTGATTAAGCTGAACTAAAAAGTTGAAATGTTTGGTAGAATGTCTTCAGTAGTCAAAGAAAACTCTTCTCTGAGCTTTGTCCTCAACTCTGAGGGTCTGGGAAAGTCAAGTCTTGGCTCCGCCCTCACTCTGCACCCTGTACCCTCCACCCTCCACCCTCCACCCATGGAGGTTCCATCCAAACCTCATCAGTAAGCAGCTAGCAGGGTGTCTGCAGCCTGAAGCCCATGAGCAGATATGCTTCAGTGAAGCTGGCAAGTCAGCTTTGATCTAAAAAGCTTCAAGCATGAAATGAATTTAGTATTTTCTTTGGGCTATGGTGACTTACTAGTGAATGTTGTTAAAAATAACACTGTTGAGAATATTCTTATAAATATGATTTTAAATCATCCAGTTTATATCAAGTGTCACAATAATTATTCTTTGGGATAGAAACATATCAAGTACATAAAAGTTATAAACCATTCTGACTCAACGGATTTTCTAGGAAATCTAAATTTCAATATATTATTCTTCTGTTTCCATTATAAGCACTCCCTAAATTCCCATATTTAAATATCCAAACCACATCACTCATATTGAAAAAAAATTTTAATAATGTTTCCAAGCATTTATCTTAGAGTTTTCAGTTCAGAACTTTGGGTTGCTGTTCACATAAAGCCAGGGTAGGGGAGCACCACTTCTAAATGATGCCTCAACCCACACACAACAAAGCCCCTGCCCTCAAATACTTGGCAATTTATCACCCATGTGGTCTTATCTCCTTACAGGGCTACATACATAGTAATCTTTCTGGCACATCTTTACTTTCTACAGTTCATTTTCTGCTTTGTCATTTTATTGTGTGACTAGTAGGGAAAACTATATCTTTAAATCTGAAATAACTATTAATTTTAAAAAATAACATATTGGACTCCAACCAGGCAGTTATTCTAGTTTTATCTAAAAAATTCTGAAGGTTATTTTTTAAATATCTTCAAGACCAGAACACTATATCAATTCCTATACATGAAGTAAAATAAAAGGATTAGTGGCTACTTTATAATCTTAGAGTATTATTCTGCCTACTGGCATAATGAAACGTTCTCTACAGAGAATGTTACTATTAACCACAGTGCTATGATGTCTTCTTTATTTGAGAGGGTCATCATAATACAAATAAAAATGAAATCCAATGTTTCCCCAAGTGATTCCAATTTCAGAAAAAGAGAGGCACATATAACTTTATTATAAAATTAACACAAAAATGTTGATACTGCAATTCAGATTGGCAGAGTACTTAGCTCTAAACTAAACTACCTTCCCCTCTCCTTTACCTCAGCTGCATAAAAGCTGCATCCCTTTCTTTCTTAATGCATTTCAGTAGTCTGCTTCTACATGCTGACTAGAGTAAAATTATTCTCCACATATATGTCATTGTTTTTCTGTGCCAAATTGCATTCTATTTTCTATCACATTTCTAATCTCTCTAATATTCTCTCTGCACCCACGCTCCTCCAAATTTAGCATCATCACCCAATTTTACATAAATCAAAAGAAAGAATTATCTACATTTTACAGTCTGGGGCTTATAAAACTTAAATGACCTAAGTTCAACTATCCAGTAGGTGATAATATGAAAGTAAACCCATCTGAATCCATAGCCCATTCGTATTGGTAATCAACTAAATTACCTTCTTTGAGCCACACAATTCTTGATAGCTGAATCAGAATTTGCATCCACACCTTTCTTCTTTTCCTAGTTCTGCTGCACTATGTATCTTATGTGTGTGTGCACGCACACATAACACTTGCCTTAACTTAGGCTATGTTTGGGGCAAATAACAATGACTAAGATACTTGATTCCATCACTACACAATCTGGTGCATGTTATAAAAGACCTGATTAGTGCCAGGTACAGTGGTGCACCCCTTTTAATCCCAGCGGCTTGGGAGGCTGAAGCAGGAGGATCGCATGTTCAAAGCCAGCCTCAGCAAAATAGCAAGACACTAAGCAACTCAGTGAGACCCTGTCCCTAAATAAAATACAAAAAAGGGCTGGAGATGTGGCTCAGTGGTTGAGTGCCCATGAGTTTGATCCCTGATCCCCGCCCACCAAAAAAAAAAAAACAATTAAAAGACCTGATCAAAATGATGCAACATCTGGGAAGACAATGACCAGCATTCCCTGGAGTTGCCAAGGAAGACACAAAGTGTAACAGTGCTGTGAAGGATGAGGAATATTCCAGGTAGAGAAAAGGGAAGGAAGGATGACTATGCAATTTATTGTCCAAACCAGAACCTTTTTTTAAATGAATAATTACACTAAGACAAAAAGGCTTAATTAAACAAGGACCACCCATGGTCCTTGTAGACAATGGGAGCTAAATTTGCCAATGGCCATTTAAAAATCTTAACTCATTTCAAATGCAGTTAGAGTGAAAAATATTTTTTTAAAAACCTACACTGTATCTGCCTTATAGGACTTGGCTGGCAATAGAAAACTACTGAAGAAACAACTTATAAGTATCTAGAAGAAGAGTGTTTTAGAATGATCTAGCACAGTCTATTCAGAAAGTTGTATAATCAGAAAATATCCAATTCTGGTAGAAAACAGGCTAAGTTGGATCCATATTTGAAGACTACAGAAGTGAAAGTACTTACTAGATGAAGACAAAACTTTTAATTTCTTGAAATCAAGTTCACTGGAAAAAAAAATGACTCAAAAAAGGAAAACAAAGTATCTAACTGAAAGAATTAGAATTTGGAGTAATATCCATTTATCTTTATTTTATTACCTACTTCTGATTTTGTTATCTGATGTATAGACTTCATTTTGGTTTATCTCCAAATTTTACAATCATTATTTTATTAAAATAAAATTTCAGTTTGTTCTAAGGTTAGTATGACTACTTAGAATCTGCACTAAAATCACTATATTAGCAAGGATTCAATTATAAGTTGCATTTGTGTGTATATATCATATGTTATGTGTATGTTTACACACATAACTCATACTATTTTTTAATATATACCACTACTTCTATATAATATTTCTTTTGAGAGTAGAATACCAAACAGCTTGAAGTACATTCTAATTAATTACAGAAAACACTTCTAGTTCTTTTCTTTTTCCTGCCTTGTTCTCAGCCTTCCAATAAACCCTGTCATCTTGGAATATAAGAGATTTGTATTCCGGTTGTGCAGTGTACTGCCTGCATGACCAAGCTGAATTTCTACCCAGCCCTAATCTTGTTTATCTCTGAGGAAAGGATGCCTGAAGGCCAGAAGCTCCTCTTCAGGTGGGCTGACCCAAACCAACTGGATGCAAGAGGGCTGCCAAAGCAACACCCAGCCAACCTCTAACTTCCTCACAATCTAATTCCCATACTAAGTGGCACACCTACCAGCCACCATGATGGGAAGCACCAGGCCATGAAAGGAATGAAAAGAGGTGGTGCTCCTCATATTCAGGTCTGCTCCTGGAATAGGTGGAGATTTCCTAGAACTCAGGCAATCTAGGAAATCTCCACCTATTCCAGGAGCAGACCTGAATATGCCACCCCTTTGTCAGTCTACCCCTCCCTCTTATTTATTTTACCCTGCATCCATCTATGACCTCTTCACCCACCAACAGGTTGAGAAACTGATTTGAGAGCTGGGTTCCTACTTCTCCTTTCTCTGGCCACTGACAAAACTTGTGCCATTGGCTCGCAGAGTTTAGTCCCAGTTTTTGGCTTCCACACACTGAACAGAAACATTCCTTTTTGATGGTCTCCCAGACTAGAAAATTGTTGGTAACATTCTGTTTAGAAATCTGCTAATCCAATCACCATTACCTCTCACCATAATACCACCATATACACAATGCCTGTCTAGGGCACAAGATTGAATCAACAGTGTTTTATTTCCAGTAGCAAAAGAAAAACTAAGATGGAAAAAATGAACAGATTGACTCAAATTCTGTTAATTGCCACAGCTAGATACCTTTAGTCTTCCTTTGAGATACTGTTTGTTATATGTCCTGAATATGATCTAATATGAGGCCAGTGATAGACACACATACCCCACAATATACACAGGAACAGAACTGGGTACAAAAGACCTGGATATAAATCCTGATTCTGCATCAAGAACTTTGTGGCCATATAAGGAAGTAATTTAGTCATTAAGAATTGTCTCAGGGGCTGGGATTGTAGCTCAGCAGTAGAGCGCTTGCCTCGCATGCATGAGGCCCTGGGTTCGATCCTCAGCACCACATACAAAGCAATAAAATAAAGACATTGTGTTCATCTACAAATAAAAAAAAAATTAAAAAATTAAAAAAATAAAAAAAAAAAGAATTGTCTCAGTGGTCAGACAGGTTAGAGTTCATATCAGCCACCTGCTGTCTAGTTGACCTTAGGAAGGTAACTTCTCTAAGACTTAGACTGTAAAATGTACATGATTCTATCTTGCTAATAGAGTATGTAACAGTGATCCACTTTATGCTTTGAATATAACCCTTGCTGCTCAGCCAGGCCACTGCAACTTATTTTTAAAATGCACGTGTTTCTTTCTCTTCCTCTCTCTCTGCTCCTCCCTAATCTCTCCCCCTCCCTAATCTCAGGAGAAACAGGATTACCTTTCTTCCCCATCCTAGGCAGATTTATTAGTCCCTGAGGACACACTCACCACAGGAACAAAGTAATCCAGACTGGGGATGGTACCAGAAGATCTCAGGAATGTATCTCCCCCAAATTAGCAAGTGAATTACAACTCCAGAGAACATGTGGAATGTAGCCTTTGAATCACCTCTTTAGAAGTCCCCCTGTTCCTGCTGCTGGGCAGAATCACAGTCTTTGGGACTGGAGTCCCCTGTGTTTCACCTTTGCTAGCAAAGCAATAAACCTTCTTTTTCCTTTTTCTTAAAACCATGTCCTTGTTATTCAACTGGCATTGGGGACAAGGACTGATTTTTTGGCAACAAGTACTTAGCCTTGTGAAATATAGGTGAAGCATAATTTTGATAAGCCATAAGCCTTTGCTAAATATTGCTTATTACTACTGATAATAAAATGATAAATCAATTAAAATAAATTACTAACTTTATATGATCAATATACCATAATGGTATTCCAATGTTTGTGGAATTGTTATTAGGTAACATTTAACCCATGTTAGTCTTGACTTTTCCTTTTATAAAATGGGAATAACTGTATTTCCCTAACAGGCTTATCATGAGAGAATCTGTGCAAAATCTGTTTCATTAGTTCATCTCACACCAAGCGCCCATTATGTGTTAAGCACATGTCAAGCACAAGCTGAGTTCAAGGCTTGTTGCCAAAGAGAAGACAGAGGGCCCCTTCTTCCCAGGAGTACACAGTCCAAGGACAGTGTACAAAAACATAAGGAGTTGTACGAACACAAGTGTCATTACTCTTCATGATTCTTTGTTTTAATTTCTCCAGTCAATTCTTCATCTTTACTATCTGAATTTTAACAATACTTAAGAATAGTACTTATGTAAGGAAAAAATACAAAAAATGAATTATTCCATCAGTAGGGCATAGTGTACTTTATATTGCTGGATAAATACTACAATAAATATACTAAACCAATATGCGTTCATTAAAATTACAGGCATAGTACAAAAATCCTTTTGTGAGTGAATGTTTTTTTTCCTGAATTTCTGTAAATCAAGTATAGGTTTGCTTATGTCACATACTCCATGCCCTCAAGTCTGAGGAAGACAAAGATAAGGTTGTCTTGGCCTGGCTTTTCTTCCATTCATACACCATTCTGATGGTCAGCAATGGTATTCCAATGGCAACTCAACCGGTTCTTTTCCCAGGTGAATGCCTGCACAGGATTTAGCACTAAGCTCTGTGACATCTGGTTTCTAATCCATGGCTAACACAAAGGATTCTCTAGGTGGTTCTGGATGGAAACAACTAGAATAGTTCCCCCCAAATCAGGGGCTGCAAAAATTTTAAAATATACATATAGTAAAAGTTTGGTCAGGCTGAGAAGGCTTAAGTGTCACTCAAAGAAAATAATACATGAGTCAGATGTTCAGTCATTCTGTCACTGAACATGTTCACTGTTAGCCCTATAATTTTATTTTGTGACTTACTTTTAGAACAAAAGTCTCTAATGACATTTAAATGATTTTCTATTAATACCTTGTTAGACTAATATATGCTTATTTTTAAGTTTAATTTTTATATGTCTAGGAAAATACTTTCTTCCAGAGTACCCATCTCTAACTTCATAATAAAAGTCACATGGTAAAAGTGTTAAAAGTAATCTACTTTTGCAGAGCCTTTGTGTTCTTCAGAGCAATATTACACAAGACCTATTTAAGATTACTGAATATTGTATTGTTTTTATTATATCCATTTTTTCCCTAACTAGTCTGCTATATTCATTATATCTCCCACAAGATCACAAAATAAGGAAACTCCTACATAAAATAAATGCCAGGGCCACCTCCATGCACATTATGAGTTATAATGAACACACTAGTTTCCTGTGAAGGAAGTCCCCTGGTAAGGAAAGGTAAGTCCCACCAAGTCAGTGAAGGTGCTTGTGGGACACTAATTGGGGCTATTGCAGTTTCAAGGCTGCCAAGGACCACCCTCAAGCACATGTGTAAATGGTTAAATTATTTTCCATAATTGTCCAGAAATAATATTCCTTAACATTTCAGTAGGGAATATTCACTAATGCCCATATTCCCAGTAGTAGTATAGTAAATGCTTATTTCAAGTAAACTTTCACACAAGGATTGCCCTGAGGAAAAACTTCAGTCAGTGCATATAGTGAATTTTAAAACTAGATAAAAATGTCATTTTCCCTACTCAGAAGAGAAAAAGTAGCTATTTAAACTAGCACCAAAGTATCTACTCTTCTGACAGATTTGAGTGCAAAAAGTTTTGGTAAAAGTTTCAGACATCTCAACTAAAACAAGCTGAAATTTTCTTATAAGGGAAGTGATACAAGTCTCATTACACAAGCAATTTCATTATGATTAAGTATTTGGAAAAAACAAAAATGATTCCTGAATCTTGGTAGATGGCTCTCAAAAGTAGAAAATCTGTAATTTTAAGAACGCTTTCTTCATAATTCTTAATTTTTAAAGTGGCTCCTATCAAATATAGAGTATTTTACTTGCAAACTATGGAATAGTGACTGAAAGATATTTTAACTTTCATATACTTGCTCAGTCCTTGATACAATTATTAAGTATATCTTCTTAAACATTTTCCCACAGAGGTGCCCTTAATGACACCCTAAACTCATACCCGGGGTATCCCAATTTCCTGAAGTTGCCCAGTCTACCTACCACACACCTGGAATGTCTTTATGGCATGTAAATTTTACCTCCTATCCCATTAGATGGTCATGTTTGTTTTAGTAGAAAAGATGTAAATTATTTATTATTGACCCAAACTTTTCCTCCCTCCTTGTCCAAGCTTCTCATAAAGCCTATTACCACCCAAATGCCTAATGGGAGAAGCTGGGGAGTGAGAAGCCATGAAGAGGAAGGGTCTGGGTTTCTTGCCTAAGTCAGTTTGAGGCCAAGAGAAAAACAGCTAGGGGAAGCCAAACACAGGGCCACAACAACCTTGAGAACTTAAGCTCAATGCTTCAGACAATCCTCAGAGAAGACACTGGACTCACACCCAGGAGGTGGACAAGGAACTAAAGTCAATTTAAGTTCTTCAGAGGCAAAGATAACGACAGCTAACATCTGGATTCCATTTAAATTGTACTTATAAAGACACCACTCCACATTGTTTGCCACCTACTATTGAAAAATAATGCAGAAATTTGAAAAAATAATTAATGCATCACTTAAATGGCTTTATCACAAGGGCCAGACAGTATTCTAAGCAATCATATTCAATCTTTGCCATCCTAAAGTACCTACTTCCATTTTACACATAAAGAGGCAGGGAAAGGTTAAATGCTTGCCTAATGTGATTCAGCCAATAAAGATAAAGACAGGGATTCAAACTGCGGCAGCCTGTCTTCACAAGTACTGCTCTTGAAATACCTCACTACATGTTAGATTACCTAATGACACAGGGAAGAAATGTTTAAAAGGTTGCCCACTTTGCTGGTTTTCTGTATACTTTTGAAAGGATCAATAAATAAAAACAATAGCATTATTTATAGTTTATTACATAGTAATTCTATCCCAATCATGTGTCCTTGCTCAAAAATCAATTTCATATAAATTTTGCATACTTTTACATAAGTGAGAAATTTTATATCCAGTGAACACAAATCACACAATAGGATAACTATTGATATTTGTGCACATGTTCCTCACAGGAGTCTACCCATGGAGTGACTGAAAGTCACACAAAGGATCTGCTGCTGCCCTGAAGAATCTTCAGTGATGTGACACCAGAAAATGCTCCAGTAATGATCCACTTTCAGCCTGGATTTGCACAAGACATACGGTAACTTTCCCTGCAGGAGGAGGCATCACAAACTTCCTTCCATGGCTAACGCATGAGCAGCACCCCGACTCCACCAGAAAAACAGACACATTATGTTCAATAGGGAGCCAGAAGTGCTGAACCATGGAGCCATTTTTCTAAAATATTGGTAGGCAACCTGTATTTGGCAGAATATACTAGACATAAATCAAGTGTTAAAAGAAAAAAAAGGGATAAAGCTCTCTACTTAAACAAAGAGACTTTACTTTGAGCAAATCCTTAAGAACTGGCCCTTGAAAGAAGTTAAGAATGTAGAGTGCCTCCTCCCATCTGGCCAAGCCCAGAACTATCTGTCTTCTAGTATCATCAGGCTTGTCACTGCCATCGTGCATCAAATCAGCTGTACAACAATCAATAGCACCCAGCTGGTATCTAAAATGCCATGTACATTCTCTTTATCACCATGTACTGCTTTTATTGTTCAATGCCAGTGGATTAATATTATATATATTTTATATATATACATATATATAAATATATATATATAAAGGCTTTAAGCTGTTTGCTCACAAATTTGCTCTTCCACAATCTATGTTTACTAGAAAGTCCTTTATCTCCTCAACCACAAAACCTCTTGCCACAAGAAGCGTGATCATAACCCAAGCCTAAGGTACGAGGATCACCAGTATAAGGGTTGGAGGTGTATGCTTCTATATAGTGTTTGTAATTTTATCTTTCAAGAGGCTGACATTTATTAGCCAAGGATATATCTGTAAAAAAAAATTCCATCTATAGTAATGTCACATTCCATTTAAAACACTGTTTTCGAGCTCTAACCCATTCTTAATATGATTTATTACAGGGGGAACCTGAAATATTTGCAACTTCATCTATAACAGGTCACCTATGGGACTAAAGACTGACTCAAAGTTTTACTCAAGTTACTGATCAGATCCTCACAAAGTACCACCCAGAAATACACAGGAAAATAATCTACCCAGTGCAAGACATGTTCAGCATTCAACAGAGAAATGGGTGAGAAAAACACTCTGACCCAACCATCTCTCTATTGTAAGGCTTACACTATGACACAGGGCCAAACTCAAAGGAGCAGGGGCAGCAACAAGTGCCTGTAAATCCTGAGATGAAAGTAACTGCTAGGGCACTAACAATCCCCAGGGTAGAGACTGGGCTGCCTTTGCATCTCTATCCACTCATCAAAGGACCACACATATAACTGCATGTTCAGGAAAGTTTTAAGAAACACAAAGACAAGTGTGAGCTCTGTATAACTGGAGAGAGGTTGCTCATGGAACTCTAAGAGGCCAGAGTTGAAGGAAGTCCTTCAGAGTGTTATTTTCCTCTACTCAAGATCATCCTATGCAACATTACTGTTCCCATTTTCTAGGGAAGTACATGTGGTTAGAGAAGTAACTTGCACAAAGCCAAACTAGTAATAACTGGTGTAGTCAGGTTTTGAAAGTGGATCAAAAGTCCTTTTATCACATACTATATGGTATGGATAGAATATGAGGTATCACTCCAAATTCAGGAGATAATGATGCAATGTTCAGAGGTGAAATGATCAGATTATGAGAGTCGTGACCTAATTAGTGGATTAATCCACTTGATAGATTAATAATTTGAAAGGATTACTGTACTGGGTGGAAATAGGACTTTGTGGTCTCTGTGAACTTAACCAAATTTACATCTTCTCTTTTCCAAATTTATATCTTATACAGAGTTATTTGTGATTGTGTTGTTGTATAATTAAACCCACAGAATCCACAAGTTCCTTCCTCACTTGGTCTTATATTATCAATGAATGTATTTCTTTGCCATACTGTTTTACGTAAACATGGTTTGTGTAAAGCCATCTACCTTATAGCAAAGCCTCAGTGATAACTGTCACCCACTTACACATAAAATGAAACAATTGGCAATAAGTTACGTGACTGTATTTAGTAAAAATTACTAGGCTATAAATTTAAATCAGACTACTGGAAAAATATGCTATAAAAAACTGACAAACACGACAAGGGAAGGATAATTCGGGCTGGCTGGGCAGCTCCTGCGTTGGGCCACACACTCTGACAATTTACCTATGTATTACACAGCATTGGGCAAATCATTTCCCAGGACCTACTAGTTAAGATTATTGATCTGTGGTTCCTGAATTACAAACCAAGATATCCTGGGACACTACAGCAATCTCAGAGGGACACTGCATGGAATTTTATATCTTCAAAGAAACCAAAGTAATACTCAACATGTGTCAGATCCTACACTGTCATCTGGAACTAGTGCATAGCTCCAGCATGAGCTCACACCACGTTCCTGTAACACATCTTGGTGAAGCTGGACATACAGCAACTACTGCGATTAACAAATAAATATAGCACAACAATGTAGAACAGAAAATAGGAGTGTGGTATTGTTTTCTTATCCCAAGACCTGCTAAAGTACATAGTACCTAGCAGGCACACACATCCATTAGTAAGGAATTGTACATATTTAAGAAGGAAATAAACATGAAAATGTTTTGTCTCCAACTTGTATGTATATTTTTTCAAACAACTGCCATGGTGTTGACACAAATATTTATTAGGTTGCTTAGAACTAACTACTTAAAAATAAAAACATTTGCTGTTATGGCAGTGGTTTTGGCTTAGGGGTAGAATGGAAAAAACCTGCACAGAGATACTAAATATGCTATAAACCAAGGAAGTCTGAGAACTTCTGCTATAGGTTAATCCTCCAAGCCCAAGGACAAGAGGCTAGACCAAGGGCCTCTAGAGGTTTTGTCTGCTCTTCTATACTGTTTCTAAAGTGATTCAAAGGCTGTCAGTGACTGAATATACAGTGTCATTTTACATCATCAGCATAATAGATGGAGATATAATCATTACCATACATTTTCCCCCACTCTTATGTTGGCTTTGCTCCTTTTCTATCCTGTGTCATTTGTCTAAATATTATGATTGCTTTTGTAAGCAATTGTATAATGTTTATGTCACTGTTAGAAAGAATAACATCTATTTTAGGGAACATCCCCTTTCCTATTCTTTCACTATACCACACACAGAAGAACTGCTAGATAATCTTATAGGGAGGTTTGGATGAATTTTCCTTATAGTATGCATTAAATCTGTAATAAATCACTATACTTTTCTCTTTAATTCTACACACTTCAGAATAACCTGAGGTCTTGCATGCTTAAATCTTAAAAAAAAATTATGAAATTATGCCAAATTATACCTATCATAAGGCTATAAATTGGTTTTTGATACCAGAGATTGAACCTTTAGATAGAGTCTGAGTTGCTGAAGCTGACTTTGAACTTGTGATCCTCCTGCCTCAGCCTCCTGAGCCACTGGGATTATAAGTATGTGCCACCACTCCTGGACAAGGCTATAATTCTTTTTTTTTTTAGTTGTTGATGGACACAATGTCTTTATTTTATTGCTTTGTATGTGGTGCTGAGGATCGAACCCAGGGACTCACGCATGCGAGGCAAGCGCTCTACCGCTGAGCTACAATCCCAGCCCCAAGGCTATAATTCTTAAACCTCATCTATACATCTAGAAAGCAATCACAAAGGTGGCCCAGTAGGATGCCAACAAAATTATTTTTTAAAACATTTTATTAACGTATTTGTGCAATCTCCCAAAATGAACAACTTGCTTGTGCACATCCATATCCATGTCTGCCATACCATACCATTTGCATTAATAGAGAACTTAATTCCCCAGCCATGGATACTAATGTTACTCTACTAGGGAATAAATCTCAATGGCTAACACAGCTGGAGTGTTAAAGTAGTCTTTCGTTAAACTGCAAGGGCAGAATTGAAATGAGATTACCTGTCAACTGAAATAGTTTTAAATGTCTCACTCAAGCTTGAGGTGAATCTCACTCCATTTCAACAAAGTCAGGTGATACACAATAAGAAAAAAAACAAAATCAAGACATGGGAATATGCTGTTGAGAAAGAGGATATCAGAATATTTGTTTCTTTAAAAAATCTGAGCAGTTGGTAATTAAAATCACTTTTAATCTTTCAGAACAAAATCAGCAGACACATAAAGGATTCAGATGGCAGGAAATGTCTGCAGATGTCAAAAGTCTGAGCAAGATGGACCAAATAATCTTTGAAGTACCTAACATAAAACAAAGGCTATGAAAAAATGAACACCGGATTTGCTAGAGATGTGTTACTCTTAAAAACTCTCTAACCACCATCCCCATGTGACATCCGCAGATGGAATACAGGGTAGGGCTCCGCAGGCAGAGACATGCTTGACTTCTACATCTATCACTTATGAGCTGCAGGATGCCAGGAAAATGGTAAACTCTCTCGAGTGTCAGATGGAAATAACACCAGTCTCTCAGGATGGTGTGGAAACTAGTGAGGGTATGCACTTAAGAGGCTTGGCATAGAAACTGAGTACACATCTTTATCACTATCTCATGACTTCAACTAAAAACTGACAAAATAGTTTCCTCTCCTTTACAACTGAAGAATTCCATCTGCCTATCAGAAATTCCTACCTTAACATTCGCCAGCCATCTCCAAACAAGCATGGCTAAAACTCAGCTCATGTTCTTGAGAACCAATGTCTCCATTGGGGCAAATAAATGAATTTCTTCATCTCCCCCCTTCATGACTTTGACATCATTCTTGACCCCTTGCTCTCTTAGTTACACCCGCTTCAACTCTCTGGCACCTGCTTCATGTTACATTTTTGATTTGCATTCCCATCCCCTCATCTTGCAGCTAAGCATAGGTATAAGTAGTACATTCCTAATCCAAAATCTAAAATGTTCCAAAACTCAAACTTCAAGAGAGTATTTCTGATTTTGGATTTCTGGATTAGGTTACGTTCAACTGGAAAAATCTCTGCAAATATTCCAAAATCAAAAATAAATAGCTGGGCACAGTGGCACACACCCATAATCCTAGCAGCTTAGGAGGCTGAGGCAGGAGGATTACAAGTTCAAAGCCAGCCTCAGCAACTTTGCAAGGCCCTACAGCAATTTAGCGAGACTCTGTCAAAAAAATAAAATAAAGGGCTGGGGATGAGGCTTAGTGGTTTAAGCACACCTGGGTCCAATCCCCAGTACCAAAAAAATAAATGAACAAAAGAAAGAAAACTCCAAAATTTGAAATACTTCTGCTCCCAAGCACTTCTGAAAAGGAATACTCAACCTATGCTCTTATACTTTCCCTATTGTTCTCTCCTCTTGGCTCCTTCCCAGATAATCTATCTTACCCAGAACCTGTTCTGTAACTTTCTGCCCTCCATCACTATCTTATTCTTTCTAATAAAAAACAAGTTCAATAAGAGCTCCACTCAGGATCACTAAGTGGGCACTGACCAAATGTTCCCTTTGAACTAGGCAGAAAAGGAACTTTTCTTTCTTCCTCAAGAGACTTTCTTTCCATTTGCTAGAAAACTGAGTTCACTTACTCATTTTTTTAATGAGTACTATGTTACTGATGGATGCTGAGCTATTATGCTAAATAAATGTCTATGTATGATGATTAATGTTGGACAGCAGGTATGGTACCAAACACGAACAATCATACAAAGACCTTAATGTAGGGGTCTGCCTGATGTATCCAAGGAACATCGAGGAGCCAGAGTGTCTGGAGTAGACAGACTATCAACCTAAAACTACACAAGTCTGACAAGAATGAGACCCTGGAAATATAGTGCCTTTGGTGTTGTATAGAGTGATATGTCACCCTTACCTGGAATCTCGCCTCCTCTCTGCTTGCCTTGTGTCAGCCTTCACTACATGCACCACTTTCTCAATGAAGCTTTCCTATTCCAAATCACAGTCATTGTTAAATTTTCTAAACTCCTGTTTGCACATGGTTAATGACTGATATATTCTACTAAATATGTGTATCTATTTTTACCTTCTATAAATGTGTCCTGGGTTTATATCTGACTAAACTGGAAATCACTCTAGAGAAACAATGCTTCCCTAATACCAACAAAGCACCCTACACTTGATAGTCTCATGGTAACTCTTCATTGAGGCTGTGGCTAAAAGCCTCCAATATTAAAAAAATTTCCAGAACAATTTTTATAAATGAAACTTTATATTGACACTCAGATTACAATTCACTGAGCCAATATACTCACAATGATATAGAAAATACTTTAAAAGGCATATTTATAAAGCGTATGGAGTTTTCAGTTGATTCAATTTTATTGATTTTATAAAATAATTATTCATTCATATTTTATTCCAGATCATTTAGTTTGACTGCAATATTGCTTTCTAAGATACAAAATCTTTAATCTTCCTAATAAAATACAGCCATTATTAAAAGGAAAAATAAAGGTTTGCCTTCTGTTCCAATAAGAAAACATTAAAGATAGATGTGATAATCAAAAAACAAATTCAAAGGCAAGCCAGGACTACTCATGTAAACATTAGATAAAAGGTGGTGTTTGTAGAGTTGCTTTATACACAAGTGAAGACAAGGATGCCCCAGAATATTATATTACAAATTGATCATTCTTACATCATAAAGAAAATCTCCTAGGCTGGAAGTTGCTTATCATTTTCTTAGCAGCAAGGGTGAAATTCCTATTACTAGTGGATCTACTGATGATTAACTAGAAAGACTTAAAAGGAGACCTTCCAGAAGCCCCTGCTCATCCTAGCCTCTTACAGAAAGGCAGATTTAAACCAGGCTTTCTTAATCACGTGACAGTTTCCTCAGGGCCTACTTCCTGTCCTGGAAATGGCCATCAGAGGACACATGTCAAAGTGAGCTCCATGACTGTGAAGTCTTGTCTGAAACCACAAGGATCATGTCCAAATACTAGCACCTGGCTCAGGGCCCTAATAATCTCTTTTTAAAAATGATTCCCAAAAGAAAGGGAGGAAAGGATGAAAAAACACCCAAATACATGGCATGGTGCCTACTGTCGATGGAGATGCTTAGAGGCACTTCTCACAAAACTACTGAGAGCCTTGATGACTGTTGCAGTAGACATCACTAAAATCTGGACATGAAAACGCTAATTATAAGCATCCTACATGATGCTATGTAAACAAAACACGTAAGACATGCATTTAGAGTTTATCTGCTGCAAAATATGATATCTGTCAAACCTGCACTCCAAGTCAGAGGCCCTAATTCCTACATGAATTGTGTGTGTGTGCAGGGGTGGGGGGTGGTCATTAAAGGATTCTATCAATGCTGCTCTCTACCCCTCAACTTCAGGGCAGGCTGACCAAGCTATTCAAAACCAATTGATACGTATTTTCTGACTATTGCTATTTAAACCAAATCCTATCGGAAATACCTGAGTTCACTCCGAATAATTGTAATCATCATAAACTTTAGCAATGTCCTGAGTTAAAGCCTAAGTCAATTTTGCTGCAGTTAAAAAAATAATTTATCTTATTCTAGTGATTCCAGGGACAGAGAAGCACTGTTAATTTTTATATCAATATTAACCTTCCATATTCTTAAAGATTATTATGTAATTTCTTTCCTTACCTAGAAATGCTTTACCTGTGTAGCTTAAACTATCGGTTTGCTCTTTCCCGGCACTTCAATCAGCAAATAACAGGCCATGCTGGCCATCAACATGCCATCATCACACACTCGACTTTAGGCTGTACCATTTGACCAAAGGAATGGGGTAAAACCATCAATGTGGTCCTCAGGGAACCAAGAGAATTCAGTTAGAAAACACTGGGTATTCACTCCTTAAAATTAACATCTGTAAAACACCTTTGTGAATTCAGGCTTCACATGTATTTCACAAATGGAAAAGCTATCATTATCATCCCAGCCGAATAAAATCCCACACTAGCTCTACTATCTCAAGAACCTTCTCCTACCCCAGTCTCTGCAAGGCAGAAGGACAGCAAAACTGGACCAAGTTTCCCTGTTCTAGCACAATGCAAGAACAGTACCTCCACTCAATGCAGTAAGTGCCAAGATGAATCAGAAATCACATCTACAAATACTTAGCATTTGCTGGGCGTGGTGGTGCATGCCTGTAATCACAGCAGGTCAGGAGGCTGAGGCAGCAAGATCACAGGTTCAAAGCCAGGCTCAAGCTCAGCAGTTTAGCAAAGCTATAACCAACCTAGTGAGATCCTGTCTCAAAATTTTTTAAAAAGCCTGGGGATATGGCTCAGGGGTTCAGAGCTCTTGGGATCAAACTCTGGTATCCACCTCCCCCACCAAAGAAAATACTTAGCATTTGCTGAGAGCTTATCATGTGCTTTACATGGATTACCTAAGCAGATATTCACAGATAAATATTATTTTATCCATTTTTCAGATAAGGGCACTAAAGCTTAGCAAACTAAGCAAGTGGCCCAAGATTATCTAGCTTTTAAGACAAATGCTGAGATTGGAAATTTGCAATCTGATTCCACTTGCAATTTTTTTTTTTTTTTTGGCTGCTGCTGCTTTAAACAGATTACTAAGCTATGAAGTTCACATGTAATGTTTAACTTCACAGCACTGTCACTTGACTCTGCTTGAACCATCATATAAAGCATCATATAATGCCCCTGAAATACTCAGAGGGCCATGCTACCTGCTAGGTACCATGGACAAAATGCCTAGGGTCAATGAGCTATTTAGGGGCCTATGACAAATATCAAAGGCCTAAAATTTTTTTAAAATATAATATTTCAAAATCAGAAAAAGAATATAGTTAATTTTTCTTCAGATGTCACAAATGTCACAGATGTAAGGAATTTAAAATTAAAGTTTACAGTTGAAACAATTTCTAAGTTAGACTTCTTAATCTAAAAGAATCCCTAATTATGTCCAATAATTGTAGAGAATTGTAGCCAATTGTAATTTAATGTGTTACAATAGCCAAATAACTTCAAAAATCAAAATTATGTGTAAAATCCTCCATGCTTTTGTAACAAAATAATATTCAATGTGAAACATGAGTGGAGGTTCAAGTATCTTACATGATTTGAGGCTGAGCCTACAAATGGCAGAAGGGCCACATTGCTAAAACTGCCCTGGACCCTCCTATCTCCATGACAATTTTCAGGCACCCAATTACCTGAGTGAAGAAAATAATCACAAAGCACCTGGGAAGAAGCAAAATGTATGTCAAAAAAGGTCCACGTACCATGCCATTTGAGTCGTAACTATGTGTCATGGAATTTTACCTGAGGAAAAAATGTAAGAGCGTCTACAAAGATTTAGCCAGCAATCATGTGTGTAATAGCAAAAAAGCTGGAAACAAAGTAAGTTGACCAGCACTGTGTGATTGTTAAAGCCACAATGGAATTCTAAACAGTCATTCCAAAGGATATTGAGGAAATAGTGGTAAGAGTGGCTTGCCAAAAAATATGAATGTATTCCCCTTTTGGCAAAAAAATAATTTACACATATAACAGTTTAAAAGGATGTGCATTACACTAAATCAACTGATAAAAGCAAATTACCAAATAACATATCTATGGTCCTGATAATGTAAAGTTGAAAGTAGCATGTGTGTTTACATGTGGTGAAGGAACTTAGAAGGATGCTGTAGTAGCCAGACATTACCTGTTGAAAACAGACTTATCCCAGTCATGTTCTTTCACAGTGTCTAGAAGCCTGGAAATTGTTTTCCAGATTATTGATTTCAATGAAAGGCACTCAGGTCAAAGAAGACTAGAGGAAAAGAAGCCATATCCCTCTCCTACTTCCAGCAGTGGCCAGAAGTGGGGACAAATGTTACAAGGCCAATCTTGCATGGCTTCTGGTTAGAGCTCCTGGCAACCCTCACTTTAGGGATCAGAGTGGCTGAGATCATAGGTGGCAGCTTCCTGTGATTTCCTGGCACTTCTTGATTTCCTCAAAGTAGTACCAGTTATCATCAATCTTCTCACCCACCCAATTCCCAGTATTACACCTCTTCCTGCTAAGGTACTCATGGCAGTTTCTCTTTTCCAGTTTCAGCTGTAAAAGCAAAGAGTGATGATCTTGATCTCTAGAAGGTATGACTGTAAATGACCTTTTTCTTCTTACTTGCATATTCTGACTTTTTGAAATAAATATGCATTGCATTTGTAATATGGAAGGAGCTTCTGGGGGTTTTCAGTGCATAAATTTTAGTTCGCCACTTCATTCCCTCTCCAGGCCTTTGATAAATCATGTTTGCTTTTATTATAGCTTTAACATACTTGATTACCTTCTTACCATGTCAAAAACAAAAAGATATAAACCAAAACATAAAAAATAGGAGATGTGATACCTGATAAAGGAGTCAACAAAAAGCAGTTTTTAAAGAAAAAATTTATAACCACCATACCCCCCAGAGTCCCCGCAAAATATAAAAAGTACCCTGGAAGGATTTAGTATAGGGAAGTACTTCCCTATATCTACTTCCACAAAAGAAAGAATACTTGCTAGGCATAAATCCAACTGGTATTTATGTAAATTACTTCAGTCACTTTTTATCAGTTTCACATTGTAAATTGGTTATGGATTATTTGAAGAACAAAACTAAGAAGGGGCAAGCATCAATTAAGATCAAATTTAGAAACCCACAATAATTACGATCAGCATTATTGATGACATTTATTGAGCAAGTATGTGCAGACACTACATAAACACATTACACGAATTCTTCATTTATTCTTTATAACAACTCTGATGAAAGTATGATTGCTCTCATTGTACAGACAGAAAATGAACTTGAAGAGGTTTAGTGGCATGTGCAGCATCACACAATTGTCAAGTGGTGTCAGTGGAATGTATATCCACACCTATCTGATCCCAAAGCCATACGAATATCCAATCCAAACTTTCCCATACACAGATAAGAACAGAGGCATAAACAAATATATTCCCTGGGTCATCAGTTATTAAAGCACTTGTAGGAAATAAATCATAAAACCCCCTCCCCCAGATGCTGGGGAAGGCAACCAAATGCTGTTCACTCCAAGAAGAAAGCTTTCAGGCCACTCTTCAGAACTAAGTGAGCTAATCTACATAAAATATGATATGGTTTTGTGTTCTCTAAGCTACATGTTTAAAACTCTGTATTAGCACTGCTGCACTGACAGCTGACAGCAAGGGAAAAGTCAGAATTAAAATAATTGAAGGTCATATAATGACCTCAATTTCAAGAAAAAAAAATCAGATTTGTTCAATATATTGTGTTTAATATAAATTTTAAAATCTGCACTATTAACAACAAAGGTGTTCATCTTGATTTTGAAACTAAAATTTCAGGTCTTAAAGGATAGATGTATGCCATACGAAATTTACTTAGGCAGAACCTGACTATTCTACACAATCAGCAGATTCCCTTTTCTTTCCACCTTCTACAACATAGTACCACACAAAAACATAACATTACAATGAGTTGAAGTTAAAAAGTTAAGTTTTTCTTTTATAAGAATAATGTGAGTTAAGCTTATAAGAGTTGGAAAGTACAGAGAAGCATAAATTATAAAAGTTAACTATGATCTTATTAACATTAGTATACAGAATCATGTCCTGTTTTCTTACAATACATGTATAAAAAACATAAGCTTAACTAAGCAAGTAACTTGCAGACAAAGAAATAATGAGTTGAACACTGGGAAAAAAATCAAAATGATGGTGGGTTGCCCAGGGAGAAATGTCTAGTAGAATAAAAATATTGTATCTTCCACAAGCACACAATGGGAAAAACAAATTCAAATTATGAATGTACTATAACAGGCTATTTATCCTATGCTAAAAGCTTTAAATCATTTTTAAATATCTGAAAATGATAAAAATAAATAAAATGTAAATCAAGTCATTTAAAAGCACATTTGCTTTCTTCATTATATTTTTAAAAGAAAATGCTCCATTGGAACAATAGGTCACCACAGAGATAGGCACTATAGGGGGAAAAAAGCGACCAGTTGAGGATTAGTTGTTGGCAGACTGGCCAAGTGAAAATGAAACAGGCTGTTATAAATAGTTAACTAATAGCAATACCATATCAAGGAGGATATTAAATAAAACCTTGCACCAGCAAAGACTATTGGACAGGTCCTTTAGAATCCTGTCCTTCAATTATAGTATATAGAAACAAAAATGATAAACTTATTGCAAACAGTGCTAGCTTATAAAATAGTTAGGGGATGTTGATAGAAGAACTTAACTGTCATAATATAGCAATAAGATGAAGCAGCCTGGCTGGAGCTAAACAACTTGAAAGGGTAAAAAGTAGTAAATACCCAGCAAAGTTTTTGTCATTTTCCTCTAAAGAACAAAAGTTTTGGAAATTTGTGCAACATACGGAAAATATATCTAAAAGTATCATTTTCTGAAAAGCAAATATTTCCCAAAAGTCTTTTTTGACACAAATAATTTCAAAGACAGACTAAGGTTTGCAAAAGAGAATCCATCTATTTAAAATTTAAAATATTTAAAAATATTTAAAATATTTAAAAATATTAAAATTTTTTTTGTTTTGTAATTTTTGGTAAGCAACCTCAAATAACCTGGGGTCCTAAAAATGCATAAGAAAATACCACCTACGGCAAATAGTGATTAATAGTTTGTATTTGTATCATTGAATTTCTTTTTCCCAATACCACTGTACCAGAAATTTAAGAGCTCACCCTTAGTTTTTGAAAAGATCTTAGAAAATAAAATCCAGAGTATTTGAAAGCATGTATCTGGAGTGGACAGAGCCTCAGATAAATGTAAAGAGAAGAACCAAGAAACGCTCCCCCACCTAGAGGTCCAGTTTCCCAACCAATCTAGGTGACTCCTCCAACTTTTGCTACTCTCTGATCTCTCACTTCACTAATATTAAGCACCACAGAACTTAGATATAATTTCCTCTTCTTGTGTTGTTAAAGTGTTTTTCTTGCCCAAAATTTCACTAGTTCGTCCAGGATAGGGACTACATGCTTGTGTCCGCATCTAAACTGAGGCTGTAGGGGCCCCGTCCCTCCCAGGTGCATTTCTAGACAATTGCAAACTTGGCTGACCCTGTAGGAACCGTCTCTGGAGCCAACTCCTTTGAGAAAAGGAAGTCTCAACTACTGGTCTCTGGCTGAACTGAAACATCAGCCAGATTGTTTTTCTACAGCCATACATTCCACAGCACCAAAACCACTTGAACAATGGCAGTATGCGTAGGGGCAAGCAAGCCTACTTTCCTATTTTTTATTTCCCTCCAGGGCTTCTATTGGAAGGCAGTGATCTTATGTTTATACTACCTCTAGGTTAGTCTGTCAAAATTTCTTTTCATGTTGATTTTTTAAAAACTAAAAATAGATTACATTCAATCAAGAACACAAACATGCCTGCTCTCTTTGTTGAGTCCATACTGTGCATATCAATCTAGATTTATTTTTAACATTTTAAAGTTTTAATTATGTTTTTAAAAGTTTTAGCATTTGATTTTACAGACCAAAAGAAACATTTAAAGTGCATTTCACAAGTTAATGTTCCCCATAGAAATGTCAGAAGGTCACAGATATAAAATGCTGATAGGGAAGATGCAGTCAGCTTAAGTGTGAATGACCCAGCTTGATGGCACTCACATTTCATTGTGTGCAGGGTGTAGACAAAGCCAAGATTACAAAACTGAAATTACACCACTAATCACTCATGGCAACAGCAATGACATTTTAAATACTCTAAATTATAATCATATAGCCAGATAAATATTTTCCTACCCTGCAGCAAGAATTCAATTCATGAGGTAAATGGAAGAAATGCATTTGACCTTAAAACTATTTACAAGTTTCCAAGGATAGATCCCAAAGGTGATCAGGGCTTTTATCAATGATAAACATATGAGCACAAAAACGATCTCTCTTTCAAAACAATGATGTTTGACATCTCTGGCCTCATGCTGACAATATGGTTATTCACCAACCTATGCTTAAAACCCTTCAATTTGTCAGAGTAAAGAAATGCTAACAAAAATTTTAACCATCACAACTATGTTTCTTCATTTTTAAGATCTCAGATTGTTCACATAATAAAGATGATGTCTAATTATTTATACACATGCACACAGAGATGAGAGATAATAGATGAATATAAATAGCTAATTGGTAGTAAAATCCTCATAAAAGGTGAACTCCATTATGCCAGCTGAGCCAGACAGAAGTGCACGCACAGGAAAATTTAATGGGCATATGACACAAGAACCTCAATTTTATCGTGCAACACTAATGTGCAATAAACATTCCTGTATCCTGTCCCTGGAGCTCACAACCTGGTTGCTCCTGCCCCTCCTGTGGCAATGCACTGGAGTCACATGAGCTGGCACCAGGTTAAAAGGCAAATTATTTGAGTCCTGATACTATCACCCATCAAAGGAGATCAAATAATCTCTCTCTCGTAAACTCATTGTGAAATGTAGTGGGCTAATGAGCATGAAGGCACTCTGTAACCTGTCTTGCATGACACAAATGGGAAATGTCCCTGTTCTCACAGAGACGTCTATGTCTCTTCCAGCTGTCCTTCCTCTGGGTGTCAATGTTTGGGAAGCACTGAGGTTTTCAGATGTAATTACCAAGTACAAACTCTATAATTAAAGTTGTTTCAACCAACACTTGAGTGCTTACTTAGCAGACATGGACATATGCCCAGCACTATGCTAGACATTGTGGGAGACAGAAAAGAAAAACAGGATTTGGTGCTTTGCTCCAGAAGTTAAAATTCTTACTAGAGAAAAAAAAAATCAGCACATACAAAATAGCAACAAGGCACAGAGGCCAGCATGGCCCTGAGGACTACACTTATAGGTGCGACTCATCTCAAAAGCTAAAGGGAATAGGCTGGGGTTGTGGCTCAGTGGTAGAGCGCTTGCCTAGCATGCATGAGGCACTGGGTTCGTTTCTCAGCACCACACAGAAATAAAGGACTGTCAACAACTAAAAAAAAAAAGCTAAAGGGAAGGCAGCATTTTTAATTTTAATGGAAAGTAAGCTTGTTGAAGGCATTGTAGCAGGGACACAAAACCTAATCAAGGACATGAAATGGAATCTATCTGTAGCCCTTAGTTATGAGAGACTGCCTCAAACTAAGTGGCAAAAGGAGTAAAAACTCTCCAAACTATGGGAAATACAAGTACCAAGAAAAGATTTTCAAACTTAATCCAATAGGCCTAACATGGTCACTAGACAGATCCAAAATCTAGACCAAAATATCATCACAGAAAATTCTGGCAATACTAAGACAGTCTCAAAGGAAAAAAGGTTGAGCCTGATTGGAAAAGATTTAATGAGACAGTCAACCAGCAGCTGGTCTTAGGAGGTCTAAGGGTCTTCAAGACAAGAAACCGTCTTCAATCACTTGTACAGTGTCCCAGAATAACCAAATGTATTAAGACTTAACTGCTCGTTGACTTGAATATTGATAATTTTTTTCAAATATTGATTCAGACATCACATTAAAAGTATGTGAATGTTGCCCAAAAAAATTGAAAGGAAGAAAAAGGCTTCCTTGTGAATTCAAATGATAACAACTGTGCCCTGCTCATCAGAGGTAGGGAGAGGAGCACAGTTAATACATAATCAAATTTTTACCAGAAAAAGCTTAATTACTAAAAGCAATCTATATGGCTATAGGTCTTTCTCAAAAAGGCACATGTGCCAAAATTATAATGTACAAATCTGATTTTGAATATATCCCATGTACTACTTTCGATATAGAAGATACAGTTTCAAAACTCCAGCCTTGTATGTGATCCTGCAAGGTTAATCAATATTTGAGCTCCTCCTTTGGAAAACATTAAACACTTTAAAGTAATACCCAGCTATCAAAAAAGTATAATCCATGAGAAAAAAAAATACTATGGGAACTCAAAAACCAAATGCAAATTACATAAAAAAAAGTCACAAGACATGATTCCTTTTCAAATAAATCTTGATAAGAATCAGATCCAGAAAGATGGGGTCACTGCCTTTTTTTGGTTAGCAGTGTAGCCAAATGCCTAGAACATGTGCCTAGAATCATTGTCTTAAGAGACAGTGTGTAAACAAACAATGCATGAAATTTAAAATTTAAGCAAGGAGAACAGTGTCACAAGAGAAGGTTCAGGAAAATCTTCATGGAGAACAAAAATAAGAGGCCATAGATGGTGGTTAGGGGAAACTAGGCATAAGGAAAAAAGGAGAATATGAGGCTAAAATAAGTTGAGGAATGGAAAGGGTAAAGACAACGACTGGAAATTCATGCAAGAGACAAAAATAAGGCTAGACATGTTGGTGAAGATCAGATCATCTAAAATTCTAAATGTCACACTGAGGCATACAGACTTGATCAGGTTAGCTACAGTCTTCAGAGCTTTTGAAGACAAAAATATGAACAAACTCTGTTGGTAGAGTCCTACATGGGCTGAGGTAGAAGGCTCTCCTGCAGCAATCCAGGCAACAGGCCAGAACCGTACTAGACAGGACCCCCTGACCAGAAATAACAGGCAGCTGAGAAGCACCAACAGAATTACTCATGATTCTTTGGAAATCACACTTGTGGCCAGATAATGTACTTAGCACTGATCGAGCGACAGGTGCCACACTAAGCATGTTCATGAATAGTTTGACACAATTCTCAAAACAATTCCAAAGGGTGGGAATTGTACAGGTGAGGAAACCAATATTTAAGGAAATACCGTAACTGCCAGAATTGTAGTCTATCTGACTCAGTTTTCTGATCTGAACCCTATGCTAGTAAGGTATGAAGGGGCACCAGAGGTTTTTAAAATTTCTTGATATTTTCAAAGCCAAGTGACTAGGAGAATGACAACACTGTCAATATCATCAGGGACCACAAGAAAGGCACTGAGTTTCAGACGTTTGGTTGGAGTTACAGAAGAACATTCAACGAGATTTGTCCAGTTGTCAGGAAAGAAAGTTCAAATCAAAGATGGAATATAGATTAAGGCTGGGATGCACAGACTCGGGAATTAACTGATAAAAAGGTGATAATGAAATGACGTTCAATTAATTGACAAATATTTTGTGAATAGTTTTCCTATAACAAGCACAAGACTGACAAGGTAAATAAGACCAAAAGTCTCTGCTCTCCAGTAGCTTACAGCCTGGTTACAAAGAAAGGAATTAATGAGATCTAAATATACAGTGTGAAGTACCTTTAGGGACACCATGCAGGGATGGTAAAGACAGCACAGGAAGCAGACAATGCCACAATGGAAACCAAAATATTGTGGAATGGGACTAAAAGCCCAAAATGCCATGATTTCCATAAAGCAGCAGAAACAGAGGCCAGAGTGTATGTGGTAATGATCTGGTGAATGGGATTGTGGAACTTGGATCTCTACAAATCTGAGCCGACACAAACCAGTTTTTTTTTTTTTAGTTGTAGATGAACACAATATATTTATTTTATGTGGTGCTGAGGATCGAACCCAGTGCCTCACACATGCGAGGCAAGTGCTCAACCACTGAGCCATAACCCCAGCACAAACTAGTCTTTAGCTCTCTGTCTGCATACGTTGATTCAAAATGTGAACCTGGGTTGTTACACACCAACACAGGGTAGATGAAGAGAAGGCAGTTGAGATGGGATAGAAGATGTAAGAGGAAATAAAGAATATCTGGTACAACCTATTTCAGAAGTATTTTTGAGTATATATGAATTTAAGTAATTAGACATTTTGATAGAAAATAAGAAATCACTCCATACAAATGAATCAAAAAGTACAAAGTATGTTAGGGCATATTTTTGAAAGTATTTTCACAGTTATCTGTGCCACATGACAAAATATACCTCAAGTCATCCACATCTGTTGATGAATTGGATACAGTTCACCACTCAAGTTCTTCCCCAAGGTATTCTTTAGTCGTTATTCATAAAATAATTAATCAGTCATTGTTATGAATTTACACTTAAGAAAACCAAAAAGAAATCACTGACATGAAATGTACTCAAGAGTTTTCCTAAAAACAAAAGTTATACTTACTTTAGATGACAATATATTAAAGTGCTGCTGAAGAGTAATATATTTTTGTAGTGGATATTTAATGCAATTATTGCTTGAATCAAATTCATTATGGAACTACTCATCAACTTAAGATATTCCCTTTATAGAAGAAAAGAATATAAAATGTATTTAAGCTGGACTAATTCTATTATATACTCTAATGAGTCTATTTTAATGATGTTTCCATGTTACAGATAATTTCTGAAAGTTTACCTTTTAATCTATTTTTATTATAAATTGGGAAGTTGCCTATAATCCTGAATCAATTTTCTTAAAGTACAAAAACCCTCCAAATTTATCTTTTCCAATACCATTGTGTTAAAGATGAGAAATCAAAGCCAAAAGAGGTTAAATGACTTTGCCAAACTGACAGACCTGTATTTTGCAAAGATGAACGGATGGGCAGACAGATGAGTGGTGGTGGGGATAGAGAGAGAGACATATGCATTGTGCAGGATTTCCTCTAAATATTATAAAACACTGTAAGCATATTTCATCATATATGTATGTAAATATACAAATATTAACATACTTATACGCTTATAGGATGTTTATTTCCATAGATATGTAAAAATAATTTAACATATAAACATTTATAAAATCATAAGCCATGTGAGACTTCTTTACAAAGTTAAAACAAAATAAATGTCCCAAAAACAGAACTCAGAAACATGAAAACATATAATAAGGGTAACTTCCTACAAAATCAGTGATAGAAGAAATTGACACTGGTTTTCATCAGTTATGACCATTTTCTTATGAAATAATTCTTTGAAATCACTTGCATCAAAGGGGAAAAAAATCAGTGGTGATCTTTTCTTTAATATTGTCTAGTCTGATCTCTGTAGTACAGAAGCACTTGAAACATCTTTAGTCTCAACCAGACAGGAAGCATTCATGCCCTCTTTCCAAAAAGTGGTGTACAAAACCTTCATGATCCATCTCACTGAAAAGGGAAAGCAGCACAAGGCTTTGCTGAACTAGTCTTAATATACAGCATGTGATAAAATGAGGACAGTACTGGTGCAATGTCATCATCTAAGGGACTAATTAAATAGAGGCTCATTTAATAACTAGAAAGCTAGATAAAAAAGAGGGATTCACCATGGCCACTGAGGGATATAAATACGGCCATACACTAACAAAACTGCAGGGCAAATAACAGGCATGAAACTCTTCTCCACTAACCAATGAGTTAAAGACAAAAATCTCAAAACACAAAACAAACCTGGGAGAACTGTTAACTATAAATACTATAAATGAAGACAGACTTAATACCTTTAAAAGTGGTAAACATATCCTCCAGATATTCTCTTGGAGGGAGAGGCAAGGCATTTCGTTCCTCTAAAATGCTATGGAATGATCATATGAACAATAATCTTTCATAAATTTTACATCTCTGGACAATCTACTTTTAAATCAGAAAACGTCTACCAAACTTGTTTGTATTCTCCAAACTGCTTCTCTTTGATGAAGCTCCCCAGTCCCCTTATGCTCTACTGAAAAAAATAATTTTGTAATTTTTAAAATAAATGCTTTAAAAAAAAAACTAGAGTGCAAAAAAATGTTTCATTCTCCTCCAGTCAAAAGAGAATCTCCTACTGAATTTTCCAGCACCTCATCTGTACCTCTAAAGGTGATTAGCACATTTCTCCTTATGATTGTGTATGTGTGTGCACTTGTACACACACATGCCTGATCTCCCTTGAAGCTTTTAAGCTAGCTGAGAACAGACAAGTTTCATTTATATCTTCTTCTCCAGGCAAGGTCTTACATTGTGTCATGTATATTCTAGGCAGATATATGAACAGCATAAAACATTAGTCTTTTAGTTAATATGGTATTTTGTACTGCTACCAGCGCAAAATATTATAAGTGGCTTCCAACCCTACTGAAATTCACCTTCACTCTGCTTCCCATATGATTATTCTAAACAAAATTCTAATTACATTATTCTCCTATACAAAAATCTTTCAATGGCTTCCTACTTCTCAAAACATCAAAATCACATGCATATCATTAATGGCTACTGCAACCCCACCTGCTCATTCATTACTGGCTGCAGATCTCCCATGGCCTGGCTTTATGGAACCACATATGCTTCCTCTGTCCCTTTACCCTCCTCCTGGACCACAAGGCAAATGCCCATCTATCAATACTCAACACCAAATTTGCAACCTCCTTATACACCTTCCTCAGACACACTCCATGACACTTTGCTGGTGCCTTCTACAGCACTTGTCACATTGCAGAGGGTGAGGAAGCTGAAAGGGTAAATGTGGTTATACTCACCCTCTAAACTGTAAGAAAGCCCTAGGTGATACAAAGATAGAAACCACCTGCAAGAAGGTTGGCCTAAAAAGCTAAATCCCAGAACTATGCATCAGACCTGAACAACAATAAAGTTCTAAAAGAACTTTAGAAGGTGGTAGGAAAGTTTATTCTACTCAAATACGGGACTTAACTGACAACTACCACTCTGTGACTGGCCACTCAGGTATGCATTTCCTAATTTCAACAAAGCACCCAGGGCAAAGGCCTTAAATGAAGATTATGATGGTAAATGTTCTTAACACTTAAAATGATTTTTAAATCCTTTATTTAATTTCCAAAGTGGAATTATCTACTATAACATCCTAGAAGAATTCAAAATTAGAAAGCCCTTGTACATAGGGGTTTTTTATTAATTAATTAATTTAGTTAAATGCATTTCAAATCAAGTCATAGTACATATATAGAGCTCATTTTTTCCATCTCTCTGGTTGCAGACCAGATAGAGTCACACCATTTGTGTCTTCATACATACACCTAGGGTAGTGATGACCATCTCAACCAACCATCTTTACTACACCTATTCCCCTTTCCCTCCCCCTACCTCCCCCCTACCCCATCCAGAGTTCCTCCATTTCTCCTATGTTCCGCATTCCCACCCCTCTTATGCATCAGCATCCACTAATCAGAGAGAACATTCGGCATTTGATTTTTTGGGATTGGCTTACTTCACTTAGCATAATGTTCTCCAATCCCATCCATTTACCTGCAAATGCCATAATTTTATTCTTTTATTGCTGAATAATATTCCATTATGTATATGTACCACAGTTTCTTTATTCATTCATCTAGTGAAGGGTATCTGGATTGCTTCCACAGTTTTACAATTGTGAATTGTGCTGCTATAAACATTGAAGTGGCTGCGTCACTGTTGTATGCTGTTTTTAAATCTTTAGGGTATATAGGCCGAGGAGTGGAAGAGCTGGATCTAATGGTGGTTCTATTCCAAGTTTTTTAAAGAATCTCCATACTGCTTTCCAGATTGGTTGCACCAGTTTGCAGTCCCACCAGCAATGTTTGAGGGTACCTTTTACACCACATCCTCGCCAGCACTTATTGTTGTTTGTATTTTGGATAGCTGTCATTCTGACTGGGATGAGATGAAATCTGAGAGTAGTTTTGATTTGCATTTCTCTAATGGCTAGAGATGTTGAACATTTCTTCATATATTGGTTTATTGATTGTATATCTTCTTCTGAGAGGTTTCTATTCAGCTCCTTAGCCCATTTAATGATCAGGTTGGTGTTTTTTGGTTTTTTTGGGTTTTTTTGGTGTTAAAATCTACAAAAACCAGTAAGGAAGTGTTAAAAGTATGAGAAATTAAAAATGCCAGTGCTGCTCTTTGCTATAACAATTAATAGAAGATAACCTTAACCTGGCTATGTTATATCTTGTTGGCATTTTTGAGCAAATCAACCCTCCACCTGCCTCACATGACCAACAAAAGAAACACTAAGTTCTGAGAAGGACCGAGTCCTAAACTGTCAAGTGGGTAAATAAAGAACCATTTCATCATATGTCACATCGCCTCACTCCAGCCAGTGGATTGATCATTCCCCGCTCCAGGCTACTAGCCCATCTCACATGCAACCTCAGACATTGCCCATTTCAAGCTGTATCACAATATATGTTTATATAACTGTCAAAGAACAAAACAAAACAAAGTGTCCGTGGGTAGGAAATCAATGTCTTATTTTCTTTGTGTCTCAGTATCCAGGGGGAAAAAATAGCTCACACTACCCAGGTAGAAGATCAAGGGATTCTTGAGGCAAATGTTACCACAGTTAAAAACTAAAATTGCATTATCAAACAGAAATCACAATACACTAAGCACACTGTGAGATTTATGTTTCAACTTCCACTTTTTAACTGGGCATATTTCCACACGTTATATCATACAAAATTAAATATATAGCAATAGCTTAATATTTTGTTCTTGCAACATAGCCCAGAAGATGGTAATTTCCTAACCATCACTACTGACTTGACCTTTTTAAATATTAAGACAAATTCTTACGTCACTGGATTTTTAACAGCTTTTTGAGGTATGACTGATGTGCAATCAACTGCACGTTAAGGAGCACAATCTGACGAGTCATCTGAGGTGTGTACACATATAAAACTACCAGTACAATCAAGGTACTGAATATTTCCGTCACATCCTATCATTTCCCAGTGTTCTTCCATGCCACTTTGGCACATCCCTCTGTCCTAGCAGCTACCAGTCTACCCTCTGTCACTATAAATTAGTTTGCATTTTCTACAATTTTATATAAATCGAGTAATATATTTTTAGTTTGGGGGTTTGGTTTAGTTTGGGAATTACTTAACTCAAACCCTGGCTTATAACCACTCCCAGTGTGTGTAAGACTTTATCTTATTACCAGAATACTTGCTATGGTCTGATGTTTGCATCCCTTCAGAATGCATACATTGAAATATTAACTCACACCAGGCATGGCAGCACATACCTATAATCCCAGAAACTCAGGAAGCTGAGGCAGGAGGATCACAAGTTCCAGGCAAGCCTCAGCAACTTAGCAAGACCCTGTCTCAAAGTAAAAAAATAAAAAGGGCTAGCAATATAGCTCAATGATAAAGTGCCCCTGATTCAAACCTCAGTGTCAAAAAGAGAAAAAAGAAAATGTTAACTCCCAAAGTGACAGTATTAAAGAGGCTGGGCCTTTTAAGAGTGATTAGTTTATAAAGATGGAGCTGTCATGAATGGAATTAGTAACCACATTTTTAAAAAGTCACAAGGGAGCTCATTTGCCCACCACCATGTGTGGACACATAAGAAAGAACCATTTATGAATCAGAAAACAGGCAATGGGCACCAAATCTGCCCACATCTTCATCTTAGATTTCTCAGCCTCCAAAACTACGAGAAGTAAGTTTCTGTTGTTTATAAGCTACTTAGTCTATGGCATCTTGTTCTAGCAGCACAAAGGTACTAAGACAATATTGTTTTAGACTTTCTGGACTTTTCATTCTAGGGTTTTCAGAACAGTTTCAAGCACATTTAACTCTGTGGAGGCAAATTATTCTAGAGAATAAATGGAGCCATGGTTGCTACTTCTCTCTTCTCTTCCTTCTCCATAGTGTCTTGGTTAAAAATGACTGGAATTTGTCAACAACCCATTGCAATGCTGAAGACAAAGAATTTTTTCAAAAATACAATGTATATCACTGTCATTTTAAAATACTTTTTAGTTGTAGATGAACACAACATCTTTATTTATTTAGTTTTATGTAGTGCTAAGGATAGAACCTGCTTGGCAAGCATTCTACCACTGAGCCACAACGCCAACCCCTATCACTGTTATTTTAAGACTAAATATCCATGCCCTAAGTAACAAAGCAACTACTACAAATTCTGAATAAAAGTTACCATATCAGCAAAAAAGGAAATGTTTTCTCCTGGGTACCTCTCAGCTTTTGCCAACCTCTCAGCATATTGCCACCAAAAAATAGCTATGGCATTTGAATTTCTGAATATGCAGGAATAATGTACATTAAGAGACTTTAAAGAGATGTAAAGAGTTATGTATATCAAATCATTTTATTTACAGCAGCTATAAATAGTGCCTTCATACCTGTTTGCAAAGTCTATGCTATGGTGAAATTATTATCCTGGTTCTTTATAGATTCTATTGGGAGGAAAAAACACTGGGGTCATGTTTCTTGAGGATCCATATCTTGTTAAATATCAAATAATATAGAAGAATGCAAGGAAATTAAGAACAATTGGGAAACTCTGGCTAATGCTATATAATAGAGCCAGAGTTACAACTCAAAACCACTCCCAATTCTGTACCCAACAGAAGTATGTACATATGTTCCCCAAAAGACATGTACAGGATGTTCAAGACAGGATTATTTCTAATATCAAAAATTGAAAGCAGAAAATGGATAAATTGTACATTCAGAAAATGAATGAAATACCGCTACAAGGAACAACATGGATAAATCTCAAAAACAACATTGAAAGATGTCATACACAAAAATAATTCACTTTGTGTGATTCCATTTATATAAAGTTTTAGAAAGAAACAGGAAGAGCTAATGTATAGTTTTGAAGGTCAAGATAGACTTATTGCCCTTTCAAATCTGTTCATTTCCAATTCTGAATATAAATGGTCTCAGAGTCAGTTCTCATTAATTAGCTCATGGCCAAGTTTAAAGATCGAAAGCTGAAAAAAGTTAAGATTCATCTACCCATTTCCTGCAACTGCATTTGCAAATGCTGTAAATTGAACTGAAACATATAAACTGAGTCTTTTTACTTATGAAATGTAGGGAGAAAGCACACTATTTGGAGATAAAGCAATGTCCCTGCAATCAAACAAGAGGAATGCATAAATCACATTTTCTTCTTTGGCACTTGACAGAAGCCTGGCCCACAACAGTGATCAACAAGTCAAAATATACGAGTATTATCTCTGTTCTCAGGGCTGCCTTGTTTGAGCAGTGAATGCAAAACAGTTTTTGACATTATCTTGATCATACTCAAAAAGCTGTTTCTTAAAGGTTCTAAACTAAAAAACCTGGATTTATTCAAGGAAGTTTCAAGGGCCTATATGTTTACTTTAGGACTACAAGTACTCAATGCTTTCATTTTTAATATATTGTGAACTAGGAAGAATAAATACTAAAATACTTCTGTGAAATATCTAGGTGAAAATATTGCAAAATCTATGACTTCCCTAGAAGTCATCTTTAGGACAGGACAAAGACATACCCCTACTTAGCTTTAGAATCATTAACTGTTTGCTAGGCAGAAATCCTAAGAAATGTGGATTTGGACCAAACCCCATAGAACAGAGTAGAATGTTTTGCCTTTCTTTCTCTTCCTGAGACAACATAGACTGAACACAATAGATTCTGCTTGTGTATCTTTCATATGTGGAATGATTTTTGTCATGTTGCTAAGATGAATCATCACAATTACTTAAGAATTCCTAATTATTTCAGACAAAGATGTGTCACGGGGGGGATGGTTTCTAAGAAAAGTATTCTTCCAACCAAAACCAGCTGCTAAAAATGGTACCCATCTTACACATCAAAAGTCTCTAAAAAGAAAACTGAAGTCCCAGAAATAAGATGAGATGAAAACGTAACCACTGAAATTTTAATTATATGCTATACTTAGCATTTTCAAGTATCACATTCAGAAAATTTCAAACTTAACACTTATTATTTAGGGAAGTGTATAAACCATTGTTATTAAGAAAAAAACACATGGCAAACAAAACATAGTTGTGTACCAAAACAAATGAGAAGAGAAACAATACAAGAAAGGGCTCTGTAGCTCTGAATAGGATACAGGGGAAAGACATTTCCCAGGACACTTAGTTTCTCTAGGAACCCATTACACACTAGTAACAAGAACCTCTAAATTCCTTTATTACTTTCCTCCATGAGATATTTTCCCTGCCCACAAAGTAAGCTAATTGGTGAAGCAGAATTCTAGTTGGCAAACATTTGTATCAGCCAATTTACTAATGAGAATGTTAGTGGAATTCTACTTTCAACATAAAGTCATGTTTTATCCATTTTGAGCAATAAGAGTTGCAAGATTCTAGTTTCCTGCAGTTCACCAAAGCAAAGCAGTTACTTCTAATTATTCATTTTAAAATAAGCCAAAAGTGATTTCATTCTATTAAAGTCAATGAACATAAAGTTCTTAAGATTAAAAAAAAACTATAAAAACAAAGATTACACTTTCAGTTCACTAGTAAAATGCAGAGTGATATGATTAATAAAAGAGGTTAACACAATTCTGTAGGAGTAAGTAGAAGCAGCAGCACCTACTACAGAGAGACAAGAGGGTCAACTCTTTCCTACAGCATTAGAAGTAAAACCTTCAGTGGGTGGAGAAAAGAGAATGATCGCAAAAAAAAGGTGGTCTTCAGTCACTGAAATTAGGAGTAAGTTTCCCCATTACAATAATGAGAACAAACATTTCATTCATTCACTCACTCACTCATTCACCATAGTTACAGAAATGAGTAAGAAATCATCCATATCCTGAAGAAGTCCATAGCCAGCTATGAAGAGACAAGGGGACAACAGGGTACAGCAGGAAAGACCCTGAAAAACAAGGAGTATATCAAGTAAGAAAATCAAAATGGAGTAGCATTAGTTTGAGGCACTTAAAATTGAGTCTGGAGGCACTCACTGTTGATCAGATCTCAGACAGGCCTGCAGCTGAACCTTTGAACAAGGTTGCAGATTCAAGCCATCCTTTGGATTGGGCCAACCAGAGTTTCCTAAAAATATTAACCTCTGCTAACCTTCCATACAATGAACCACTTTCCCAAAACTACCCAAAGATAAGACCACATCCAATCCCTTTGCTACAAGGAAAGTTCTGCCCACACCACTCAATTTCAAACTAACAGGTAATGTTCATTTTCATCCACCATGCAGTTCAAAACTATAAACACAACTACTATTTTGTAAAACCTTAGACCATTTATTCTGGGCAACTAAAATATGTGTTTCCTAGGTGGTCATTCTCACTTGGGTCCTCACATGCAGTGTGTTTCAACTTGCTTTTTAGGGGAGCATATAGGAGATGCCCCCCAAACAGAGGGACCAATTGAGGCTAGCACCTGTGTTAAATTTTGGAGCTAAATGGGAGTGATTGAGCAAATCCAAAGGGAAAGGCATTTCTGTTATGAGGAGGAGCATTTACAATGACAAGATGATGAAAGAAAATGTGATATATTCAATTACTCAGCCATAAGGAAGAATGAAATTATGGCCCTTGCCGGAAAATGGATGGAACTGGAGACTACCATGCTAAGTGAAGTAAGCCAATCCCAAAAAACCAAAGGCCAAATGTTCTCTCTGATATGCAGATGCTGATGCACATTAAGCGGGGAGGAGGGAAGAACAGTTCACTGGATTAGACAAAGGGGAATGAAGGGAAAGTAGGGGGAATGGGAATAGGAAGGACAGAAGAATGAATGGAACATAACTTTCCTATGTTCATATATGAATACACGACCAGTGAAACTCCACAACATGTACAACCACTAGCATGGGAAATTCTACTCCAAAGTATGTATGATATGTCAAAACACATTCTACTGTCATATACAACTAAGAAGAACAAATAATGTTTTTAAAAGTGACATGTTCAGGGGCTGGGGATATAGCTCAGTTGGTAGGGTGCTTGCCTCACATGCACAAGGCCTTGGGTTCCATTAAAAAAAAAAGAGTGACATGTTCAGCCATGGTCTAAGGAAAAGGAAATGCAGCTCTGAACTATAACAGCAGCAGAGACAAAGTAGATGTCAAGATGAAAATATCTGAATTCTGTGTGTTGATAAATTGAAGGAATAGGTAAAGGAAAATTTTATTTTAATATGTGAGAGATGAGGGCTAATGTAAATCCCTTTTGGAAACCTTAAAATACAATTTATGATTTGGGAGGAAAATTAATGAAGAATAAAACTCAAAGTTTCTAGATTTGAAGAGGTAATAATTTCTGAAATGTGACTCACAAGATAAAACACCATGAAAGTATAAACACAATTAAAAAATTATAACCTTGGAAAATAAATCTGAAAAGAACTTGGATAATCAATGAATGCCTGCATACATCTTATAACCCTTTTGAATGGTAGTGGAAACCTCTTGACAAACTTGAGGAAAATACATTTAGCCAAGGAAAAATTATATATTTAATGCATCAATTAGTTGTGCATAGAATTAGATTTGAACAAAAAGGTAAATCAGATTCTGTGGCTAATTTCTTGAAAATAATCAAAAGAAATATAAATTCTAACACTAACAAAATTTTCTTACCAAGCTTTGAAAAATATGGCAATCTAGAAAAACAACTGATAGTATACACAAGTCATCACCCCCCTTTGATTAGTCTGAGTTTGCAACTTGTTTTTGTAATTGATTCATGCATTGCTTAATTGACTGTAAGGAAATGAAAGCTGGCCAAGTGAGTCATGAATGAGTCACAGCCCCTCTCCTCCAGTAGCCACAAGCCTGACAGTGGCTTACTGCACTAAGCCTGAATTTCAAGTTTGAGAAGAATTTGTGACAGAGAGCCAAGGTCTGCCAAGAATGCCAAAGAAATTGTCCAAACTAGACAATAAGTAAGACAATAGAGTAAGCTTCCCTGCACTTCCATCCCAGGTTAGAACTTACAAGCATGTGCCTCATCCCACTCCATAGAAATAACACCTGCCTCACATTCTGCTCTTTCCCCAACTGATCTTGTGAATTCACATACCTCATTCAAAGGACCCAACTAAAGCTGCAGCCTTTTGACTACTTTCTTAATGCTGCCAATCAGATTTCCAAGGCCTGTGGGAAATGGGAGGCCCATAGTCACTGCTCAGATTGCCACACCTTGCAACCAGGTGCAGAGGAGGTCTGGCAAGGGTGAAAAGAGTCTACACACTACCATCCCCCAGCACAAAGCTCCATCATTCACACTGCAATTCTGCTTTAACAAATAGCACACCACGTGACATGCAAAATCACAGTACTTGGAGATTTGAAAAACGGTTACCACAAAATATGTGATTATTTACATAAAACATACCACCAGTGAGGTGTTACTCTTACAGAGGCAGGAATGAAACCCATGCATGACTAATCAGCCCTTCCATGCTGACTGTGCAGCACTCCAGCTTTTGCACAATGAGTGTGGCTAGTGACTGCAGCAGCTGTAACATCAGCACAAAAGGTTTTCTTCAAACCAGACTTCCATCTCTGCCTGCCAAATACCAATATGTCATTTCCTTCTTACTGGACTCTTGTTTCTGAAGGACCATTTGATTCTTAAACTTACACTATTGGTATCCTCTACCATTTGAGATAAGGAGAAAGCATTCAACAAATGTATGTTAAATGAAAACGATCAGAAATAGACAACTATTTCTTAGCCTTAGCCACATTTACCTGTCAAACACTATCATGACAATACTAAAGGAAGCATGAACAATCACCCTACCTAAAGTCACTGCAGCCAAATTGCTCTTCAGTTCATCATAAGGTTTCCAGAGGCAACATCTTTCTAAAATCCTAAGAGACTCTATGAGGTTTAGAGTCCCAATCATTCATGCAATATACTGTTATCAAGTCCTATGCAGTTACAGGAAACCCTCTAACAAAAATTTTAGAAATGTAATCCGTTAAAATTTCTAATTCTTAGAAATACATTTTATATCATAGAATACATTTTCCCGAAAGGTAAAGTAGTCAGGGTCTTAGGCCAATAGCCCTTACTTCAAAAAAAGAAACTGAAAATAGAAAAATGAAATCCTTTTACCTTTGCCTCTTTGCTTTTAAACATAAAATGCACTTGCTCACACCAGAGCATGTTTGCAATGATCTTCACATGTATGTCTGGCAGGAAACCAAGCCCTGACCACTTTATGGGGAAGCCAGGGAGGGTAGACTCAAGCTATAACCACTCTTGACACCTCAAATATGAACAGGTAGAGGGAGAGGAAAGAAGAATGAAACTGGGGAAACCAATCCTAAAGAAAAACGGGTAGTCGGAAAGCTAGATAACCAACTTAAAGAGATGCCTCCACCAGCTAGCCTTCAAACACGGGGCCAAGGGCATCCCTTGCCCTCAAGGAAGGCTGAGGGGAAAGAGCTGCCACATGGGACCAAAAAGGCTGCCAGGAATCGGATTCTCTATGAGGGGTGCCTAAGGGAATCAGGGTGAGAGTGTGGGAGGGAGGACTAAATTCCCATAAGCTCAAATATATAGACATATTCTTGTCTATATCCCTGCTTCTAAAGGAAAGGGGGAGGAACACAAGAAAGGAATGAGGAAGCAGGCGTGGAAGGAAGGGCAAAGCCTGCTCTGGAAGCGATGACTTGCAGCCTCAGGACATGATCAGGGTGCTTAAATAATTCAGAGGTGCCCAACACAGGACTTTCCTCCAGGTTTCTTATGTTGGTGAAAGCCAGCATTTGTGTGCCATTATTGCAACACTGAACACAAAACACATTCAAATGTTTCCAGGCCTCCAAGTGGCTATGCAGTTTTGATTACCTCAAGAACCTGAAACCAGCAGGCATTTAATAAGTACTTACAGAACAAAAGAACAATGAAAAAGGAAAATGTTTTGTCCCTTGTGTTAAATGTGGTTCCCTTACTATGCTTCCTGAGAAACTGCAAGTAAAGTTATGCATCTTCACACTGAGTAGATAAATCACCCTCCATTCAACAGAAAAGGAAAGAGGGAAGTATGGATAGTTTGGGCTCTGTATTGTTTTAATAGTCCATTTATATCCACCACTTTACATCACATATACATTTTTTAAAAAAAAATATTTATTTTTAGTTGTAGGTGGAAACATATATTTTTCTGTGGTGCTGAGGATTGAACCCAGTGCCTCATGTGTGCTAGGTGAGCACTCTACCACTGAGCCATAACCCCAGCCCTAATCACATATATATTGTAATTATATATGAGCATTCATTTCCTAGGTCATTCTTCCCCAGACACCAATAACCTCTATTTTCTATACTTTAAGACTTAAATGACCCCACCAGAGTGACACCACAAGAAGGCACTGCCATCTTTGAGCTCAAATGTTCAAATGATAAGAACTTAGGGGATCAATTATTTATTAATACTTTTTTTCCCACCTGAATTTAGAACCAAATGAGAGAGAGATGTACAAGTCAAAGAGATAAAAATGACAGCTTTTCATTATCAGAAACTATTTAACAAAGGGTATGTGTGTCTGGCCAAATGGATAAACACCCTTCCCACTGTTGAAGACCAATGGGAGACAGACCTGACCCATGTCTTACCTTAATTGCCAAGAGCATACTAGAATGTACCTTTTCTGAAGGTAGATGGATCCTAATAAGTTCTAGAGAGGGCTGTCACATCTGCCCAGAGAGGATATCACCTCTCTTTTCCTGGAGAAGGAATGAAAAAGTAGAGATATGCCAGGAATGTTACTCTAATGGAAGCTGTGAATGTTCCTTGTGAAAACAGGAAGACTGGGCATAAATATTCCTTAACCACTTGGATTTCTTTTCTTACCCATTAAGGCCCTGAGCTTTCAGAGGTGTGGCCATCCTCCAGAGAAGAAAGAGATCAGTTTACTAGAGCAGCCCTTTTCCAAAGGGATGAGAAGGCACTTTCCAGCACCAAGTGCAGTCCCTGAGTAGTCCCTCAGGATCACTGGGCTAGAGGGAGGGAGTTCTGAAATAGATCAGAGAACTACATCAGATAAAACAATGTTCAGGCCATGCTGAATCTGAGGCCGAAAGTCACTCCCTATTTTCTTTCCAATTTCAAACTACACCCAGCAATGTTTTCCAATGTGGACCATCAGGGATTCTACAATGAACACAAATCACAATACTGAGATAAATGCAAGAAATAAAACAACGCAACATATACAGAAGTCTCGAATTTAAATACAAACCCCCCTTTCCATTCAGTTTTCCAGTAAGATATTAAAGTCCAAAAATTAAATACCTTGCATGTTGGAGTCCAAAAACTGTTAAATTCCAAAGGGATTAAATTCTGGACCAAAATTATATTGCCATTATATATACAAAGTTTATTCTAGTCTGAGTTTGTATGAAAGTAAAGGTTAAGACAAAAGTTCACATGCAGGTATTCAGTTCTGGAAGTGATCTGTGGAGTGGGAGGGAAGGAGCAGAGAAATGGAAATGAGGAAGGAGGGAAGGAAAACACAAGGGTATGTGATTGAACTGATCATCACTACTAGGGACAGGTGCTTGAGTTTTATAGTTTGATTCTGGAATGTCTCCAAAAGCTCATGTGTTGCAAGCCTGTTCCCCAATACAGCAAGATTCAGAGTTAGGGCTTTTAGGTAGTGATCGAATCATAAGGGTCCTGACCTCATCAGTGGATTAACCTATTAAATTGATTAATCTATCAATGGATTAATTCCTATAGCTGCGTGGACATTAGGGAGGTAGGACTTGGTCAGAGGATGTAAGTTACTGGGAGTATGCCCTAGAAGGGTTTATCTTGTCTCTGACCTCCCCCACCTCTCTACCTCCTGGCTGCTAAGAGCTGAGCAGCTATCCTCTGTCATGCCCTCTGCCAGATGTTTCAGCCCTGGAGTCATGGACTGAATCCTCTGAAACTGTGAGCCAAAATAAATCTTTCCTCCTCTAAGTTGTTCTTGTTAGATATTTTGGTCACAGGGATGAAAAGCTGACTAACCACATCAATACCAGTCACCCTGCTGAGGAACCTAGTCAAGTTTTCCTCTGAACTGCCCTCTTCAGGAAGAAAAGAGGGTTTCTCCCAACTATTGCCATCCCCCACAGTTCAAACGTACCCACCTGCCTGGCATGAGTAGTCAACACTTCCCAGTTGTATGTGCTTTCCCAGCAAGTTCCCACCAGAAGCCAGAGAGGAGCCCAGAGTAGGAAGGGAGAGGTAGAGGATGGGGCCCCAGGCAAGGTGCTTTCTAAATGCACCTGTGAAGTTTGGGGAAGCCTGTGTGTGACTGGTGGCCACACCAACTGCTGAGTAAGAGGCATGCAGGCAGGCAAAGACGATTTTCAAGTGGTGAGTCAAGAGGCATCCAAAACAAAGTCCAAACATTAAAGGTCTAATTCTTATTCTATAATCTTAGCTGAAGGAGTTATTGGTACACGGGTAGAGTTGTACAGCTTTTTGTTTTTGCTTTTGTCTTCTGCTTTTGTTGTTGTTGTTGTTGTTGTTGTTGTTTAAATAGATTCAAACTGTAGTGGAGAAAGTATAGTTCCTCCAGGGCCTCAGATATTGACTCAGCTTTATCTCAAGTCTTTGATATCCTCCATTTTTAAAAAGCCAAAGAGTTACAAGGGCAGACAAGATTGTCACCTGCCTCACACCATCAAATTTAAAATAAAAGTCAATCCTCAAGCCTTGGAACAACAATCACAACAAGCAAGATAGTGTTCACAGAATCCAGTACCTGGCATAAGCCACACCTATGTAGCTGCTCTGAAAGGGGGACAGGGAGGCGGCAAGAACTTCAAAGCATTTGAAAGATGGAGCATCACAAGTTTGAGGCTAGAAAAATAACAAGGAGGAGGAGGAAATATTGTCATATGCTACAACACAGATGAACCTGGAAGATATTTTACTAAATGAAAAAGTTAGTCACTAAAGGACAAATACCATATGATCCCATTTTTTATGAAATACCATAGTCAAATTCATAGAGACAAAGTAAAATCGTGGCTTCCAAGGGCTGGGGGAGTTACAGTTTAGTATGTACAGAGTTTCAGCTTGGAAAGATGAGATGGTTAATGTTAATGGCTACACAGCAATGTGAATGCATTTGATGACACCAAATTGTAGACTTAAAAATGGTTAAAATGCAAATTTTATGTTGTATATTTTAGCACAATGAAAAAACAAAACACCGTTGACTAGGAGAAATCCTCAAACAGGAGGCTAATTTTGGCCCTAAGTTTTTGCACTGAGGAGTGAAAATCCTCTGCACAGTGCCTTTCCTCTTAGAACGGCACTGAAACGTGACTGCCTTCTTTCCAAGTTTAGAAATTTGCAGTGCTGGCAGCTCCAATCAGTCCCCTCAGGCCCTAGGCATGGAACTTTTCTTTCCTGGCCTGTACCTTCCAGGTGCCTTAGCTCCTACTTCTTTGAGCTGCATGTTTCTGGCACCTAAGGGCCGAACAGAATGTGGAAATGTGGTCTCTGCCCAGCAGTCATCATCTCCACAATCTTTCACAGAATCTGCATAACTGTCTTCTGCTATGTGATTGTTTTGAGCTGTGAAGGCTGCTTCCTGAGGAAGACCATCTCTTAGACCTCCCAGTTCTTGTAACTGAGCTTCAGCAATACAAAACTGCCTTCACTACTCCCGAAGCTCACTTCTGTGGAGGTCTGTGAGGACCTACAGCACTGAGTGGGTACCTTGAGACACTAACAACCCCACATGGTACTGTTTGCCTTCTGCCAGAAGTAGAGAACATCTCTCAAGTTTAATGTTTCCATTTGCCTCACTGATCTCCCCTGCTCTTTTTTTGTTTTGTAATATTCAGAGGCTCCTCATTTTCCTTCTACTTTAGAGCTACCATTGTTGGGAACACTTCATGGCTTATTCCTGCTGCTTTCTCTTTAACTTCATGCACCAGATATTTGCTGTTCTAACATCTTCCTCAACATTCTCATATTAAATCTCCCACACAAAAGAGAACTAGAAAGTTCTGAATATGACCTCCAAAATCCGTATCTTCATTATTAAACAATTCATGTTAATCTTTACTTCCTGGGCTAGTGATCCCAGCTGGAAGGAACACTTATGAGCCACATCTAGCCAGATCTGGGCTGCTTCCCCTAGGATGACCCTCACCTTTCTCTGATGTTCTTTAGAGTCATAACTCCATAAACAACTTGGGAATGTTCCTTCAGGGCACAGGTGATACCTGCTTGCCCAACCACAGTAATTATCACTGTGAAACTTATTTAAACTCTTCAGTATTTTATGTTGATATTTCTAGGCTTTCCCCAAATGCAAATTTTCTGTAACTTCTTGGTATTGACATCCCAGAGCCACCACCACTACCCCAGTGGGACTGATTATACATATTAGAAGAAGGTTCCCCCAGGACATATGTAAACCTAGGCCAGGTCCTACGTGGGAGAAGGGAACCAGGTGCATTTCAACCTAGCCTAGCAAAAATCTTTATGCAGTGCACAAAATGTAAAACTATTCCCAGCCCTGAGCTATGCAAAACAAGCTTCCAGCTAATCTTCAACTTTTGTGAATTGTTAAAGGGGCACTTAGCGATATTTTCTGGACTCTGGTGAAAACATTTTGCACCTTTCCAGGCTTTTGTTTCACTGTTTTTCTTCAGACCCATCACCCTAATTAGCAATCATTAGAGTGAATCTCCCTTCTTTTTATATCTGTTTATCGTACCTCAAGATCTCATTTTTCCCCCTTCAACTCCCAAAATGAGAACCTTACTCCCATCCTCATCTTTGCATTCTACCATTGCTCTTTCTGATAAAAATCAAAAGATATTTTCAAGACACTAATTCCTTCTTGATTTCCTAAGAAAATCTGATCTCTAGAATCTGAGTGTTCCAGGCAGTGACCTTCCTTTTCTTTTTAATGGAGTTTCTGATAAATATGCTGACATTTGTCTATCTCAAGAATATACCACATATTTCATTCATACACACACATACACACACACACACACACACACACAATGGAATATTGCTCAGCCTTAAAGAAGAATGAGATTATGGCATTTGCAGGTAAATGTATAGAGTTGGAAAATATTATGCTGAGCAAAATAAGCCAAAACTAAAGGCCAAATGTTTTCTGATAAGCAGATGCTGATCCACAATAGGGGGAGTGATTAAGGAAGAATGAAGAAATTTTGGATTGGGCAGAGAGGAATGAGGGGAAGGAAGAGGATGTGGAGGTGGGAAGGACAGTGGAATGAGACTACCCTATATACATGTATAATTGCATGACCAGTGTGACTCTGCACCATGTACAGGAATGGGAAGTTGTGCTCCATTTGTGTACAATGTGTCAAAATGCATTCTACTGTCATGTATAATGAGTATTAAAAAATAAAAAGAATATACCACATATTTCTTACGCAAGGGTCACACCATTTTATTTGCTTAATAAAATCTACAACTCTTCTATAGGTGAAGCTACAGTTCCATGATCTAATAGCCAGAACTTATATCATTAACAAGTCCAGAGTAAAAACAATTCATGTTTCATTGTGGAGAAACTCCTGCTAGAGCATTAGAATAATGTTTCTGCCTCCAAAAGCAGTATCTAGCTCAGCTTCTTCCGGGTCTAGTCTTTGAGACCTTCCTTCTGCAGAGAATGATTTCTTAATCTGCTCTTGATGGGTGTTCTATTAAGATCTTACAGATAAACTGCAAGATTGCATTAGATTAGTTCCTCTAGGGCCTTCCTTTGGCCTGGGATGAAATTAACTGAATGTGGTAAAGCCAATTTAGCACTTTCGACCCTAGCCCGATTCTCACATTTTAAAGGAGGAACATCACGCAATAGTACTCTTGAAACTATCACTTCTGCAGTTTGAAGTCCTAGCCATGAGCCCTGACGGAAACACAATAAAAGTTGTCAGTGCTATTCAATCCCAAATGACAGAAGATCTAATCCCATCCTCAGCCTCACTTGCAACACAGACAAACCTGTACCCACAAAAGCCAAAATAAAACTGCTTCAAGTACACCCACAAAGCCCATCCCAGCCCCCCTTGCCAAGATCAGCACATCCTGCACTACTAGGCACTAACACCCATCACAAACAGCTGTGCCTAAGGCTGCCATACAGTCAGCTAGGCTGCCATAAGCTTCACAGTCCCCCAAGGTCAAAAGAGCAAATACTCCTCTTTCCTACTGAGTAAAAAAACCAATGAGCAACAGATACTGAAATTGGATCAAAATGTAGCTGTTTTTACTGATGAAAGTTAGTATTAGAAATGTGGCTTAAGGATTCAGGCTCCCCTCTCCTCCTATCTCTACTCCCAACCCCATATCTACTTCTTACAACAACAAAAAATTCTATCTCAAGAATATATCTCAACAAAAGGATCCCCCTTGAAGATAAGACCTACTCTGCTTAGCTGGCCATAGGAATGAGAACAGAGTAGAAAACAACCACTCTCTTTGTAAGCAAATAGGTATCAAAAGGAAGACCCAGAAGAAGCTAAGTCGCACATGCCCAGGTATATACTAATAGTCTAGAAAATTCTCCCATGGGTAAACATGAGATGTGGGAAAAAGGGTATCCTCAAAAATATACCTCTCTTGAGCCTACAGAATGGGAGAAAATATTTGCCACCTGTACCTCAGATAGAGCATTAATCTCCAGGATATACAAAGAACTCAAAAAGCCTAACACCAAAAAAAACAAACCAATAACCCAATCAATAAATGGGAAAAGGTACTGAATAGGCATTTCAAAGAAATATGATCAGTCAATATCTGAAAAAATGTTCAACTTCCCTAGCAATTAGAGAAATGCAAATTAAAATTACACTTAGATTCCATTTCCCTCCAGTCAGAATGGTAATTATTAAGAATACAAGCAACAATAAATGTTGGCAAGGATGGAGGAAAGCACACTCATACATTGGTGGTAGGACTGCAAATTGGTGCAACCACTTCGGAAAGCAGTATGGAGATTCCTTACAAAACTTGGAATGGACCATCATTCGACCCAGTTTTCCCACTCCTTAGCATATAGCCAAAGGACTTAAAATCAGCACACTACAGTGACATATCCACACCAATGTTTATAGCAGCTCAATTCACAATAGCTAAGCTGTGGAACCAACTCAGGTGCCTTTCAACAGATGAATGGATAAAGAAAATGTGGTATATACACATATTGAAATATTGAAGAATGAAATTATGGCATTTGCTGGTAAATGAATGGAACTGGAGACTATCATGATAAGTGAAATATACCAGTCCCAAGAACCGAAAGGCTGAATATTCTCTGATATCTGGATGCTAACACACAATAAGGGGGAGGGGAATAGAAGTTCACTGGATCAGACAAAAGGGATTGAAGGGAAGGAAAGAGAGGAGGATGGGAATAAGAAAGACAGTAGAATGAACAGGCTACAACTTTCCTATGTTCATATATGAATATACAACCAGTGAAACTCCACATCATGTACAACCACAAGAATGTAATCCTAATTAGAATAAGTTATACTCCATGTATGTATGTCAGAATACACTCTGTCATGTATATCTAAAAGACTATGTATATATATATGTGTGTGTGTCTACACACACACACTCTCCTCTTATAACTCCAGTTCTTTGTTATCTGTTCAGTGCTTAAACAGGATTTTAACTATGTTATGTGTTCAATAAATATTGTTAAATGGATGACTGAAAAAATGCTCTCCTCTGAAAGACCAAAATGTGGTTTTGGACTTGCAGAGGTAAAAAGTGAAGCTTGCCTTTCTGGGACATGAAAGCCAAAAGAACTGGAGGTCTCAAATGAAAGGAAATGTACCAGGCATAATGTAATCTCTTAGGAATGCTCATCTTCATCATTAAGTCCTTCTGCTATGCTATTTGACCCAAGATAATGCTCTGCCCAGCCTTCTGGATTGTTCAGGTAATGTTATTACGGGTCTTGCATGAAGAATGTTGGCTAAGATAAAAGATTGCTTGATACTAAACTATGCTTGCTACAAGTATGTGTCCTCTCTTCAGACTTGCCCTCATTAAGGTGAAATATTATATGAGAAAAAAGCGAGATCTTATTTCATTGCAAAATGCATTTGAGTTTTAAAAAGTCCTTGAAAATTACCTGCATTTGTAGTTTCAGAGTAATCTGAAATCACAAAAGCTTTTAACAAATTATACCTAAAATTATTTTTCTCTCCTGTGTTTATTGCTAATAGTAACAGTCATTGTGTATCATGTTATTCAAACATTCCTAATTATTCATTTAGCACAAGAACTGGGCATTTTGTTAGCCTCCAGGAATCAACAGTAAATAAAATGTGTGTAGCGCCTGCCATCAAGCAGCTTAGGTCTAACAGGAAAATCAGTCATGAAACAAGTATTTGCAAGGAGGAGTTGCGCAAAAGGGTAATTCGAAAACCAAGAAACAAAAGAAAACATCAAGTTCCAAGTCTAGAAGATCAAATGGGGTGAATACTTCTGGAATGGAAAAATAGCCCAGGTGACTGCTGCAGAACAAGCAAGAAAGACAGGAGATGAGGCTTCTGGGTGAGATCACAAAGGACCTTACTCAGGATTTTGGTCTTCTTCCTCAGAAGGCAGGGAAGCATTCTAAAGTTACAAAAGGGTTCACAGGATCAGGTTAGTGCTTTGGAAGGGCATTGCTCATTGTTTTTAAAATTATTGATGATGCAGTTGGGAGACTGGATTGTTGAAAGGTGGCAATATACAGGAAGACTAACCTGAAAGCAGTGGTCCACGTGAAAGACAGGTGGGCAATGGAGAGTACAGATGGTTTCAAGACAGACAATGAAGGCTGAGCACTATAAATACCTTGCATCAACTAAAAGCTTGACAGCCATCATAAGCCTTCTACTTTTGTCCCACTTTACAAATAAGAAGATGGATTCACAGAGGTTAAGTAATTTGCTCAGTCATTGAATAAATACGCAACTCTGACTGGAATCAAACCAAAATGACACTGAAGTCTTTGTTTTTAAACAAGTCTTCAGAAATCTGTCTTTTTTGTTCATTGGAAATATTTCTCTGCAAACTATCTGGAAGTTTATTAACAAGAGCTGCAAATGAGTTTGTAACCTTCAACCCAGACATTTCACCTTTGAAAATAAAGCTGAAGGAAATAATCTAAAAGCAAGAATTAAGCCATACAAGGACATGGAGAATCATAATATCTATAAAATGTAACTAGAAATAACCCAAGTGTCTGATTACATAAACAGGGAACATGCTAATAAAGCAGATTATTCCTCATTTTCACAGGTACATACTTCTGCATCATTACTTCCTACATGACCTCAAGAAAACTGCTTGGTGTCTTAAAATTCTTCAGCTGCAGTAATTATCCTCTCTTACTGAATCTCTCAACTACCTAAGGAAGCAGATATTAATACCACTAACCATAACAGTCAGTATTCAGAAGAACTTTTTGCCACTCTTCTGTTAAGAGCTTGCAAAGTGGAAAGCTCTGAGGCAAGAACTTGTCATGCATTATCTAATCCTTGTAAAGGCCAAAAGCACAGACCCCATTGTCTGTAAGAAGCAGCTCAAAGAATCAAGAGGTGAAAGAGCATGCTAAATCATACAGCTAATCAGCAGCAGATCCAAAACCTGAATTCTAAAGTCTATGTCCTTTCTGATAAACAATACTACCATCTCCCCTGGTTAAAAAAACAGAGGCCCAGAGAAATTGAGTGAATTAAGGCTCAGAGATCACTGATTCCATTAGATGCAGAGCAAACATCTGAATGGAGATGTCCCAATTCCAGGTAGGGAGTTGGGGTTTTTGGCTTTTGTTGTATCACAGCTATTACATATGAAATCATCATCAGATTAACAGATTAAAAATGTCACTTGAATAATTTTTAAAGTCACAATATTCCAAATCCTAGATTCAATGAATCTAAATAAAACACCTGCAGAAAGAATACAGAGGGAAAAATTTTGCCATAGATCAGCTAATGATATAATCACCAAAGAACTGTGGGAAAAACCCTATGCAACAGAAGTAAATGATCAGGTGGAACAGAAGAGAAAGTATCTCACCTTATTACCAAAGGCCCACCATGTCCCTGGCTCTATGCTAGGTATTCTGCCCATCTGTGCTCACTCACTCTTCACAACACTGTGCAGTTAGATTTATCCCCATTTCACAAGCAAGAAAACTAAGGCTGAAAGATTCAGGGATTTGCCCACCCAACTAACAGGGTGTGATTTGAACCTAGGCCTTCCTAACACCCAAGTCCATATGCTTTTAATATACCATTTTGTCTCCCACTGCATGAAACTGGCAGAATATAATTTTCATATCATGTGATTAAGACAGACAATAAAATTTAGCATTCCTGCCAACCAATACTAAGGTTAATATTAGGGGTTCATTAAATAGTCACTCAATAGCCATTCATGGCAGTATCTCCGTGGCAGGTGCTGAAGAGCAAATGGTCTCCAACTTCATGGAACTTGCAATTTAGGGAAAACACTTAAGGTGACACTAACACACAAATATTGATATTCTCAGGAATGGGGGACACACTTTGTTATTTGGTTTAGCGGCAAAACTTTAGCATTCTTAGGAACTGAGTAATTCTGGATGGCTAAGTTTCTGAATAGCAGAAGTTTTACTCCATTAACTATAAAATCTTTGATTTTCCAATTTCCATTATTTAATAATTTTCAAATGCTCTGTCAATCTTCCCAGGAAATTCTGGGCTACTAAGTTTGAGGCCTTATATTTTTACCCTCACCAATTCCCCTATACTACTATATCCCAAAATGAAAAAAATAAATTAAAAAGTGAATGGGAGAGAATAAAGTCTTTATAACAAGTGCTTCACTGAAGTACTTTCTAATCTTTCTAAAAAATATATTTTAAAAAAAGGGTAAGCATGATTTAAACTTCTCTGGTGGCCCAGGTCATTAGTAGTCTGGGAAAAGGCATGGATTGCAATCAGGTAACCTGGGCTTGGATTGCTTTTGTCAAACCAACTGACTGGCAGATCACTGCACACATCAGAAGCCTTAGACTACTTTAGAACCAAGTTGCTCAACTAGAACCCTAAGGATTTTTCCAGCTCTAAAATTGTATGTAACTCCTTGAACAATTAAGTCAGTTATTATAAAGGTCCATTCAAACAGGATCATCCTTCCTCATAGCCTCATGAAGCATGGAAAGTAATTTGGCTTCATTCTCCATAATCCAAGAGCAATATGCTTTTTGAGTTCTTGAGTCTATGATTTGCAGATTTTAACACTGCCAGCTTAACTTTCAGCTAGCACTCCTTCCCATTTTAACTTGCAACATGTAACCTACTTAGACTTAAAAAAAGGCTGACTGAATTAAGTTTACATTTATTGAGTAACTTTTATCCAAATACTAAATTGTATATGAACTCATATGCATTACTTCAAGTAACTTAATCCTTAGGAGATTGCAAATAGTTATCTCTATTTTATTAATGTGGAAATAAGAGTAGTTAAGTTGTCCAAGACTGTAAGTGGCATAGGATGATTCAAAGACAGTTTGATGCATTCAAGGTGAAATGCTTTAAAGTTACACCATATTGCCTCACCAATTTATAGGAATAGTGTGTTAATTAAAAATCCTTAGGCTTAGAGTTCGGATGGAGGGACTGTCTAAAAAGCAGCATAGATGAAGTTTTGCTCGTTGCATTCACATTGGAATGTGTTTAAGACATATATTTTATATCTTCTTCTACACAGGTGAGGGAATTTTTATTATTTTTAAATGCATTTTAATTGAGTTTATTTTATGTAAAACCCAGGCCAAAGGGGCACAGATGTCAAACAGTTTAGTGTTATGGGGAAAGGTGAGAAATTTGTTCACATACATCACTTAAATTGTTGGAGCATTTACTAAACATAAAAGGAAAAAAATTAAATAATTTACCAAAACAGGCATATAAGAAACCAATTAAATTATTTTACCTTTCTCATTTTTTTTCTTAACTAGGGTTATTACATAGAACTATATAGTCAAAAAGATTGAAAACTCAGTATGGATTTAACTATCTAAGCTTCTGCATAAATATTTTCAAAAGTCCACTCCAGTTAGCATGACAATCAGACCCAACTCTCCATCTTGTTGGTGTAGAACAAAAATTCCTCAACAAGACTCCTAACGTGCAAAAAGTAAAATCAAGAATTAATAAATGGGATGGTATCCAACTCAAAAGCTTCTTCACAGCTAACAATTAAGAACATGAAGAGAGAGCCTATAGAATGGGAGAAAACCTTTGCCACCTGCACCTCAGATAAGCATTTAATCCCCAAGATATATAAAAAAATCAAAAAACCCAGTCAATAAACAGGCAAAGGAACTGGAAGGGCACTTCACAGAAGAAATACAATCGGTCAAGAGATGTATGAAAAAAATGTCCAACATCTCTAGCAATTAGAGACATGAAAATCAAAATGAGATTTCATCTTGCTTCAGTCAGAATGGCAATCATCAAGAATATGAGTATCAGTAAATGCTGGAGAGGATATGGGGAAAAAGATTCACTCGTACACTGCTGGTGGGATTGCAAATTGATGCAACCACTCTGGAAAGCAGTATGAAGATTCCTCAAAATTTGGAATAGAACCATCATTCAACCCAGTTATCCCACTCCTCAGTATATACCCAAAGGACTTAAAATCAACATACTATAGTGACACAGTCACATCAATGTTTATAGTAGCTCAATTCACAAGCTATGGAGCCAACCTAAGTGCCCTTCAACAGATGAATGGATAAAGAAAATATGGTATATATACATATTGGAATATTACTCAGCCATAAAGAAGAATTAAATTATGGCATTTGCTGGTAAATGGATGGAACTGGAGACTATCACTCTAAGTGAAATAAGCCAGTCTCAAAAACCAAAGGTCAGATGTTCTGATATATGGCTGCTAACACAATAAGGGGGGTGGAGAGAAGAACCAAAGTTCACTGGATTATACAAAGGGGAATGAAGAGAAGGAAGAGGGATGGGAATAGGAAAGAGAATGAATCAAATATAACTTTCCTATATTTATATATGAATACACAACCAGTGTAACTCTATGTCATATAGAACCATAAGAATGGGAAGTTATAGTCCATGTGTATATATAATATGTTAAAATACACTTTACTGTAATGTATATACATATACAAAGAATAAAAATTAAATTTAAAAAGAGAATACAAATAATAGATACTGGAGAATGTGGAGGAAATATACATACATTATTGGTGGGACTGCACACTAGTATGAGTACTATGTAAAGCACTCTGGAAAGTATGGAAATTCCTCAGAAGACTATGAATAGAACCTCCATACAACCTAGCTATCCCACTCCTTGGTATTCATTTTTGCTGAACAAAAATCAGCATACTATAGTGATAGGCATATCAATGTATATATCTGCACAATTCACAATAGCCAAATTATGAAACCAGCCTAGGTACCTATCACCAGAATAGATAAATGGACAAAGAATGTCACACACATGTATATACACACACATGTACACACACAACAGTTTTACTCAGCCATAAAAAAGAACGAAATTAATTCATTTGCTACTAAATGAATGGAACTGGAGAGCATTTCTAAGTGAAATCAGACAGACTCAAAGTCAAAGGTCAAATATGTTCTCTCATATGTAGAATCTAGAAAATAAGGAAATCAAAAGCAGGGCCCTCATGAAAATAGGAGATCAGTGGAGATCAGGAAGGGGATTGAAGGGGAGGGAGGAGAACGGGGAAAGGCAGGAACTGCAGAATAAATTTGACCAAATTATGCTATGTACATATATGAATATACCAGGATGAATTTCACCTCCTGTATATCTATAAAGCACCAATTAAAAATGAAAAATAAATAGATGAGTAGAGGAAGAGGAACAGGAGGAGGGACTCGAGGAGGGAAAGTCAAAGTTAGGGATTGAAATGGAGCAAATTTTATATATGTGTATACACACACACAGTCCAGCTTCATGTTTTAGAACCTAACACTGATGTTAACAGCAATTATGCCACATTTCTTCTTAAACAGCATCTCTGGCAGTACCCACAACTTTTGTGTTAGTGCTTATTCTGAGCTCCAGAGCACTCTATTCCTGCTTTTCCCTTATTAAGGATGAATTGATTTAGTCTATTGAATCCCAAAGTAGTCTCTGGGCAAATTTAAGGTCTTTTTTCCAAGTACTCTGTCATCATAAATAACGTAAAGTCACACATTTCTTATGTGGCCTGAGCTTACTCACTTTCCTTAGCCCACAAATGCTTTCTTATATTTGAAGATCAAATGTCAAGGAACTAAATATCTCCTGCTAAACCTACATCTTAGAGTATCAAAAAGTGACAGAACTATTCTAGAGCCCTTTTCCCTACCAGGCATTGCACATATAATCAAAAGAAAGTTGCACTGTTGAATTTTGGTGCATAACATTGCACCAAAGTGTGGGGGGGTGGGGGTTGCAAAAACGAGCAGATGCTGTGAGCTGATTATAAGAGGGAACAGGCAGCTCAGATAGTGCTGGGAACTGAAAAATGTGACTCAAGAGTTTCTGGCTTATCGATAATGCTCACTCAAGCACGCTCCAGGCTCAGGATACCAAAAACCAGAAAAAATACGTCAATTGTACAGTGTACTACTTTTCAGAACCATAGCACCCAGTCCTCTCCAGAATTTTAATTTATTAAATAAGACCTGAAACTCTTTCTTGAGAGTCAGAAGACCAAAAAAAGTACATATGAATATATCTTGCAAAGTTTAGAACACTAACTACTTCTAGTAGCTGTAGTCATGGTCAACACTTGTGGGCTTGTAAAGGATGGGCTGAGGACAAGCCAAGACTCAGCAAGCCTGGGTGGTAATGATGAGGACCAGCTAAACCTGCAAGGATAAGGGCAGGTTTGGGGATTCTGGGTGTGTGGTATTTGGAGGGCCGGAGTTTGATTAGGGGGATGAGAAAAAGCCAAGAAGGCATATAAGGCATTGCAAGGAGGCAGAAGTAGACAGTGGCAAGCTGCACTGAAGCTAGGGGGTCAAAAGAGGCTGGTGAGACATGGTGTGTCACTTCTGTGACAGCTCTCTGCAGCTCCTGCACAAGGGCAGGAAAGCCTGTGAAGGGCAGTGCCCCAGGGCTGGGATGACTGCTTATGTGATGTCATAGAAAGAAAGGGTATTAGGGGTGAACGTGGAAAGGCCAATCCTTTATAGACTCAGGAGTATACAACTAAGACCAGGAAAGACCAGAGAAGAAAGCAGTATCAGTCAACTAAAGAGCACAGGGAGGCTAATAAGTGGTTCAGCAGGTATGAAGAAGGGAGATGGGCTCAAGTCTAGCAGGGTACAGTGGCCCACGCCTGTAATCCCAGCGGCTTGGGAGGCTGAGGCAAGAGGATTGTGAATTCAAAGCCAGCCTCAGCAAAAGCGACGTACTAAGCAACTCAGTGAAATCCTGTCTCTAAATAAAATACAAAAATAGGCCTGAGGATGTGGCTCAGTAGTTGAGTGCCCCTGAGTTCAATTCTTAGTACCCTCCCCCCAAAAAAGATATATACTCTAATGTCTCCACTGCCAAATGCAAATAGTACAGCCAAATTCCAGTACTAATGCTATTAAGGACATTTCATCATTGCTCAGAGTAACTGTCTAATTGGGGACATTGCTAAGGTCTGGATGTCTGCACATTCCTAGTCTCCCTACCCACTTTTCTTTCTCAAACTTTCTTCCTCTCTAGTAACCACTCATGATCTGTCCTCTTTCTGGTCTCATATCTCCCCCACCCCATGCCAGCTGCATGCACTTTTGTACCAGCCATGCAGTATCCAGTGACTTACTTCCTTTCTGCACTCCTGTCAAAGCCTGACTTGCAGGTCAAATCTATTTTCTCCCAGCTTCCTAAAAGCAGAAGTTTCATTTGATTTATCTTTATGCCTTTGGTGCCCTACACATTGGAGGTTCTAAACAAATCCTGAAAGGGAAGAAATTATTTGAGCCATGAATACACATGAAAAAATCCATTTTGTAACACTGGTATCACACGTTTCACATCAACAAAATCCAGAAGAGCATTACCTGTCTACCAAATAATTGTTGCCCATTCACTCTAATTCAAACAGCTCCCTTTCTGTAACCCTGTTACACACGGGCAACTTTGCAGCAAAATCCATGCTGTGCAGAATGCGAGTAACAAAGGGTCAGGGCCTGAGTTTTATTTTCCTTTGAGTCTTTGACATTTACTACAAAGTCTAATAGTTAGCAGGCAACCTAATGATATAGTTAATCAACTCACATGCATGAAAACAGAGACAAACAGAAAGCAGGTAATCCATAAACTAATTGCCAAAAAGCAAATAATCGGTAAACTAATTAGACTACAAGAGAACAGGTATCATTTTAAATATACTTTCAGTGCAAAATAATACAATGCCATTTTGCATTTACAGAGCATGCTTAGCTTTTACCCAGTCATTTCCTCATGCAATTCACTGTATAGCCACTGAGTTCAGCAGCAGGGACAGGAAATTTTTGCTGAATTTGGAATTAGGACAGTTGGATTCAAGTCCTGTCTTCACCACTTCCTGTCTGTGTGACCTTGAGAAAAGCCCTTTCAACAGCATGCCTCTCAATTTCCTCCTCTGTAGAGTGATGATAAGATGATCTTCCTGCCTCACAGGCTTTTGAGGATGGGGAACGGAAGGCAGCAGTGAAAGGAAATAATCTTACTGAGTACCTACTGGGCACCAGGCATTGAAATATATTATTTAATTCTTGCTACAACTCTGAAAAGTTAGATTTTACTGTTTTTTGTCCATCAGATGAGGAAACAGATTTAACAAATGAAATAACTTTCCCAAGGTCTCCATATCATTAAATGCCAGGGTTGTGATTCCACCATTTCTGCCTGATCCCTGATCTTCATTAAACCATAAGACTTCCTAAATGAGGTACACATGTATCTGCTACTATTGCTAAGTGTAGAAGACAGAAGCAAAGAGAAGCAAATAATGGTGAGGTCACAAAGCCTGCTGGGACTAGGACCTAGGTCTCCTGATTCTTGACCAGAAGCCTTTTCATTGAACCACATGGCCCTGATGATCCCAGGAAAAGGAAGAAAAGGGACATGATGCTTCTTTATTTAGACCAGCTGTTACAGATCTATTTTAAGACAAGCACTTTGAAAATCATGGAAGGTGAGTATCAAGTGTATCATTAAATATTCCATATTAATTGACCTTTTAGAGAACTCCCATGTGAGTAGCATATGCTACTGGCTTCCTGTTTCGTAAGCAGCTTACAGGCTAGCTGCAGCCCTTGCAAAACATTTTGAAAGTACATTCAGACAAGCAGCAAAAAATATAATTCTAAAATAATTTTCCATGAAGATCAAAAGTAACCACCTTTGCTGTTCATGGTTTTGTATACTTAACGCCCAAGACTGGAGAAATGCAGAATGTAAACTTGCGATTGGCCTGAACACTATGCAGGATCTCTGCTAATGGGGTGTGGAGGGGTGACGTAATATTCCAAATAATAGCTAATGATTGGTATCTATACATTGGCAGTAATGGTTAAAATGCAGAGAGGGGGAAAAAAAAAAACCATTTCACCATTTAAAACAGTGTTACTGCTTCCCAGGGAAATGTAGGCACTCTTGACTTCTTAACAGTGTGTTAAACCACGTGCCCAAGGCCAGCTGTCACAAAACACAACATTAAAAGTTCAAAAAGGGGCAGCTACACTTTCTCTTTTCCTCTCATTAACTGTCCTTAGTTTTTCTATCTGATTTTACTTCCTTCTCCCATCATAATGTGCCAAAGGCCTCACCTCCATTTTTTTCCTAAGTAATTAAATAAATGTGTATAAAATCATTCAGGTGGTATATTCAGTATCCTGAACCATTAATGACTCAATATCTGACTAGTATGGAGCCAGGAATAACAGCCACAAGGCCCATCAGAGAACATTTCTCCAAGGAACACTGGGAAAGAGCAATACAATGGAATTTAAGAAAATTCCATGGCAGTTCACCTTCAGATGTGCCAACAGGTTTGCTGAGAGGAACTCAGTTCACCTTAAATACCCTAATTCTAATTTTAATGCCACCATGAACTATGCAAATTACTGAACCCCTCTTGGCCTCAGAGTGTATCATTTGGGGATAAATAACAGTTGCTGCCGCATGGTGTTGTGACAATTCAATGAGAATGCATGAAAGGTGTGCAGAAGTGGTAACAACGGTTATAGTAAAAATAGCATCTATCATGCGCTTACATGCCAATCACGGAGTTAGTTAATTTATCTGGTCCTCATAATAACCTTAAGAGGTGGTGGGCTCTTTGAGCAGATCCATTTTACAGATGAGGAAGCTGAAAAACAGACAGGTTCAGCCACTATTTCAAAGTCACTTGGTTGGTAAAGTGGAGAGATAATGTCCTCTGCTATAATTAGTAATGGCGCTTCATGGGCAGGTATTTTGGGATTTTAATGAAATGGCTAGTGCTGGGTATATCTTAGTTTTTAAATTTATACAGATATCCTTGAAAAGTTAGTAAATGAGTCATTTTAAACTCACTGATGAATTTATGCCTATTTATGTATGCCTGTTATGTATGACTCCTATGGCAATTTCTAGAGGTGTACATCAGTAAATTACCTACTATGGCCTCAAGCAAGTCATAGCTTATAAGGGGGGTAAATAAGAAAAAATTGCAAGAGTGCAAGGAATGCTGCACTCCACCTATGTGCACCGAAAAAGCAGCATGGGATCAGCTGTCCCTGAGAGGCTGCTAAGGGAGACCCACTGCAAAGGTGACTCTGGAACTGAATCTTCAGACAAATGAGGAAGGACACTTCAAAAAAAGGAAAAAGGAACATGTCATAACACAGAGACATTTAACAATATAGCTCATTCAAGAAACCATGAAGAGGTCAGGAAAACAGTGAAGGGAGCTTTGAGAGATGAAGCAGGACCAGACCATCAGCCTTTATATGCTTTCTAAGGACTGTGGATTTTATCTGTGGTCCATGAGGAACCAACAAACAGTTTTAAGGAAGTTGACTGACCACCTGCCCCAGTAGTTCAGGTCAAACCTCTAGTCACTCGCCATCACACGCAATGTTCATCAGCAAGTCTTTGTGGTTCTACTTTGAAAACTTACACTGAATCAAAGGAGGGAGAAAACAGCACACGAAAATGGAAAAAGATCCAGAAAAGAATTGATAATGCAGGGGAGAATGGGGAGAAAAGTGAAGGAGAAACTGGCCTCTGCCAGGAGCACCGTTAATTCACTCATGTAATAGGAGAGGAAGCACCATTTATGGACACAGATATCGGAGAGTGGTAGCTGGAGGAAGCACTTCTCTGATTTTGTCTGTTTTCTCAGGGGACTAGGAAGCAAGGTCATCAGTTGAGAGAAAGAATGGGGAAAGAAGTGATGGAGGTCTGAGGAAAGAAGTCAAGTGGGAGAGACAAAAAGTAAATGAAAAATAAAAGTGGTTCTCAAACTTTTTGGTGTCAGGACCCCTCTACACTCTTTACAAAAGAGATTACTGAGAACTCCCAGCAGCTTTTGTTTGGGAGGAGTCATATCTATCAATGTGTAACACTAGAATTCAAAGAAATCTCAAGCATGTATTCCACCATTAACCATAGCAAGGACATCACCAATACCACATAGCTTTTGGAAATCTCCACCATACACTCTTGAGAAAGTGAGAATTAAGAAGCAAATAAGGGGGCTGGGATTGTGGCTCAGCGGTAGAGCGCTTGCCTCGCATGCGTGAGGCCCTGGGTCGATCCTCAGCACCACATACAAAGCAATAAAATAAAGACATTGTGTCCATCTACAACTAAAACAATATTTAAAAAAAAAAAAGAAGCAAATAAGGTCTTAATATTATAAAGAGGTTTTGCCTTATACAATCCCAAAAGCATCTCAGGAATTTCCAGGGGTTCCTGGACCATCCTTTGAGAAATATGAGATGACAACGTAATGTGTACTGCCCACTTGAAATCAGAAGTCATAAATTTAAAGTGGCATGGGTTTTCCTCTCTCAGTTCAGTTGTAGGCTGGAAATAAGTAATAAGTTGGATCTGACCAGAAATTTGTTTACCCAAATGTGCAAGATAAATAAGAGAAGCCAAGGAAGTCGTTATAATAGCTATGGTGTTTAAGCTAAGTAGGAAGGACATAAAGCCCTGAAGGCAGTGAAGAGGTGGTAGGAGCAATGAGTTCAAAAGATTGGTGGATTTTAGGTATTAGGAGAATAAGCCAGAAAGAAAGGGGTAGTGAGAGAGTGGGATGCTTGAATCTGAGAAGCCAGAGGGTAACTGGTAGTAACTTCAGGCTCAATGTCTTCAGCTGAACATGCTCCTTTTCCCTCTGCATCTGCCCCTCCTCCATCAGTCACCAAAGCCTGAAATCCAGGGCTCAGCCTAGATATGTTCCACTCTCTGCAAGAAGAGGTCCCCAAGTCCTATCCATTCCAACTCTTTTCTAATCTTTTTTTTTTTTTAATTTTTTTTTATAGACATGTTTTATTTATTTATTTATACGTGGTGCTGAGGATCGAACCCAGGGCCTCCCGCATGCGAGGCAAGCGCTCTACCGCTGAGCTACAATCCCAGCCCCTTTTCTAATCTTCTGTACATCTCTACTGGCCCCCTCTCAACTGGACTTTAGCAGTATTTTTTCTAATGCTCACTTCTGCTCCATCCAACCCATTCCAACTTTGCTGTGAGTGAATTTTCTACAGTGAGCAGACTGCACCCCTAAACTGACTATAGGGAAGGGGTGTAAAATAAGCAGACCTAGACTGTCAATGTGAATTTGGGGTCGTCGTGATAGATTCACACCGTGGAAGTCATGAAATGATCCAGGGAAGAGAATATGAAAGGAAAAGACAAAGAGAAAATTTTAACCTGTTTAAGGAAAGTTTAGATACAGAGAAGCTGCCAAAGGAAGCTGAGAATGAATAAGAGAACTGGAGAGTATAGAGCGGTGAGAGTAAAGGCAAGACACAACTTCAGGAAGAAGGGAATGATCAGTAATGTAAACTGCACAAAGTTTATGAAAAATAATGAAAAGATCCATTGCATTTGAAAATTAGGAAATGTGTAGAATCTACATTGGATAAACCCATTTGCAGGACAAATACAATTTTTCCATCTGTAAAAAAAAAAGAACTCTCTTGTTTTCCTCACCTTGGCAGCTGAGGGACTGTACCTCATCAACAAAGTCACAGCACTTTAGGTTAAGCCACTAACTACACCAACAGAACAAGTGATTAGGATGCTTTATGGTGTCAGAACTACTGTACCTGAGAAGACCCTGATAGGTGTTGAGTTTAAAATTATGTTGGAAGATTCCAAAAGAATAACCTAACAAATGGCAAACAGAGTACTTGGCCTTCAGCCAAGACAGACTCAAAAATGACATTATTCTGAACTGTCTGACTAAAAATCTAACTGGGACAACATTCTTTTTGGACACTTATGATTTTCTTGGTCTCCCTTCTATGTAACCCAATGTCCTGCACCATTGGTCTCCCTTCTATGTAACCCAATGTCCACACACCATCACCTGGTTTAGGAGACTGGGAGTACAGACAAGCAATGTACAACACAATATTGAAACTAATACAGTATTTTTAAAAATATGTTTGCATATAGCAGAAACAAAATTCTCTTAATGTAAAATTTAAAAAAAGTAATACATCAAAATTCAGCTGGATATTAGGGTGTTAGCAGGTTGAAAGGAGATCCTAGGGATAACCCTGGAATATTCTTTCACAAATGCTGCAACACTCAATGATCAGATGATAGTGTTACATAGAAAAACATGAAAATCAATAATTGAGTTGAAATCATTCAGAACATTTTAAGAACATAGTAAATTTGTCATTTTCTTAGACATATTTTTCACACATATACATATGCACAAAAGTGTCATATCATAAAATCTGTCTGAGTTTAAAAGAGCTCTTTAAGAGATATAAAAATAAAAATTCTATGAGAAAACAAACCTCTCTTGACCTTTTTTCCTACTAGCCACTACCTCATTTCTCTGCTCTCTAACAAAAATTATCCCCCAAAGATATACCTATACTTGGGGTCTTGATCCTCTCCTCCCTTTCTTATCCTTTAGGGTGTTTACCCACCATGCTACCAAGTTCATTTTTGTCACATCATCAAGAAACTCTATATTGCTTCAACCAATATTCTATCCTCAGTCCTTATTTAACTTGATCTCTCAGCAGTGTTTGACACTTAGATCATTCTTTCTCCTTGAAACACTTCATGCACTTGGTGTCCTGGAAGCACACTGTGTCTCTCTCCTCCCTCATGGGCATTCCCTATCAACTCCCCACCTTTCTAACCTCAGTTAAGACATGTCCCATGACTCACTCCAACTTTTTCTCTTCTGTCTACACTACTCCCTAGATGATACCATCCAATCTCATGATTTAAACACCAACTACACCTTTGTGACTCCCAATTAATATCTACACCTCAGACTTCTTCAAATGCCTGCCCAGTATCTCCATCAAGATGCCTACAAGCATTTAAAACATAACTAGCTCCAGCTCCTATTGCTTTTCTCCTTCATACACCCTCAAAACTATTTTCTTCTAGTCTTTTCCATCCTAGTAAATGGCAACTCTATCATTCCAGTAGCTTGGGTCAAAACTCCTAGAGCCTTTCTTTAGGGGGAGAGGTGTAGGTGGTACTAGGGACTTAACACAGGATGCTTTACCATGGAGTCACATCCCTAGCCCTTTTTATGTTTTGAGACAGGGTCTTCCTAAATTGTTCAGGGATTAAGTTGCTAAGGCTAGTCTTAAACTTGCGAGCCGCCTGACTCAGCCTCCTGGGCCACTGGGATTACAGTACTGGAGTCATTCTTGACTCCTGTCTTCTTATAATACTCATCTGAGTTCATCAATAAATCCCTACTGAGTCTACTTTCAAAATACATCCAGAGCTCTTCTATTTCATATCTGCTGCTGCTGCTCTTCTCAGGGCAACCATGCCTCTTACCATGCCTCTTGCCTATATGGCAGAACTTTCCCGACTGCTTCTATCCTTGCTGCTCCATAGTCTACTCATAATGTGGCATTCAGAGTGACCCTGTTGAAAAGGTTAAGTCAAACCCTTTGCTCAAACCCTCATTTGGCTTCTTATTTCAAAGTGAAAGCCAAAGTCCTTACCAGGCCTCTGAAGTCCTAGAAATTGGGTTCCTATTTTCTCTTGGCCTACCACCTCATCCCTACCACTCTTAGCCACAATCATTCTCCTCCAGCCTCCCTTGCCTTGCTGTTCTTCTGCAGGCCTACAGTTAATTACCTTAGGACTTTCACATATGATACCCATTGGGAATATTTTTTTAAAGCAACCATATCCCTGCATTCCCTCACTCCCTTCAGGTCCCTGCCTACCTGAAACCACTTGAAAGAGGGCTTTCTTGGCTGTCTTCCATGGATCGCATAAACTACCTTCTATAAAATCACATCTTATTTCTATTCCTTCACCCAGCTTCAAATGTCCTCACTATACATTCTACGGTCATTTATTTTTTATGGTCCATCTCCTCCACTAACACGTAAATCCCTTCAGGACAGGGACTTTGTTGAGTTTGTTTATGGCTCCAAATGAATGTCTTAATGCCTAGCACACAGTAGGAATAAGCAAATGTTTGTTGAAAAAATCCTTGAAGCTTAAGTAATTCATTTTAGAACAATTCAAAGTTGACATAAATTTGTCAAATGCAGTACCACCACTCTAATGTATAATATAAAGGAAAATTTTAAATTTCAAAATATTAAGACTAAAATCATCCCATTTACAACAGACATATGGTTGGTTATAGGTGTTCACTGAGGCCTTCTTAACCACTTAAAGCGACATCAAGCCAATAACCCCTGCCCTTCCACAAGGCACCCCTAGTAGTCATCATCAGTAGACCTGTCTCCTCCAAAATCATTGGTGTGCTTTATGTCCTAGAGTATTGTTTTGGATGAAAAATTTAATATATATACACAGCAAATTTCTTGAATTTTCAATGGCCAGCTGGATTTTACTTAACTTTAATCTTTATAATAAAAGGAGCATATTAAAGTGAAACTAAATGTGATGTGTACCTCTTTTATCCATTATAAATAAAAACAAAATCTAAGTAAGTATTAAAAAGTACTTGTTTCTGAACCAAAGAAGATCACTGTCTTACCAAGATGGCAAGAACAAAAAGAGACTGATGTCCACAGCTAGGAAAAACAGTAAGAGTGTGGGATCCCCTTTATGATTCTGTTTTGAAGAAGACTAATTTATGAAGACTTCAAGAATCAAACCTATAATTGAGCAATCATTAGCATGGTTATTTTTTTAATGCAAACAAGACAGAACCCTGAGAAAAACGGGAAAAAAAAAAAAACATCCCACTCAAAGAAATAAACACCTTTATTATTAAAAGACACTAGTCATTTTATAGCCTCTTTGGGAAAAACTATAAACAGACAATAAGCAAAACATCAATAAATTAAAGTTTCCTTTGTCAGCATCTGTTCATAACAGTTTTAGAATGTCATAAAACTCTAAAGTGAGAGCTTCCAGGTATTTCCTATATTAGAAAATCATATGCTTAAGAAAATATTCTATCTAAAATTAATATCTTCAATAGAACCTAGCTCAGGTAGACTAACTCAGAATGACTGATATAGCAAAAAGAGATAAGTACTAGTAATGACCTCTAAATTCAGAAGAGTAAATTAAATTCATTGGTTTGAATGTCAGGAATGTACTAGGTTAACAGATTATTCATCATACACAATGAATATAGCTGATAGGGTGGGAGCCTCAGAACCTTTCCCAGGAAAAATATATGAGGCAGAAATATTTAGAGATGTCAGTCCAAAGGAACTTTTAAACCTCTGTGATTCTTTTAAAATTGTAATTGTAACCTATTACCCCTAAGAGTAAACACTGAGTACACAGTTATGTCTGAGCACTACAGGCATGTTAAATATGTCAACTTGTTTCATGAAGCCATTTAATAAATCTCATTTAAGGAATTAATGATGACCTATATAATTCAAACTCATCAGCCTTGCTTCTAAGCCATTCAGAAACTTATCTCTGCAATGTGGTCAAGAATCAAGAAGGAAGCAAAAACAGGCACCACAATATTCAGACACTAGCCTTCCCGGATTCATATTTGAGAACAGTCCTTGCTCATAATATATCACAAGAGAAATTACACTTGATTTGGAACCCAAATGCTCATGGTTAAGCAGCCTTAAAAACTCAAAGCACAATAGCCTAAGGAAGACATTTAGCTGTCCTGCTTACCTTGTTATAACCTGGTGGTCTGTCTGATAGCAGTGTAATAATTTCTTTAGGGCAAGTACCTGTTATGCTCATTGTGGTACCCTCAGCAGGGAACAGAGCTCTTAGAGAATTGTATGTGCTCAATTTTAATTAATGATGTTTATAATTATAATCCTTAGTCATCAAAAAGATTAAATTACATCTAATAAATTCTAAGAGAAAAAGAGCAAAATACATTTGAAAAAATTTTCATCCATTGTTAACATTCAAATAACGTTTATAAAGGGAGATCCTCAACTGTCTAGAAAACTTGATCATTGAGAACTTAAAGTACAACCTCTAAAACTTTCAGGAAACTAAAGTTTCAGGAAATGTGCACAGTACCATACTATGTACTGGTAAGCCAAAGCATCCTGACCTATGCTGCTGCCTGAGGCTACAGGCAAGGTGGAAAACAGGGATCTATAGGACTAGCTAACCAACTGACTGCAGCTGTCTCCATAATAGAAATGTCTGCTAAACCCCTCAAAAGGATAGCCAGAGTTGAGAAAGCTGTCAAAGGGTCTACAATGTTAGCCATCACCATGTGAGTTTGTGGGAGGGTTTAAAACAATTCACTTTATATTTGAATACAAATGGCTCCCACCTCTTACCTGCCTGTTCTTTCTTGGAGACTGTCCAAGGCTGAAAGCAGATAGGCAAGGGGCGCAGAATTTGAAGTGCACAGGGGCCCTGATGAAACACTGACACTAAGAACCAGAGATGAGTGTGTATGCACTCTAAATACATAATTATTAAATCCTATAAACTTAGTTCCTTCTTAAAAAGCCACCACTCTGGTTGCTAAATAGTTTAGATTGTATCAATACAGGATTAGTGTGTCATAAAAAAAGACTCTTCTAAGTTGAAAGTGTGTTTTCACACCGAGAAAGAGAAAACAAAGGTTATGAATGATGTTAACATCCTCCTGAACAGAAACTTTCCAGCAGGTCCAAGAAACCACTGTACTGCTGCACCGTGACTTTTGAGCTGACTCGACGAAGCACACAGCCTTCCAGAGCTGCATTTCTTTAAAACCCTGAAAGATCTCCAGGCAAGGCTCAGTCATGGAAGCCAAACGTTCACCACATCACCTTAGCACAGGACCGAATGAAAGAAAGCGGAATATTTAGCGAAACTTTTCATTTCCTGTCGCTGCTGCTGAGTGAGGCTGGACTCCTTCTCACATGGCTTAAGCACAGCTGTAAACACAACCATCCAGCTTGCCAGCTGGCCACAACCTCAGGGGGGGGCCTTCGTGTACAGCCTCTGCGTCCTGCTTTTTTTCCTTCCTTCGACCGGTGTCATTCCTGTTCAGATAACGGTACCAAAACCGCCCTCCACTTCCTAGAGTCCTCATGTATGTCATGGTTCCTCTTTCCAAGAGAGCATGGAGACAAAACGCAAAGCAAAAGAAAAGACTAAAAGCAAATTTACCCCATCACCTCGTTTCATTCCTTCCCATCATTAATACAGAAGAGTTGGATCAAATTCTCTGTTGCCCTACACACACACACACACACACAGTAGGTGAAGGGCACCCTAAGACAACTTCTTTCTTCCCGCCTCACAGACAGCCTTTAGGAAACCCTTACATGCTCTCCGAACGTAAGGCTTTAGCATGCAGCTGAAGAACTAAACCATTTCAAGCCAAGGTAGGAAAAGCTGAAGCGGTCCCCAAAGCAGAAGGCAGGACAAGCTGAGCGCACCTAGATGTTTGCATCTACACAAAGAAATTAGCTGGATGATTAATGGGAGATGCCGGCAGGAGGCGGGGGCGCCAGCCGGCCTTCTCACCTGGGACATCTGAGGCCTCAGGTTGATCTCCTTCAGGTTGATGGAGTGCGCCCGGAGGTTGTTGAGCAGCTGGCAGAGCAGGACTCCATCGCGGAGTGTCTGCGCCAGGTCGAACACCTGTGCTGAGTCCCAGGTCACCCGGTGGTTGGCAGGAAGCACCTTGCAGTGGATGAGCCACTGAGCGCACTGCTTCCACGGCTCCATGTCCGACGGCTCCCGGATTCAGCCCGGCCGGGACAGGCGGCGAGGATGCGGCCGCAGTTACCGCGGTTCCTCCGCGCCCCGCCGACGTCAGCCGCGGCCAGTCCCTTCCCGGCGCGGGTTCTAGAAATCAGGCGCGGTGGCCAGCGAGTCGGGGGCTCCACGCAAAGCTCAACTCTGGTCTCGGACCCAGGCTGCCGCGGCCCGGCCGCCGCCGCAGCGAGTCCCGCGCGCTCTTCTTGCGCCCGGGCCGGCTCTCCTGCGGCAGCCGAGCGCAGGCTTCCGACTCGCGAGCCCGGCGCCCCGCGACTGAGCATGCCCAGCGCGCCGGGCCGGTCTAGCTGCCGTCTGCGAGTCCCCAGAGGCGCGGGTGGGAGCGCGCGAGCCGCCCTGGCTTGGGGTCTGTAGCCGAGGGCGGGGCGTGGGGGAGGGGCAGACGAAGTAGGGGGTGGTGGCGACAACGGGGATCCCGGAGCCCCCGCCCACCCGCGAACCCTCTGATTCGCGGAGTTTACACAACCCAAGGCGTCCAGGGATTTTCTCCTGGAGTGGCTTCCTGGAGAATGTGGCTGAACACTGAAATACGATGGGGTTTCCCCTGGGACACCTTAAACAATGGATGCAATTTTTAAAAAGGGGGTCTCAGAGGAGTGACAGATTAATTGGGGCAGCCGGGCTCCCCTGAGAAATGAAGCGAGCACAAAGCATCTGGAGAACTCCACGCTGGAAGTTTGAGATTGTAGCCCATTCTCCCCTTCTCCTACTGTCCCCTATTCTTTTCTACAGAGAATTCCTGAGACCGTTCCAAGTTAGTTTCTTCTAAGGATCTTTTGGCTTCTTAAAAGTACGTGTGTGAAGACCTCTGCAGAAAACGACTCCACCCCGAGCCTATTTCAATACAAGGTGTTTTTCACTTAGTGCTGGTTTCTCTCTACCCTCTCAGGCTCCGAAATGTCACTGTAGCAGTTCTGGCCCTTTTGCTGATCGCACAAAAAAACCTGCCTGAGAAAAATAGGCCGGTGACATGGAGACCAAACTGCGCATGCGTCAGTGATTTGCGAGCAGGTTTGGGAGCAAAGCGCATCAGCCTTGGGCGGCTCCTGTAGGGCCAAGTTTTAGAAACCTTTGTAAAAGTTGAAAAATGCCCCCCACTCTTCTACCAGCAGAAGCAGTGTATTTACACTTCTTAAATCTTTTAAGGACCACTAACTCTGCCCCTTTTACTTCCACTGCCCCTCAAAACTAAAACGTATATAAATTATTTGTGGAAAGACATTGTCACATTGAACTTTTCCTGGTCATGTAAATAAGGTCCTTCATAAATCTTTTTAAGATGTATCCTTCTGAAATTTGTAAATAAAATATGAAGTCCAGTTTGGTGTGATTTTAGATCTTTTTTTAGTTTGCTTAGATATCTGTAGTTCAAATTTTAATTTTAAACCATATTGACTTTATAAGCAAGTCAAAATGTTATTTTTAAAAGAATATGTGATCTATTAAGGACAGAGAATATGTCCTTTTTCATTGGACTGAGGCAAGCATGGCACACTGTGTACACAGTATTAAACAATAAATCAGCCTGAGGATTTCCTTTCCTCACATGCATCCTTCCCCAGCAATTTCCTCCTGCGTCCAATGTAGATTCCACCAATAGCACAATGTTTCCTAAACCATAACTTTGGCAAGACAATAGTCCCCCTTATCTGAAAGGAATATTTTTTAAGAACCCCAGTGGATGTCTAAAACTGCAGACAGCATCAAACCCTATAAATACTAGGTTCTGGGGTGTTATGGTGGTGTAGCTCAGTTGGTAGGACACTTACCTAGTATCCATGTGGCTCTGGATTCCATCCCTAGCACCACATACACATCTTTCTTTCCTATACACCCACACCTGTGATAAAGTTTAACTTGTAAATTCGATAAAGGAGATTAACAACAATAAATAATAAATTAGAACATTTCAACAATATGTCATAACAGTTATTTAAAATAAACTATTTCTGGAGCTTTTCAGTTAATATTTTTGGTCTTCTGTTAGCTGCAGAAAACTGAAACCATGAAAAGTAAAACCATAGAGAACTTCTGCAAATCATGTAAAACTTTACATATCTTTAGAAACAAAGCCCAACACATCTGAATCACATTTAATACAAGTTCTGCATAAAGAGAAATTAAACTGGAAAAGCAGTTTTGTTAAAAAGAAATAATCCGATAAAACTGAATTTGTTCTAAGTAGCATCAAATGTTATAGAATATTTTCAAAATGTCATCAAATGTTATAGAATATTTTCAAATTCAGATTATTTACACTATATCAGGAGGCAGATCTGGATTCAGAGTCCAAACTCTGCTATTTTCTTTCTTTTTTGGGAGGCAGGGGTACCAGGGATTGAACTCAAGGGTACTCCACCACTGAGCCACATCCCCAGCCCTATTTTGTTTTATTTAGAGACAGGGTCTCACTGAGTTGCTTAGCACCTTGCCTTTGCTGAGGCTGGCTTTGAACTCATGATTCTCCTGCCTCAGCCTCCCAAAGTGCTGAGATTACAGGCGTGCGCCACTGCGCCAGGCCAAACTCTGCTATTCTCTAACAGATCTTGTGCAAATTAATTCCTCCAACCTGTAATTCCTCCACATCTGTAAAGCAGGAAAAATAATACTTACCTCATAGAATTGTCACATTCAAATGATTACATGCCTTGCTATTCAAAATGCAGCAAGTAGACAGCAGCATCACCCTCAAGCTTCCAAGAAATATAGATTCTTGAGCCCTACCCCAGACTAAATGACTCAGATCCTGAATTTTAACAAGATCCCTAAGCGATATGTTTTTCCATCAAAATCTGGAAGCACTGATGTAACGCACAAAATGTGGTGCCTGACAGAGCTCAATCCCACTTATGTATGGTTATATGTGTAATCAACATGAATATGGCATAATGAATCCCACTACTATACACAATTATAATGGATCAGTTTTTGAAATTACCCAATAGTAGCCATTTTTCATTCACCAAAAGGCAGCAATGAATAAATTCTATTTAACTTTTTTAAACAAATGTATATAACATTATAATTTATATAAGTAGGACTTCAGAACATAATACTTCTCAAATATTGTAAACCCAAGAGTAGATAGAAGAGCAAGAGGAATGTGTGTGGAAGACATAGAAGACCTAGAGAGCTGGGCACAGTGGTGCACGCCTGTAATCCCAGCACTTTAGGAGGCTGAGACAGGAAAATTGCGAGTTCAAAGCCAGCCTCAGCAACAGCGAGGCGCTAAGCAACTAGGCAAGACATTATCTCTAAATAAAACACAAAAAATAGGGCTGGGGATGTGGCTCAGTGGTCGAGTACCCCTGAATTCAATCCCTGGTACCAAAAATAAAGACCTAGAAGAGAAGGAGACTAGAAGAGGAGCAGGGTTCTTCAAGTAAATAAGGTGCTAAGTGACAACAGGTGAGCTGTGAAAGGAAACAAAAAAGTGAACCCGGGGCAACAAAAAAGCAATGGGATTCTCACCTGAGCTGTCAGGGGCAATCTTTTTCCTTTGAAATCTTAACTGCCTCATGAAGATGACTAGTTGGAAGGTGGAGACTAAACTGTTAGCAGCAACTCCTGGCTAGTCTTGGTCCTGTGTTCCTGCACATCTGCTATGGTACTTCAGACCCTTCTTGTGGTCCTGCTGCCACTGAGGCCCTTGTTAGCATATTTTACTGACTGCCTGCTGTTCCAAATTCTCTGCTAGGTACTTCACACACCTATCTGCAGATAGAGGATGCCCCTCACCATACACTCTACAGACGAGGAAGCAGAAGAGCAAGGGCATTAAGCACTTTGCTCTTTGTTAGGGATCTTAATAAGAGGGCAAACTTGTGGCTCCACATCTGTGCTGTTTCTGTTCAGAACCGTGGCTCCCCATTGTAATAATTACCTTCATGAGTTTACTGATTCACATGTTTTTCTCCCTGCTAGACTGCAGCACCTTGAAAGCAGGGATAGTAAATTATTCATCTCCAAATTTCCAGAATGAACCTTGGTGCTGCTTCATGCTTGTCACACAACAAGCACTCAGTAAATAATTGTTAGTTAAGTGAGTGAATAAAGGAATAAACTAATGAGCTATATCGTCCTTCTCCTAGCCCCTACTTCCGTCTTCCTAATAGTGAAAAGATCAGGAGGGATTTGCCAATGTTTCTTGAACAAGAGCCACATGACATAAAGGTCTGCTCCCACCTATGTGTCTCAGTCTTTCTGGACCTCCAAGTTGAGCATGCTGTGCTATTTGGATCTTGTCTTAGCTCACCACAGTTATAGAAATGGGAAATGGGATGAGTAGCATCCTGAGCTGCAGAAAAGACAACAGATGTTGAATATCACATACTAGAGCCCTTTCTGTGTTCAAAATTCCACCAAAATAAAAAAGTAGGAATTAAATAATTCACTAAGTTACGCATAGGGCCTAATATACATAAAGCCTGAAAATTTAAGGAGGTGAGAGCCATATGAACTCATTTTTTGCTATATCTTCATTGTCACACAGTCCTTGCCAATTTTTAAATTCTCATTCTTTTCAACTTTTAAAATTACAAAAGAACTAACATTTATCTACCTCCTGGAATTTAGAAACCCAAACTTATTTAATTCTTTATTTTATTTATTACTTATTTTATGTTGCAAGACAAGTAAATTGTAGATGGTACACAGCATATCCTAAATCAACTTCTGCAGTATTTAAGATGAAAAAAATATTGTAGATTGCAAACTGAAATCTAGGCTGTTGGTCGGCTGGGTTAATTTTCTTCAACTACAATCAAATGTAGCTGGATTTCATATAAACATAAGGAATGTGTGCTTTAAAGTTTGAAATTTGATATTGTCTTTAAAATAAAACCCAGAGAACTGCTGTTAAAATAGGATGGGCCAGGTGCAGTGGCACAAGCCTGTAATCCCAGCACTTAGGGAGGCTGATACAGGAGAATTGCGAGTTCAAAGCCAGCTTCAGCAACAGTGAGTTGTAAGCAATTCAGTGAGACCCTGTCTCTAAATAAAATACAAAATGTGGCTCAGTGGTCAAGTACCCCTAAGTTCAATTCCCCGGTACCAAAAAAAAAAAAAAGATGGAGCTAGAATTAGATTTCTATAATTCTTCTTTTAATAACTGTGCCCAAATCAGCATGTATATAAAGACTTGGGGATTAACTACAACTGAGCAGGGTGTTGTTAGTATCACAAGATTACTTTTCTGACCTGTTCAAGTCTGGATAATAATAATAATATCAGTAACAACAATGGCAATAATGATTTTCACTCAAAATGGTACTTACTGCCTAACAAAAAATTTTTCTTGGGATAATTTATGACACAAATAACTCCCAAAGCAGCATGACTGCCAGTCTGTATCTTTTGCAGGGGATGGATTAATAAAAGACTCACTGACTAACTGATGTCCTAGTAAATGAAAATGCAATTGTTCCCCCTCTCCCCATTGTGAAAAGAGGTGGAGAGAAATGACTCCAAAGTGTTACTTCAACTAGTTAATTGTGCCTCAGCTTTTCCAAAGCCTGTCTCACATTAAACATGCTGCAGCCCTCAAGCCATGGTTAGATATTAGTCCATTGTGGAATGTCAACGGTGATCTATATACACATCAGGCTTTAAAGATTACTAAGGAGGTCAGACTTCCAGGGAAAAGCTAAATAGCTCTATGCATTTCCATCAGCAATAAAGGACTTCAATCTAATTTGTGGAACGTTTACATTTCCTTTGCATGTTGGTAAAAAAATAACCAAAGAGAATGCTCTTACTGAGGTGGTGAATATTAAAATCCAATGTGAAGAAACTTGTGGGAAGTCTTTGGTGCCCCTGTTTCCACAAAATCCTGTACATATCACAATGATTATACTACATTATTTTCAAAATAATATTGTCTTTAAATGTCTGACACTGCAACTGTCATCACCCTCCCTGAACCCCAACCCTGCCCCTCCTTGAGGCCCCTAGGAGCAGGAACTATACCTACCTCACATCACGTCTCCAATGCCTAAGACCCAGTAGAGGATAGATACATGGGCAGGTAGAAGAATAAATGCAATGAACACGTGATAGTAATGCCAAGAGAGAAGAAAACTCCACTTATCACTTCTACATGTTGCCTACATTTATTCCTGCCACCAGCAATGTTTGTGGAAAAATAAAGTGATACTGTAGGACAAATTAGCTTTACCCATGTGAGGAAAGTGCAGGAGTACTAGAAAGACCCTCTGTGCCATCTCTGTTTTAATTTTTTCCCTTAATTTATGTTTCTTTAACAATTGAAATCCATTGTTGCACTAGAAACTCCCCAAAAGAGGCAACATACTAAGTTAAATTCATGCCTCCTGTCTGAAGTCAGATAATCCTAACAGCAGCTGCAGCTATTTATCGAGCTTATGATCAGAGACACCTATTCACCTACATGCTTCATATGAATTGTTTGATTTGATTCTCGGAATCTCTCCGGTAAGTACTGTAATATATTTTAGAGTTGAGGAAATTGATAAGAACTAAGAAGCTCAACTATCTTTCCTAAATTAAAGCAACTAATAAATGGCAGAGACAGTAGCATAGCCCATGTATCCTGATGCTGAGACCTGCACCTGCACAGTTAACCATGATGCTGTTCTGTCCCTCTGAAGATTTAGGAACAGACCAATCCTTAAGAGAAAATCTCAGCAAGATGAATTTACGCACAGCTAGCTTTAAGTGCTTCACACCTGTGTGAACTCATTAATAAGGTACAGTTTTAAATTATATTTACATAAGTGGAATTCCTGGCTATTCAAATAGCAGGAAAAGAATCAACTTTTTGAAAGTCTGTTTTAATTCTTCATCTTTATTCTTAAAATGGTCCATTCAGCCTGGCTTAGTGGCACATACCTTTAATCTCAGGAGCTCAGGAAGCTGAGGCAGGAGGATCATGAATTCAAAGCCAGCTTCAGCAAAAAAGAGGCACTTAGCAATTCAGTGAGAACCTGTCTCTAAATAAAACATAAAATAGGGCTGGGGATGTGGTTCACTGGTCAACTGCCCCTGAGTTCAATCCTTGGTACCCCCCTCAAAAATATTTGATTCATAAGTGTCTTAACATTTCTGTAAGCATTTTTTCTATTCTTTTCTGATGTGACCCTGTTATTTTGCATGTTTTGTTTCCACTGACACAAGGTTTTGAAAAGCTATGCTTTATAGAGTATCTGTGGTTTTCTCTTGATCATCAGATTCATGACAACACAGGCTTAATTCAATATAAGGGTTAACAAGTTTTTCTAGGAATGGACATGAGAAGCTACAAAGCATCAGAATCGAAACCTAACATGCTGTTTTAGTCAGCTTTTTCACTGCTTTGACTACAGGACCTGACAAGAAGAATTATAGAGGAGGAAAAGTTTACTCAGGGGCTCACAGTTTCAGAAGTCTCCATCTGTAGAAGGCCAGCTCCATTCCTTGGTGCTCAAGGTGAGGCAGAACATCATGGCAAAGAATGTAGTGGAGGGAAGCGGCTCACATAATGATCAGAGAGCAGAGAGAGAAACTCTACGCTCCAGATGCAAAATATATACCCTTAGCCACGCCTCCAATGAACCACTTCCTCCAGCCACACCCCACCTGCCTCTAGTTACCACTCAGTTAATCCCATCAGGGATTAATTCACTGATTAGGTTAAGGCTGTAACCCAATCATTTCCCTTCCAAACTTTCTTGAATTGTCTCACATATGAGCTTTTGGGAGACACCTCACATCCAAACCATGACATATGCCTTGTTAATCCCATGCACATGTACACAGACACTCACACATTTGTATACTTTTGAAGACTGTTAATGCTTCACTTTGCAATCTTGACAAAATTGTAAATTGCTTTTTACTGCACACACAAATGAAAAAAAAAAGACACTCCTGTACCACACTGAAAGAGCTGCATCATCAGAACAAAAAACACAGTAATGTCTCCTTCTTCAAATTGTTTTATTATAATTTGGCTACAACATTAAAGCTTTTCTTACAGAAATCTCCTACATTTAGGAAATTACTCACATGTTCAGCTAACTTTCTTTTTCTCCTTTTTGACAGTTCTCAGGAAGTAAAATTCAGATATATTTAAATCAGGATATTACATTAAAGTGTTAGAAAGATAAATCTGGAGATAATCAATCTGAGAAAATGATAATTCAAATTATTTTAAAGAGAAAATAGGTTGAAATTGGTAGACCTGAAAAACAGGATAATTAATTTATGTATATTAAAATATCAATACAACAGGGCTGGGATTGTAGCTCAGTGGTAGAGCGCTTGCCTCGCATGCGTGAGGCCCTGGGTTCGATCCTCAGCACCACATACAGAGCAATAAAATTTAGTTGTAAATAATTTTAAAAAAAATATCAATACAACATAGAAAGAACAGTCATTTCAAAAATGGAAAAATTATTGACCCTTGCAAAAAAAATCCTGCCAATCAAATTTAATTTACCTACCTTCTTTAACAAATATTTATTACTTTCTAAAGGACAAAACCATTCTTATAAATTTTAACTGGAATTATAGAGTAAAAGTAAAACTCTATACAAATTCTATAAACATTTAGTTTGCACTATGAGATGAGGATGTGAAAGACGACACACACTAGGCACCCTGAATCTTTCTTTGTTTAATGTCAATTAGTATGGCTGTTGAAATGAGAATACTTATGAACAAGCACTGAGCTGGAAAGATTGCTAGAGAGGCAGAACAAATACCTTTTGCAGGAGGTCTGCTGTAAATTTGGAAGAACCACCAGTAAGTGAAGTCTGACATCTTCTAGAACCCCAACATTTCCACATTGTGTCTGTTTCCCTGAGTCTATTTAAACATTCTAAGTGCAGGTCGAGGAATAATTTCCAGGATGGGTCAAAGTACAAAAATATTAACAGTAATGCAATTTAAAGTAGCAAAAAGTTGAAAGCATTAATTAAAAACTCCAAAATGTTCTAAGGAACTCAAATGACTCAATAACAAGAAAACAAATAACCAATTTAAAAACAGGCAAAGAACATGAATAGACATTTCTTTAACAAAGAAAAACAGATGAAAGCAGGTATATGAAAAAAAAATGTTCAACATCACCAAGCCTCAGGGATATGCAAATTAAATCCACAATAAGCTATCAAAGCATGTTGAATTGATTATTATAAAAACACAAAACATAAGTGTCAGTGAGGATGGGGAGAAAAAGGAACACTTGTTTACTATTGGTGAGATAATTATACACTAGTGCAGCTGTTATAGAAAACAGTATGGACTTTCCTCAAATCATTGAAAATGAAACTACTGGGCTTAGGAGTAACTCAGTGATAGAGGGCTTGCCTGGCATTCAGGGGATCCTGGGTTCTTTAACACTTCAAAAACATGAAGGAGAGGGGCTGGAGTGGTGGCTCAGTGGTAGAGCACTTGCCTAGCATGCGCGAGGCACTGGGTTTGATCCTCAGCACCACATATAAATAAATAAAAAAAAAAGGTCCATCAATAACTAAAAAAAATATTTAAAAAAGAAGAAGAAGGAGAAGAAGAATTACTATATGATCCAGAAATCCCACTTCTGGATCTATATCCAAAGGAAACTCAGTTTGTATGTCAAGGAGGTACCTGTGCTTCCATCTTTGCAGCATTCACAAGAGTCAAGATACAGAAACAATCTACTGTCCATCAATGGATGAATGAATGAAGAAAATATGTATGGTTGCTTACAATGGAATATAATCCAGCCTTTAAAATGAAGGAAATCATGTCACTTATGACAGTCTAGATGAATCTGGAGGACATTATGCTAAGTAAAATAATCCAGGCACAGAAAGACAAACTCTGATTGATCATTCTTACATGTGAAATCTATATGTTAAATTCCTGGAAGTAGAAAGTAGGATGGTTGTCAGTAACTAGAGCAGGACCAGGGAACCAAAAAGGGGAAGATGTTAGTCAACAGCAGGTACCAAGTTACAGTTAGGATGAATAAATAAATGCTGGGGATCTATCATACAGCATGGTGACTACTAAAACTAATAATGTATACTTAAAAATTACTATGATAGCAGATCCTAAATACTCTTACTACAAAAAATAATAAATGTGTGAGGTGATGGATATGTTCATTCATTTGATCTAATCATTTCATAGTGTATACATATATCAAAATATCACATTATACACTTTGAATACATGCAATTTTATTTATCAGTTTTACCTTAATAATGCTTAGGAGGGAAACATTTCAAAATGTTGAAAATTCTGACTAATCTAGGCAATTTACTCTCCCAGGATCAGAAGGAATTTCCCAAGCCCTTCCAGCACTCAGGTCATTGATTCAGCTCTCTCACAAGAGATTCTGCCACAGGGCAGTGGAGAACACAGGTGATCAATACTCACAGAGCAGGCACTCTGGCTGCCCAGTCAATGTCCATCACACTTATGGGGAATTGAGTTACAGGAGTCCAGCTAAATGACATTTTGCTGCTGGCTGTCTGGCAGCACCTTTCATTTTGACAGTCTCATATTTGAAAGTGGCTGGGAGGATGTGGCCACTGGCTGAAGTTTCTCCCAACAGCTGCTTGCTATGATGTGCATGTGAGTGATGGATAACTGTGGCCTCCTCCACTGAAGTCAACAATTTAGTTTTTAGTGAAAGTGTAAAGGAAACAGATACTGCTGACCCATAGCTGGAGGGTCTTCTCTGGTGCTGAAATAAGGAGAGTCGGAAAGGTCTTTTCTTGGCTACTACATTGGTTTTGACATTTTATGACAGACATCTGCTTAACAACTGTTTTTTAAATGTTCTTTACATCTTTCATATCCAAAGATTAAAGCTCCACTATTCTTTAATAATATATTGTTGAGTATATATGAAAGTAGTCATAATTTCATTATAGATTTTTAAAATATTCTTCATCTCCAAAGGGTCACACACTAGTATCAATGAAGAAAAAAATTTTAAAAACAATTTAAAAAATCTTTTTAAAAATAAGTTAATTACTTTGGAAGTCTGCTTTAGCCACTCCTTTCTATTTCTGTGAATTTAAAGTTGTAGGCAATATTTTTTTTTCTTTTTGAAGAAACTGATCCAAAAGAGTGATGGGTTTAAAGACATTCTCTATGTCTGATCAGTCTTCACTTCCAGATCTCTGCAGCCAAAAGTTTCCCCACAATATTCTCATACTCTGCAGATAAACTGGAGCAAATCCAAGCTTTGAGTTCTGCTTTTCAAAGGGTCTTTCAGAAATGACCTAAGCAGTGGTAAATTTGCAACAGGATTAAAAACTAAATTAGCATCTCATTCAAGTTACATAGTGTGGCAAATTAGGGCAGCTGTTTAATACATGTTGCCAGTGGACTCAATTCCCACATCAGCCACATAAGTCTCTGTGCTCTATAATCACAAAATGTGGCTCTGACTTGAGCCATATCTGCAGCTAGTGCATGCTATGGATGGGAGAGCTGAGTTAGGCTGGAGCAGCTTCTCTGTCCACTGTAGACTCCTGAAAGCCCAGATAAAAGGCTTTGTCCTCAGGAGGGCCTTCCCTGATAAGCTTACCCCTGCCTCACCACCAGCAGCAACCACTCAGCCCTACAGGTATCATTTTCTACCTGCCTTATTGTTATTGGCATTAAGAGGAATTGTTGAGGAAACAATGTTTAATTCATCTGTTCAAGAGCACAGCAAATACTTATTGAGTGAATGAATGAGTGGTGTTAGACCTGTTACTGTGGATGATACTCCTAGCTTTAAGCACAATTTTCAGATTATTTTCACCATTTTTGTACATATTTAGCCTCATGCCTAGATTTTGCCTTACTGGAAAGGTTTTTTCTAAAAGTAGGAAAGAATAAAAGAAGGAGATCTTAGAGTGAAGGGTGGGGAGGGGTGCCGTAGGCAAGGGACAAACATAACAAATGATTCACCCAACTAAAAACCAAAGTCATTTAAAATGTGATAAGGAAAATAAAACATCTAGTGCAATTATGGTGTTGAAAGTTATTTTACTATAAGTACTATAAACAAATAAATATGTGTTTTAAAACCAAAAATATGCTCAATAGAAGTCTCAGAATACTTTTTTTCAATCATTGTATATTATAGTTCACTTATGGGAGATGTGGTTTGTTTTTCAGAGTGACTTTCTCTAGAATGTCTGAACGTTATGTGATTTGTATGAAAGAGACAAGCCCTTCCAGCTATTCAAAATTAGCTTCGTCCCTAGTCTAGTGAGACCATCCATGAAAGACCCTGTTATTGGCAATTTGTTATCTCTGCACATTTTAAATTAAACACCATTTCAGTTCATTCCAAGAAGGGGTCAAACCACTTAACTGAGCATGGAAGAGAGAGGATGTGTCACTATTACTCTTAATCAAATTCTTTCACTTCTTTTATTCTTCTTCATTCTTAGCCTCGGTTGTCTAAATTCATCTTTGGGAAAAAAAGGTCACTGGCCATGTATTCAAGCTGCAGTCCACAGAATGGGGTTCAGTATTCTGTTATTTTATACATGTATTAAGTATCAGATTATTAGCTAGGACCTGACCTACATGTTTTGACACATCTTATTTCGTTTATAACAGACTTGCAGAGTAAATGTTGTGTCCTGATTTCATAGTGTAGGAGGAAGGTTCAGAGAGGTAGACAACGTTTATAACAGTGTTATCTGTATAAACAAGATTCCTGAAACTTAACTCAAGCCTCTAAATCAGAATATTGGAGGGATAAATAGGAATCTAATAAATCAGAATTTCTTCCTTTTTAAATAGTGCTTCTGGGTGGTTATTATTATTATTACCTTTCACTGGGTAATTTTTTAAACCTATACAAAAGTAGATGGAATGGTTACTAAATCCCCAATTTTAATAATCATCAAACAAAGTTATGCGTGTCTTTTCAGTTATTCAGACTTCACTGTATGATGAGGTCATTCTATGTCCATTGAATGAAACATCCAGGTGATTCTTTAAAAATACTAAAAATTTGAGAACCAGTGTGGCATAATGACTTTCTCATTTTTGCTTTTCTATAGAGAAGCAGGAAAAAAAAAGCAAATTCAAAATATGTAGCCTCATGTGGGGTGACTTTCCATTAAACCATAGCTGTATTTATTGAATTAATATATATTTATTGAGTGCCTTTGTATTATACAGCACCAGATTGAGAACTAAAATATATGTAAAGAGATAAATATATACTCATTGTTTCTAAAATGTGTACAATTAAGAAGATACATGTTCCCCTGCACAGAGTGGAGGTCCACACTATTGCTCCCTTCCTAAATGCATCTTGGGACATTGCAGCCATCACCATAGCCCTCCTCATGTAGTAGCCTCCACCTTGGGACAACAGACAGGGCCTGAAGGCAGCTACCCACCACAGCACAACACGCCACAGTGCTGCATCTCCGAACAGTCAGCCCAAAGCCATTGTAAGTCCCACCCTTTCAACCCCATCTCTGAAAGTGTTTGCATCCATCTTGGGCCACCCCACTGCTATCTTGAGTTACCTCTGCTACCATCGCCTCCATCTGTAGTTGCAGTAATGTTCATCTGGGGACACCTGCTGGGGACTGGAAGTGAACACCAAGGTAAGGTACAGGTAATCTGTAGGGTCACTACAAGATTATAGGGTAGAAACTGCAATACTTCAAATCAGCACTGCAAGAAAGAAAGACACATAATCAACATGAAAAAACAAAGAAGAAAGTGCCCAAAACAAACCAAGATTTTACAATAATAGAATCCATTGACAGCACAGTTAATGAAATGTCAGAGAGAGTTCAGAATGTACATAATTAAAATGATCTGTGAATTAAAGAATGACTTAAGTGAGCAAATGCAGGCAAAACTTGATCACTCCAACAAAAAGAGAGCAAATAAAGGCAACCATTGATCACACCAACAAAGACATAAGGGAGAAAATACAGGTAGCAAACTATTACTTCAAGAAAGAGAAAGATTGTGAAAAAAAAGCCAATCAGAAATCTTTAAATGAAGAAAACAATAAACCAAATTACAAACTCAATAGAAAGCATTACCAACAGACAAGATCACTTGGAGGACAGAACCTCAGATAATGAAGACAAAATATACACTCTTGAAAATAAAGTTGACAACACAGTGAAGATGGTAAGAAACCATGAACAGAACATCCAAGAATTATGGGATAGCATTGAAAGACTAAATCTAAAATTTACTGGGATAGAGGAAGGCATGGAGTTTCAAACCAAAGGAATGCACACTCTCTTCAATGAAATAACATCAAAAATTATCCAAACATGAAGAATGAGTTGAGATTCAAATAGACCACAGCACAATAATACTTGATGAATTTAACACACCTCACTCATCACTGGATAGATCTTCCAAACAAAAATTAAACAAAGAAACCAGAGAACCCAATAAAACAATAATTTAGATTTAACAGACATATGTAAAATATTCCATCCATTAATGAGTGAATACACTTTTTTCTAAGTGGCATATGGATCCTTCTCCAAAACAGATCATCTGTTATACCACAAAGCAGGTCTCAGCAAATATAAAAAATTGAGATACTACCCTGCCTTCTGTCTGACCAAAGTGGAATGAAATTAGAAATCAATGATAAAATAAAAAATTGAAACTACTCCAACACCTGGAGACTACATAATATGCTATTGAATTATGCATGGATAACAGAAGACATCAGGAAGGAAATTTTAAAAAATCCTTAGAGGTATGAGAACTCTGATTCATCATATCAAAATCTCTGGGACACTACGAAGGCACTGCTAAGAGTTCATTGCATTAAGCTCATTCATTAAAAGAAGAAAAAGTCAACAAATAAACAACCTGACACTACATCTCAAAGCCCTAGAAAAAGAAGAACAAACCAACAACAAAAGAAGTAGAAGACAGGAAATAATTAAAATCAGGGCTAAAATCAATGAAATTGAAGCAAAAGAAACAATATAAAACCCCGACAAAACAAAAAGATGGTTCTTTGAAAAAAATAAATAAAATTGAAAAGCCCTTAGTCACTCTAATAAAAGGAGAGAGAAAATCCAAATTACTAAAATTTGTGATGAAGAAGGAAATATGACAGATACTATTGAAATATAGAGGATAATTAGAAACTATTTTGAAAATTTATACTCCAATAAAATAGAAAATCCTGAAGACAATGACAAATTTCTAGAGACATATGACCTACCCAAACTAAACCAGGAGGACACACACAACTTAAACAGATCAATTTCAAGCAATGAATAGAAGATGCCATCAAAAGCCTACCAACCAAGAAAAGCCTGGGACCAGACAGATTCTCAGCCGAATTCTATAAAACCTACAAAGAAGAATTACTCCTCAAATTATTCCATGAAACAGAAAAGGAGGGAACCCTTCCAAACTCATTCTATGAGGCTAGTATCACTCTGATGCCAAAACCAGACAGAGACACATCAAAGAAAGAAAATTTCAGACCAATATCCCTGATGAACATAGATGCAAAAGTTCCCTATAAAATTTTAGGGAAAAATAAAATTCACAAAATGTATTAGAAAAATACATAAAAATGTATTAGAAAAATAGTACACCATGATCAAGTGGGGTTCATTCCAGGGATGCAAGGTTTGTTCAACATACGGAAGTCAATTAACGTAATCCATCACATCAATAGACTTAAAGGTAAGAATCATATGATTTTATCAATTGTCAAATGCAGGGAAAGCATTTGACAAAATAAAATACTCTTTCATGTTCAAAACACTAGAAAAATTAGGGATAGTAGGAACATACCGCAACATTGTAAAAGCTATCTATGTTAAATCCAAGGCCAACATTATCCTACATGGAGAAAGATTGGAAGCATTCCCTCCAAAAATGGGAATGAGACAGGGATGCCCTATTTCACCACTGGTATTCAACATAGTCCTTGAAACTCTAGCCAGAGCAATTAGACAGATAAAAGAAATTGAAGAGATACGGATAGGAAAAGAAGAACTCAAACTATCATTATTTGCTGACGACATGATTCTATACTTAAATGATCCAAAAAATTCCACTAGAAAACTTCTAGAATTAATAAATAAACTCAGCAAAGTAGGAGAATATAAAATCAATACCCATAAATCAAACGTATGTCTATACATCAATGATGAATCCTCTGAAAGAGAAATTAGGAAAACTACCCCATTCACAATAGACTCAAAAAATAAATAAAATAAAATACTTGGGAATCAATTTAACAAAAGAGGTGAAAGACTTCTACATTGAAAACTACAGGACGCTAAAGAAAGAAATTGAAGATCTTAGAAGATGGAAAGATCTCCCATGTTCTTGGATAGGCAGAATTAATATTGTCAAAATGGCCTGCTGCTGCCTTTTTGGCCATAGGTATATTTGAACTCTGTGTCCCCTCTGTAAGCTTCCCCTTCTCCTCTGCCTGCTAGTTTTGCTAAATGGCCACAGGTTCAGTGACATCACAAACCACATTGTCAGTTCCCTCAGTGGCTTCTCTGTTAGCACTGATGACACCAGCTACCCTCTGGTTTCTTATTGCAGTCACACCTCAGTATTCTCTCCTGGATCCCTGGTCCCTGGGGCCCTTATAGTTGTTCTCATGCCATCCCCTGCAGAAACAACTACTCTCTGAATTTTGCTAGGAGGAATAAAACCTATCCCCAAGAAGCTCTTCCCTCCCCCATTACCCAAATATACCTCTCTCCAAATCCTCCTCAAAATTTGAGCCTATAGAGAAGAAATTAAATCAAAGTTACTGACTGTAAGCAGAACAGAAAATAAATAACTTCCTTATTTTTTCTAGAACATAGGTTACGTTGTATCTCAGAAACCCACTTGAGGGAAGTTCAAGAAGCTCAAGATGAACTTGGAGGACTCTGTTCTAGCTTGGCAGGTCCTCTAGTGCCATCTCACACTCTCTCCACCCATGTGTGAAAAACCTACAGCAAACCATGCTATAGGTACTTTAAAAGAAAAAAAATATTGTTACTTTTATTGATTTTGTTCCCATTTATTAAAAATTTTTTTCATAAAAAAGTACAATGTTTAAGGATACCTACTCAGCACTGCTGATACTTTAAAAGAGAATGTTTCACATTTAGGGAGAACACTTTTTTGCATCATATACATCTAGGAACAATCTTTCTATCATGTAGAAGTTAATACTTTTGCCACTCATTTAGGGAAGCTTATTTACTTAAGCTATCCACAAATCTTTTTTTTTTTTATCTAACACTAATTATGAGATTGTAAGAAATCTTTCTAATTAAGAAAATAATGAATCATATTAATCCTAAAAATTAGTTTCAAATGTGTGTCTGTTTGTGTGTGTATGCTACAAAAATAATAGGGTGTAAATCTAAGTCAAATAATTCTCAAAGGAATGCTTCCAAAAGGAGTACTCTTCTCTTTTAAGACGCACCCATGACAAGCACCTGATTTGTTTGACTGAGGCTCTTAAGGGGCAAGGGTTATCCACAGATATCAGGTTTAGTATTGGGAATAAATCCTGTTCTAGATTTGAAGGCTTGTTCTTATTCTACTTTTGGGAGGTTCAAATCTTTAATAAATCTTTTTTTTTTTTTTTTTTTTTTGGTATTAGGGATTGAACTTAGGGGCACTTAACTACTGAGCCACATCTCCAGCCCTATTTTGTGTTTTATGAAGAGATAGGGTCTCACTGAGTTGCTAAGTGCCTCGCCATTGCTGAGGCTGGCTTTGAACTTGCAATTCTCCTGTCTCAGCCTCCCTAAGTACTGGGATTACAGGCTTACGCCACCGCACCCAGCTTAATAAATCTTTTAATAAAAATTTACATGGCAATTGCTATAACCTTATTTCACTTTTTTCTCTAACTTTTAATAAATTTTGTATAATGAGAAAACAATTCCCTTTATTAAAAACTGCTTTTAATGAGAGAAAAAGAGAGAGAGAATATTATCAAACAGCAAGAGGACAAGGCTAAATGATAGATTTCATTTTAGTGTAGAACAGAGAGATTTTGCTCAATGGTCAGAAAAAGTAATCCATTTTACTTAAACATAAAATCAATTTTGTAGCTCTCCTGACTCTGTAAGTTAGGCTTTCATCAAGACTGTGTTTTCTTTATCTGTTCCATCTATTGACATACATCTAGGTTGATTCCATAACTTAACTATTGTGAATTATGCTGTGATCAACACAGGTATGCATGTATCCTTAAGGTATGTTGACTTTTATTCTTTAGGATAAATATCAGGACTGGTTTAGCTGAATCATATGGTAGTTCAAATTTCAGTTTTTTGAGGAACTGCCATACTGATTTCCATAGCAGATGTACTAAGTTACATTCCTACCAACAGTGCATATATAAACCCCCCAATGGAGGTTTATTCAACTCTAAAGAAGAATGAAATTATGTAATTTGCAGGAAAAGGTTGGAACTGAAGAGCGTCATGTTAAGCAAAATAAGCCAGACATGTAAAGACAAATATCATGTGTTTTCTCTAACATGGGGAAGCTAGAGGGAAAAAAGGGATGTTATGAAAGTACAAGGGAAACAATAAGGGGAAAAAGTGGAGTGAAGAAGGGAGGGTTAGGAAAGACATTAGGAGTAATTTTGACCAAATTACATTATAAGCATGTATAAATATACCACAATGAAAACCCCTATTCTGTATAATTAATATGCACCAATAAACAAACTTTTAAAAAAGAACTGAGATGGCAAAAAGAATGTTTTCATGTTTGGCTTTATAAAGCTCAGAATAAAATGAGTTTCTTTCCTCATAAAGAAATAACAGTTGATCAATCGTATTTCTTCTTCTGTGAATTGTCTATTCAATTCCTTAGCCCATTTATTGATTGGGTTATTTATTTATTTATTTTTTGTGTTAAGTTTTTTGAGTTCTTTATATATCCTGGAGATTAATGCTCTATCTGAGGTGTGTGTGGTAAAAATTTTCTCCCATTCCATATGCTCTCTCTTCATGTTACTGATTTTTTTCCTTTGCTTTTTAGTTTGAATTCATCCCATTTATTGATTCTTGATTTTATTTGTTCTTTAGGAGTCTTGTTAAAGAAGTCAGATCCTAGGCCTACCTGGTGAAGATATGGGCCTACTTTTTCTTCTATTAGGCACAGGGTCTCTGTTCTAGTGCCTAAGTCTTTGATCCACTTTGAGTTGAGTTTTATGCAATGTGAAAGATAGGGGTTTAATTTCATTTTGTTACATGTGGATTTCTAAGGTACACTCATATATTGCTGTTGGGACTGCAAATTGGTGCAATCATTATAGAAAGCAGTATGGAGATTCCTCAGAAAACTTGGAATGGAACCACCACTTGACCTAGCCATCCCACTCCTCAGCTTATACTGGAAGGATTTAAAATCAACATAATACAGTGACATAGCCACATCAATCTTTATAGCAGCCCAACTTACAATAGGTAAACTATGGAATCAACCTAGGTGTTCTTCAACAGATGAATGGATAAAGAAAATGTGGTATATATACACAATTGAAAATTACTTAGCCTTCAAGAATGAAATTATGGCATTTGCTGGTAAATGGAAGGAGCTGGAGAATATCACACTAAGCAAAATGAGCCAATCCCAAAGAACCAAAGGCTGAATGTTTTCCCTGATATATGGATGCTAATTCACAATTGATGGGGGGAACTAGGAAAGGATAGAGTTACTTTGGATTAGATAGAGGGTAATGAAGGGAGAGGATGGGTATGAGGGTAGGAAGGATAGTAGAATCAATCTGACATTGTTACCCTATGTGCATATATGACTTACATGACTGGCATGATTCTACATCATGTACAACCAGAAGAATGATAAATCATACTCCATTTATGTATGATGTGTCAAAGTGCATTCTCCTGTCCATGTATAACTAATTAGAACAAATTTTTAAAAAGAAAGAAAAAAACAGAGCCCTCAAATTCCCACCAACATTCTCTGAAAGAAGACTTTCATGTCAAATGAATTACCTTATCTTGACTTGTTTTAGACAAGGAACTTGGAACTTCAATTAAATGAGAAATAAATATTCCATTATGAAGTGCTTTAAACCTTTAGGGTACTATGCAAAAGGAAAGCACCAGTATTATACATTGTAATCCTCTGACTCCACCTATCTCAGAAGATAAAAATGTGTCAGAAATTCAACAGAGGTTTATAAGAAATTATCAACATGTAAATAAATTGTTAACATTCTCTTGATAAAAATGAATGATGTATACATTCTTGGTGAATAATGATAATACTAATTATTAGTGAAATTATATTCATAAAATCTAGAGTTCTGAATTTCTGGGAATGAAAAGAAAAATGTTCTTCCTTAATAATAATCGGTTTCAAAAATTTTCTTAAAACAATTGTTTTGATCAGTAATTATCCAGATCTGCTAAACTCCAAGAACAAAATTTAAAAGTTAACATTCTTTTCCTACATTCAGAGGAATTTTAAGTGCAAAGTCATCATTTATACACTACTTCTTCTCTCTTTCCCATCCAAAAATGACACAGTAAGTTTCATCGAAAATGGTTTTACTTCTCAATTTCCCATTTTAGTCCAATATCTGATCACAAATGCAGGAAATGTTGTCAGTGATGTCCATTTACTAAAGCAATGTTATAAGTTCTAGCAAGCGTCCACCAAACTATAAAAGTTCAATGTAATTATAAACTCACTAGACAGAGAGCAGAAAACCAGGATTATAGTCCTGCCTTCATCACATTTAGCTATGCGCCTTGGAGTAATCTCTTGGTTGTTGCTTTTTTTTTTTTGACTTGTTGCTTAAGTGAATTGAACTGGATTTTTTCCAAAGTGTTTATGACTCAAAATTCTAATTCTGAAGGAATCCATACTTTATCCCAGTCTACTAGACCCAAAACCATAGAACACTTGACTACATTGTTTCATCCAAACTATCATCTAACAGTTACATTGCTTCACCCAAACTTTGATTAGGCCTTCTTTGCCCAAGCAAAGAAGGCCTAATCCTTTTACTTGGGCCTCATTCTCTCAGCCACAGTCAGTAACCTCATAAAATTCATTCTTCCCATGCTGTCCACTTCCCATCATATTTCTTAGCTCTGAAACTTCAGTGGTTCCCTATATAGTCTATCCTACTGGAGTTTCTTCATAAGAGACTATAATGTGACGTTTTGAGAAATAATTTGGCTTCAATTCATCAATCCAATCTTATTTTTCCATTTCACCAGTGTGACAGAGACCATTGTCTCCAACCTTTTATTTGCCACGGTCCCTTGTCTTTAGAATATTCATTCTCATCCACACCCTGGTCTATAAAATATACACTACATATTTTCCAAATTCTTTATTCCAGTTTTCAAGATCTTTTGCCTTCAACAAGGGTGCAATAATATATCACAGTAGTGTAAGTGCCTTTGCTGAAGCCAGGTGGCCTAGGTTCAACTGCTGGGTCTGTCACTAGCTAGTTCAGCAACTTTGGACATGCTACATGATTCCCCTGTACTTTGGTCTATAGAGGGAGAATAAATTAGTACTAATAGACTGAGCTGCTGTGACATTGATAGTGAATATGTATGAACTACATGGAACAGTGTCTAGTACTGTTCCATGTGGTTCATACATAGCAGTGTCTAGCACTATTTAGTAGGTACTATAAAACTATTTGAAATTACACTTGTTCTTTGTTGCATGCTTGGGCAATAACATATATTAAGACACTTGTATTTAAACTGTGCTCTACTGCTCACTTCTGTTTCACTTAACTAGTCAGGAAGAGAAGGGAAGAGCAAGAATGATGTCACTCTTATTCTCACCTTACCCATGGGCAGAGCACTACTGTGAAAACTCCTGGTATCCACAACCAGAGAGACAAACAGAAAACTACCCAGGGATACAAAGATGATTAAAGGGTTGGAAAGTGATGATTAGGAGGAAAGAACTAGAACAAATCATCTCAGACAAGAAAGTTGATGGATACCTAAAGGTCTTCAGAATACAAAAGGCCCTTGAAACCTCCCCTGGGAATTGCTTGCTGTTCACTTTCACTGTAGCCTAAGGGTTGGGGTTTTTGTTGTTGTTTTTACCATATCCTTCCCTGGTGGCTTTCAAGTCATTTCATTCCCCCTGCCTGGCTTATCTCAACCACATAATTCAGAATTTACACTTCTATCCTATTCTGGAAGGTGGACTTTATTGAGCCTTTTATTAAAGCTTATGATGATTAAATAAATTAGCAATAACCACATGACTGAGCAGGGTGTAGTAGAACTAGGATTCAAACCAGGTCTGTCTGACAACAGAACCTGAGCTCAGCCAGTGACACATGCCATCACCCCATCTCTCCTTATAACTAACTCCTTTTGCTTTATGCTCACCCTTCCTCCCAGTAGCTCCAGCCTTACACAGTGTGGGCAATTAAACAATATTCACAAAGAGCTAGTTACTTGAAGAGAAAATACTGATCATTTCGAATAAATAGTACAATGATTCAAGGGGAAATTGGGAAATCTTTTTCCTTGAATGATCAGCTTTAGTAAACTAGCTAATAAATTAATTAATTGGCTCTCCCATGTGTGAACCAGTTTAACAGCAGAGCATTGGCTTGACAACTTTTCAGGTACTTTTTAAAACCAAAGCTTTTACATTCATAGGAAATCAAAACTGTAGAAAATTCTTTAGCAAATTAGTGCAATAGCTGAAGATGTTAGCAATGTATAAAGCTACATGAACTTTATTAGGAGGTTGACTGTGGGGAGCTAGCTCTATGCTATGCCATTATGCCTAGCCATTGTGTGTAAATGGGAAGGGCACGGAGGGAGGAGGGACTATGTGATTGGTTTACTGTTGGTTCCGTGAACGTGATCAGCTAGTGGACAGAATTCAGGGGGCTTGTGTGGACAGCTGTTGCCTACGTGCATTGTCTCTGATTGGCCAAACAGCCCTATAAGTTGAATGCTTGTTCCGCAAATATACGAGTATTTGCCTTGATTTGACTCCCTGGTGTGTCTGATTGTCCTGCAGCAGCAGAGGGCTGGGAACGGGCAACCAGTCGGCTCCAACTCTTCCCAATTTCCTCTGCTAGGTGAATGTGGGAGTGCCCCTTTGACCCGCTGGCTCAGGTGGGCTGCAACCCCTGCAGTTGACGGAGATAATTAGCCAAGAAATCTAAAAGTGAAATATTAGAACAATGGAAAATTGATGAGTAACCTGTCTGTGATAACCACTCGTGGAAATGCTAATAGGTCTGTGACTGTGGAACTCTCTCCATCAGATATTTATAACCTCCACTCAAGTTTCAGAAAGATCAGTGAAATTGTTTCAGGAAAAGTATCCACTGTGAAATTCAACCCAATCCCATCAACTCCTTTACAAAAAAGTAAGCAAACATCCCACAAGCAACATTACCATATAGGAGGTTCAGATGAAATGAAATAAACTCTTTATTCCATCAAATGTGTGTTAACTTGGCCCTTGACCTCCCTTAAAATTGAAATTGAGTTCATGTACACTCTATAAACTCAGCTGAAATTTCCAAGGCCCTGCAGACCTGATCCCATACAAAGATTTTCTTTGAGTGGAACATAGAACAAAATATAAACATTTTATTGACATGTGATCAACAGTGAAAAGAAATTTAATGTCTGTTATTAATCTAACATTCAAATATTTTTTCCTGAATGATTTTAACTTTAATTTTATTTGTATAAAAGTAATATATATTCAATGAGAAAGTATATATATGCTTTCACATTTTATAATTATATGTAATTTATACATGTGTTTATATATAAATATCTCTATATTTATTATATTTATATATCATATATAATGTATATATAAAATAACAAGGAACTCTATGTCCATAGTACATTCTGTTGTACATTCTTTCTACTTTTCTTATGTTATATGCTTTTTAAAATAAAAATGCCATTTTGTGCACTATTTTATAACATATTTCCACCTATCACCCATTATAGTTTTCTCAGATTATATAATCTTTGTCATTCATTACACAAGTTCTCTTGACTTATTGAATATGCTACATGCCGATGGTTGCATTTTGTGTTTCTAACATATTTTTATGTGATGTTCTCAATTGTTGTTTAGAAATAGTTTAGCAATACCAAGACACTCCTATCATTTGTAACCACTCCACTTTACTCTTAAATCTGAGGTATTTGCTTAAAACAAATTCACATATCACATCACAAGATGGAAACAAATTGTTATAGTCTGAACAACTAGAAGGAAAATCCATTTTCAATAAAGCAGGCCAACCATGTGCATTGGTGGGCCCTGGGGCAAGAGTAGAAGTGGAAGTGACATATCATATATCTAATATTTTAAAGTTTTAAATCAAACTAACAGTTGGATAAAATATATTCTATGCTTTTACTTTGAAATGTTCTTTTATGACTGATAATAAGGTAGAAATAAGAACTCTCAGATATCTAAGAGTTTCTTCTCAGAATAGGAGGTAGGGAGGAACCAGGCTGGCCCTGTTCCTGGCCCACAGCCTGTGGCCACATCCTCTTTCCTTGTCACCCCAGCTCTGTCTCACATCACAGAGGCCTCACTCACATGCACATTGACCCCTCAGCTCTGTCTACAACTTAGCCCATCAAAACTGCCCCCGGCCATCTGTAAGGCTTAGGAATGCACACTCCATCAGAATGTCAGCCCTCCAGAAGAGAAGAGGTGAGGGAGGGATGCGTACAGGACTTCGGAAGCATGAGAGAGTCTTTTCTGGGTATTTGGGGATCTTTTGTACCCAAAACAAAGTATAACAGAAGGGGATGCAGATTTCAGGTGGGCACACCATCTATTTCTGGTGTGCAGGTGGGCCCTCCAAAGCACGGGCCCATGGCAGAGGTTAGTGTGCTGGGGTCTGAAGGCAGCAGTGAGGGAAGCCGACCTTTTTGAGATTTCTTGACAAGCCCTCTTAAAGTAGAAGCCAAGATCTTTAAGGACCAGGGTTTAATGAGGGGGAAAAAAACCTGAAACATAGTAAGAGGGCAGAGACAAGATATGAGATGATAAGTAGCAAGATTTTCTATACAATTATTAAATTATTCAACTTATAAAATACTTGGAAATAGGATTTTTGCTTAAACCTAGTTGACTTATGTTTTTGATAAACTTAGAATGGACCAAAGGGAATAAGCTTTCTAGAACTTTCAAAACTCCCAAGGAGTTTTACAGACCATGAAATGGTGGGCTAGGTCTGGAGAATGTTCCACTGACATTATGTGGACTGAGCAAGGGGCAGAGTCATAGAGTCATTCTGTCTGACATCTGAATGGTATCCATAGAAAACTCTACATTTGATTAAAGGATGTGTGAGAACATTTTCACTTTGCAGATAGAGCAATTCTATGATTTTTAATGGAAGAGTTTAGTACTTTTAAAGTGATTACATTTTTAATGAGGTTACCAAAATGTAGAAAGGTTATATGTAGAAATATTAGAATCATAGATTCTAATAATTCAGCACCCTGAATTCCTTTGTGATGCATTAAATTCCTAAGCCAGCTCTCCCCTTCCCCTTTAGGATACTAAAACTGTTTCTAGTTGAAGGAAAGTGTTTCCAATAAATTTCATGAAGTGGTGCTCAAGTTTGTACTCTAAAATAAAGACCATCTGCTTATTCCCAAAATAAAATATCTCTGTCTAGCAAGTTTAGGGGGCACTCCTTTCTTTCATAGTGCACAATAATAAATCACAAAGTGGTAGTTTAATCCAAAGAGTGGGAGACGCAATACACTATTCAATTCCTTTAATCACACACTGTGATTTTAGCTGTAACAATCATGACCTTCATAGCACCAGTGGCCAGGACTTATCTATTTCCATTAGTGTTTCAGCCTCCAACCACAGCACCAATAAAAGAACTCTTAAGGGCTGGGTTTGTGGCTCAGTGGCAGAGCGCTCATCTAGCATGTGTGAGGCACTGGATTTGATCCTCAGCACCACATAAAAACAAATAAATAAAATAAAGGTATTGTGTCCATCTGCAACTAAAAAAAATTTTTTAAAATAATTCTCAATAAATACTATTTATCACTAGAAAATAAGAACAACAAAACAGGAAACCTCAGGCCTTTCATGATCAAGTTCAAAGTAATATTGTCAGTAGTTTTTGGTGCTGACAATGACCTCTGTGAATGTATGTTGACTGTATTTTGCCTAAACTATATCCTGTTATGATCATTGGAATTTATTGAGCATCTGCTAAGGGACAACAAGACTCACTGTCCCGTAGGAAAGATGCCTCAAATCATAATTATAAACAAAGGCATGCCAGGGTAGAGGTAGATTCAGATTGCTACAGAAACACAGGGAGAAGGAGGACCTGATGCCTGGGATAAAGAGAAGGAAGGAGAAAGAGAGGAGGAGTTCCCTGGGGAAAAGATAAGTGGGCAGCAAACACAATAACTCAGAGAGCAAAAGACACAAATCAGTAAGTTTCATAGTGATGCCCAATATTGGCACATGAAGTGAGAAGAGCTAATGGATGGACATAGGGCCAGAAAGAGAAGTACAGACCAAAGGTCTCTGGAGTAACCTATAGCCCCACAAGAACACTGTCCTCAAAGTTCATGCCTGTTTCTGAAACTGCCATGCAGTAAGACTCCTGACATCCTACTAATGAGACCCCTTAGTAGAATTCAAAGTTTTTGTTGAATTCTGCTTTCTAATGAAATGTGTTTAAAAAAAGATTCCACTGCAAACTCAGATAGACACATGGAAGACCTTGCTACACCTGGCTTTAAAGAAAAAGAAAGCTGGACCAAACACACTGCTCAAAATACCTTTCATAACTAACTTGAGAATATAACATAGGGGATCTCATGATAACAGAGTTGGAGAGACTTTGGGAAGGGCAGTCACCTAGTAGTTTCTTAGCATAAGGCCATACTTGCCCCAAGGAAAAATGACTAATGCAAACTGTGAGAATGTGTGTGGGCACTTAGAGACATAGAAGCTCAGCCTTAAGTCTGTGGGTCTGAAACATCTTGAAGCTGTCTAAACTAACAGGATACAAAAACACTTCCGTAGCCGGACCCAGAGTGCACAGGTTCTTACATGTCTCCATTCTGCTGTGCTCACAGCAGAACACAGATGCCACTCTGCAGTTCTCCAGCAATATTCCAATTCTCACATTTATGGCCTTGTTAAAATTTGAGTTAGAATCATATTTTATTAGCAACTTTTGTTTTTAGAGCAAATTTCTTATTCTTTTTTTTAACTACACAAGTTGAACTCTAAGCCACAAAGAAACTAAACCTAAAAGAAGCCTTCACAATAATGTCTAGAGATACTTGAGAAGATTATCAGGCACCTCTACTTTCCTCTGATGGACATTTGTTGTACCCTGTGCAGCATTCACTTCTGCTTCTTCTAATGACTCTCTTAGGGCATGTCCTATCCTCCCAGCATGCAGTTTGGTGGGAAAGTCAGCAAAGGTGTCCTACCAAGGGCACATAAATCAAGCTAGACCTGTCTCTTTCCTGAAAAGTAAACATTGTGTACAGTAACAGAAGAATGGAAATGGTTGGAATTCATTCCACCATCTTCCCCCATTTCCTCCCTCCCTCTTCTTCCCGCTGTCTCCTTTTCATTGTTAAATCAACCAGGCTTAGTTTCTGTTGCTGGCAACCAAAGAATCATAAATGTTACATTGCAGCTCATGCATCTCAGTAATTTTGCAAATCAAGTTTTACAATCATGAAGTCAACTACAGAGAAAGACAAGGCGGATTATACAAAAGACTGAGTTTATAGCTTTATAGTAAGCTTGCTAGTATTTCTAAATTGTTTTTAAAATGGCATGAGAGGAGGAGGAAATGGATGATGAGATTGGATGTGGAATGGAAAATTTTATCAACACAGGCCAATGGAGGTTCTTTATGGCACTAACTCAGGTTATTAGAAGTATTATGGGCAAAGAAGAGCTGTCACATGAGTGAGGGAAGTACCACAGACCAGCTGAGTCACCACTAGGCAGAGGTAGAATAAAAAGGTGGGGTCCATACACTAAAGTGGGATTTAAGAAATATTCAGGGCAGCATCAAGTGGATGAGGCAGAACATCCTGGAGCAATAAGCCTTGGCAATCTGGAAGGCATAGAGGTATTTGCTGCAGCATGTAGCAGAATCTGAGGGCTACTTGCTCAGCGACTGCCGGAGACTTCCCATCATTTTTCACATGGTGTCCCCATTGGCAGTTTTCCCAGAGAGCATGAATGTTCTCAGGAAAATCCAGGAGCCTCAGAAGCTCTTCTGTACTACTACTGTTGCCATCCAATGGCTGGAGTAAACAATAATTTCCACACCCTTCAGGTTCCTCTGCAGCCTTCATATTCAGGCCTGCAAACAGCAGAATCTCCCAGCACCTCACATTCTAGACCATTTTAAAGATGGCACAGTGGGCCTAGAATTTAAATCCAGCCTCCTTTTCCACAGCTGTGAAGTCCAGAGAAGCACAATAGCCATTTCATAGGGGTGTTGTGAGGATAAATGAGATGGTGCATGTCATGCATTCAGCAGTTCCATGCACAATAATTTCTCAACAAAGTTAGAGAAAGTGCCAACAAAGATGTTCAAAGATATAACCAGGAGCAGCTCCAATCCCTTCACTATTACTATCAAAATCCTATATATTTTGCGTACATTTAAAAAAATCTGAGGCCTGCTATTAGGTCGTGCACTTCCTGTCATCATCAAGTGGCCCTAGAAGACTCCCACTCAGGTGGAGAAGTCAGGAGGGGTTTGGCTCTTGCTTCAAGAAGGGGGAAGGGGAGCATCTGGCAATAAAGTCCCTTGAGGCCAAGTGGCAGCTGATTCACACAAATGGTATTTGGAAAGAGGTGGAGGGAATGAGAGAGGAGCCTGCTCTTGCCTCCCGGAAACTGGCTCCTCTGTCCACAGCACAGCTGCCATCTTTCATCACCCAGGCCTCCCCCAGATGTGGCAGACAACTCACTCTCTCAGAATCCCCTCCCACACTAGGACATGTTGAGACTTTGCTGCCTGCTCCCTGCACTGGCAAGAACTGTGCTCTGGTCCCGTTGTAAGAGGCAGAGCGTGCCAGCAGAAGACATGGGGTGAAGAGGGATTAATAATTATTTTTTAACATTGCTAGATAAACAGAAAATATACATGTGATATTTAAGTACTTTAAGAATTGTGGTAAGAGAAAATGCTTATACGAGAAGACTAAGATCCATGTTCACAGAAAAAATTGAAAAGTTGTAACATAACGATACTAAAAGACAAAACTCTCCACTTGTCTAATTGCTTTCAGTGATCACGGTCAAGGCAGTGTTGGCTCCCACAGCAGTAAGGAAATGATGGACACAGTGGGATCACTTGGTTCCATTTAGTCAAAATATAACTCCAGGGAGAAACTGAATTTCAGGTAGTTGCACTACATGTTTTAAAATATAGAAGCTTCCAAAGATGTTTTTGTATGCTCACATACAGTTATTTTTTTAAAGTTTTTTAGTTGTAGATGGACACAATATCTCCATTTATTTATTTTTATGTGGTGCTGAGGATCAAACCCAGTGCTCCACATATGCAAGTGCTCCACCACTGAGCTACAGCCCCAGCCCCACATCCAGTTATTTTCATATCAACTAAATCCCACTTGGAAATTGTTCTCCCATTATGCTTCACCTTTGGAAAAGCACCTTGGGAAGTTAGTGGTGCTGAATTCCCACCTCACTTTAAAATGTTCCTTGGAGGAACTTTAGTACTCATTTCCAGTAACTTCACACATGAAACCCAGTACAACTGTGCAACTTTGGAGCACAGATAAGAAAATAAGTGCTATTGTTTACTAAGAGCCCCAGACCCTGTGCTTAGGAGTTTAGTAGCCATGGTCCAATTTTTCAGACTGTAACATGAGGCTCAGATAGTTTAACATCACAGGGCTTGTAAGTGGAGGGACTGAGATTCAGATCTGTTCCTCTTCTTTGCAACTGTCAGGTGACTCTTATAAAGTTAGAAGGACATGTTTCATAGTCATGAAGATCCCAGTTTTTATATTACTGTCTATAGGTCCACAGTATCTGGCACATATTAGATGCTCAATTGAGTGTTCATTCTCAGACATTGGTTTGGCTTCTTTAGGTAGGACGTACCTGAGTTTACCTCCTTCTAGTATATTACATCTCACTCTAGTTCTCCCTTTAGAATTCTAAGAGTAAGACTGGAGTATAAAATGGGAGTTACACAAAAAGACAAATTGAATATTTTTTATTGGTTATTGAGAGAAGTAATAAAACTCACTTAGAATTGACATGGCTCTTTGTCATGGGTTTCTTTATAGCTTTTCAATATCATCAAACTCAAAGACAGTAAAGGATGAAAGAAAATATGCTGAATTACTGAGGATGCCACCTTAAGAGGGAGGGCCACAGGGTCCAGATTACAGCTGGCTACCTGCAAGTGGAATTTGAGTGCCAATCACCTAAGTAGTGGTCCATTTAGTCATATCTTCTCATTCCAGATGCCAAGATGGGCATCAGAGATTCTTTCCAGTTCATCCTTGCCCACATCTCATGGCAATCACATGAAGATGGAAATTTTATCACCCCATTTTACAGATGCTGCTTAGAGGAGTCAAAAATTTGTACAAGATAACAGAGCCACTGACTGACAGCACTGCATTACAATGGGTTCTGTCTAAGCTCTTAGACTGTTAACTTCTGTTTTCCAATAAAATATTTAGCCTGTTGTAAGAATTACCCTTCAGGAACCTTCCGGACTAAGATAGGTAATGACCTACACAGATTGTACTTCTGATACAAATCAAACCTAGGTTGAAAGAGACTGAGCAAGCGCCAAAAACAATGATTCACTACCTACCTTGTGAAAGACAATGGTAATTCTAGGTCAAAGTCTAATGAACGGATGTCCGCATAGCAATTAGCAGTGTGGGCACCCTGAGTGGCAGTCTTGGCAGAGCAGCAGTGATCGTCATAGAAACTGGACTCCTCTCTGCCCCACAGAAGAATTCCACGTGGCTGATCCAGGATGGAGCAGGCTGCAGAGAGCTCCCCGTCTCCCCCAGGCTGGAATGCTGCCCCCTTAACTTCTTCCCAGAGAGAAGCAACTCAGGGAAAGTCAGCAAGATGGGATAGAGTGCCTGATTGTAAAAATATGAATCACCTTTCATTTCATCAATTGCTTTGAAATTTTTCTGGCAGCCCATACAAGACCCCAAGGGCATCTCCTCAAATCTGCTTTAAAAAAAATTAAAGTTCATTTTAAAAATGAAATAAAATCAACTTGGTTATTTCCTATTCTGTAAGATTCGTCCTCTGTAGTTGGGAATCTTAACTTTAATGGAACTAATGAATATGTCCCATTAACATTTTTCCTTAAGTTTACAAGTCTTCTTAATCTTAAGAAATTGTCAAAAAATATTAACCTAATTAGCACTCTAGTTGACTCATCAGTTATATATAAAACTAATGGCTGTACATGATAAATCTTCCTTATCTTTTACTGAGAAAACCAAGGGTAAGAACTTTTGGAAACCAAAATTAATGGAATGCTGGTATGAACTAAGCATTTTATTTCATCTCCATAACAATTATGAGATACATCATATAGAAAGAAAACAAGATCATATAGAAAGAAAACAAGATTCACAGAAGTTAAATAGCCAGCCCTCTATCTCACAGACAGTAAATTCAAAGCTTGACTTCTAAGCCAGGGCTGTCTGACTCCAAAACCTTTGTTTTTTATACTTCCAAATTCATAAATGTTTATGTTACTTCACATGTATATCTGGAATTACTCTGTGCATTAGTCAGCTTTCTATTGCTATAACAAAATACATGAGATGATCAATTTAAAAAGTGGAAAGGTTTATTATGGTTTTGGAGGTTTTCTACCATGGCCCATTAGCCCCATTGCTTTTGGGTTTGTGATGAGGCAGCACATCATTGCAAGAGGGAGTGGTAAAACCATTCACTTAGTGGCTAGTACATGAAAGAAAAGGGAAAAAGAAGGGATGGTGTCCCAATATCCCCTTCAAGGGCACAACCCCAATGTCTAGAGAATCTCCCTGAAGGCTCCATCTCTAAAAGGTTCTACTGCCTCGAGATAGCACCATGAGCTTGGGACAAAGCCTTTAACACATAGGCCTTTGGGGAAAACTTGTCCAAGCCATAGGACATAAATATAAATACATAAATTATAGAAAAATTACAAAATTTAAACTAGGAATCTAAGTAATTAGAATCTTGACTTAAACAATTCCTCTTCTACATTCCTACCCTCTGTCACTGTCATGTCCTTAACATGTAGACACAACAAATAGTGACAAAACAGTGAGGACTCATGATTGGTTTTAATCCTTAAATTGTGCTTTGAGGTGAGATAATTAGTCAGTTCCCTAAATCTGTCCTGCAGCCATGAGCCCAAGGCATTGTGAGATTCTAAATTTTTTAAGAAAGATTCAATTAAGTTCAGAATATCCTACTTAGGCAGGGAAATGTGCTAATAAATTTTCCAAAGTTTTTTGGTAACAAGCTGAAGAAAGATTCTGTTGTTGTTTTTGCTTGTGATGGTGGTGATTAAAGTTTTTTTAGGGGAAAGGAAAAGGAGATTATGGCTATAAAGCAAATTCCACTACATTGTTCCTTGTCTATGTATAACTAATATCTTTTAAAAGACCCTAATTTCTTTCCAAAGCCCTAAAATTTACCACATGTTTGAATACAAGTGCTGTGAATGATGAGGCAAAATACTAGGTTTGAACCCAGCTCAGTCAGCCTTGGGACCAAGGACCCTTAATTCTCAAGTGTCAGAATTCCAGTAAGTGGAAGAGTGATTTAGAGTAGGATGATCTCCATGTCTTCATCTGGTGTATATATTCATTGCCATTCATTTATTCATTCCATACATATACATATTTTTACAAATAGCATTCCAGTGTTTGATGATACTATCCTGACATTATCATTATTATCAACATTACTCACTGATTAAGCACCTGCCATACGAAGCATAGTGATCACAGAGAAAATCTTTTTCAAGGAATTCACAAAGGGAACAACATATACACAGCTGTGGAAGGTACACCAAGCTAAGCACTAATAATTAGAATTTCTATCTTTTATCTTGGTTCTCAAGAAAGAGTCAGACTTCTATGAAAGGATATGTAGAGAAGCAATAAGGCTTCAGTTGCAATATGTTCCAGACCCAGCACCAGGATCCATGTGGGTCAGAATCAGTAAATCCACATGGCTTCAGCATTAGGTGCTGAGGAGCTTAGTGAAGGTCAAGGTTAGAGACACCAAATAAATACGGTGTCATCTTGGTATTAAATAGCAATTAAGAGCATAGGATCTAGAGCTGAACTTCCTGAGTTTGAGTCTTAGCTCCATGTGACCTTGGGTAAGTAACTTAACCCCTATTCTCTGGTGAGTAGTATAAAGATTTAAATGTGGAAATGGTTAAAAAAAAAAAAAACAGTGACTAGGACTTAGTAAGGATCATATAAATGTTTGCTGTTTGATATAAATGGTGAGCCAATGAAGGTAATGAAACTAGCATATGAGCTAACTGGTCCACTTACATAGTTTTCCTTACTACTATGCAGTGGTTATAGTAAGACCTTAAAAATGAATCTGTGGTTGTGATTGTGTTGCAAAGATTAGAGGGATGTACATTTAATCCATATAACTAGTAATGACAATCTCTCAGTCCTGGAGCTCTCAGCTTGTCCAAATCCCAAAGACATACCACAGGGGATGCTCACATTCCCAGGAACTCCTCAGGTTTAGAGGGCACATTTCCTCTCATTAGAATCATTGGGGTGGGTAGATGCTTTCATATCAAGTGATCATCCAATTTCTTATTCACTTTTTTCTGTTTTTTATTAGATTTGCTTAGAAAGTACTAATGTATTGGAAAACAAAAAGTAGAATTCATAGAAAAGAACACAGGATGTCTAGTCAGACTGGAACACATGATCATTTTAAGAGATGCCAAGAACATTTCCCTCTTAGGAGAACCAGGAGCAACAGGCTCCAGATAAGGGGATTCTCCTGAAGGGATACTTTATTAGGACAATCTTCTTTGTTCCTCTGTTGTATTTCTCACTGGTGACCAACCTTAAGGAGAAAGGTCACTGTTATAGATAGCAAGAAAACAAGGGTCAAAGTTAGAATTGTCTTGGAAAGCTGCAAAACTGATTTTCCTTCTTTTGAGAAATAGTAAATATAATTCAAAAGGTTTATTCTTTTATATTATAAATCAAAATCTCATTGCCCTCATCATTACATTTTTAGCAAGAATTGAATTTCTGGATGTTGTAAGTTTTAACTATGGACTTGCTTAAAGTTCTGAAAGTTGGAGAAAGAAAAGTAGGGCAGCATTTCCATTCCTTGATCTGACTGAGGCCTGGAAGAGGAAGAAGCAAGGGGGAAAAAATAAATTCATCCCACTCCAAGAAAGGCAGCAAGGCAATATGACCTAGTTGTACACCCAAACACCTGGCATTCTTTTCCAGTTTACTACTTTCTAGGTCACATCATTTTACTAACCTCTCTGGACTCGATTTCTCTGGACTTGGACTCTCTGTTTAAATGGATATTAATGCAATAAATGTATTTTCATGGTTATGCTCTTGTTGCTTTGGAAATCCCAACTAAAGGAGTCAGTAATGATAGTTTGTCAATCAATCACTCTTTCCTCTGCTCACCCTTTATTGTTTGGCTTTATAAAGACTCAAACTAGAAAGACATATTTTGTGTATTTATGAATATGTGTGTATACATTTGTATGGTGGAAATGCATCGTAAGTAATCATTTTGTATATGTTTAAAAATCATGCTCTTTCCATGCAATGCTATTGTCTAAATGTTTATGAAAGATTATTTTTCCCCCAGGTGAATGTTGATAGGATGATAGGAACCAGCTCCTTTCACCTCTTGAGTTATTTTACGAAACTACTACTTGAGCAACTGAAGGGATCTCTTCAGCAAAGAATCTTCCTTGCAAGCTACAGAATCTCCTTTATGTTTCCTGGGCTCCTCTGAGCTCCTCATCAGAAGAGATTCTCAAAGCAAAGCCTCTGCACCCACAGCATTAGCATCAGCATCACCAGGGAACATGCTATAAATGCAAATTCTCGGACTTTACTCCAGACCTTCTGAATCGGAAATTCTGGCCCAGAAAACTGTGTTTTCACGCACACACCTCTGACCACAAATGGTGCCAATGTTGGAACATCTGCCTACAATATACACTTGCACTATTGACCATTTGAATGGTACTACACAATTCTGATTCTACTGCAGTGGGATAGCAATCTAGTGGTATAAATTATATACCAGGCAGGAAATTATGGAGCAATTTCTTCAAAAGTTATTGTGGAACCTTCAATTTAAACTAAAATTCCTAGCTTTAGTTTTTAAACCAAGAAGTATTTATTTAACCTCACCACATACCAGGCATTAGTGGTATGGGGACAGAAAATACTTGGCCCTCTTCAACTCACACTGCTTTAATAATCCAGAGAGGAAGGGTAGAACTACTATGTAGCCAGTATTCATTGAACACTTACTGTATGTTCTTTGCACCTGAGATATTATTAGTAAAGCAATCTTGTGACATTTCTACCATGATTACCCATATACTATATAGAAAGAGAAAATCCTCATGAGGTCCACAAACTTACCCAAAGTTGAAATTTTTTTCCTCCAACTTTTTATTTTGAAAAATTTCGGACCTACAGAAAAGTTGGAAGAAAAATACAATGATTATAGCCTTCACTTAGATCTAACAATTGCTAACAATGATGATGTACCCCATGTACATCATCATGTCTTGTAAGACACTGTCCTATGTAAGTACAACATCATTATAACATCCAAGAAAATTATCACGAATACAACAATATGTCTCACAATCCCTGATGTGTTCAAAAGTATTCCAGATAGCTATTTTTCTCCCAAATCATGTTCTAATCAAGAATAATGAATTGTATTTGGTTATATTTCTTCAATTTTAGTCTCCTTTAATCTAGAATAGTGCCCCCAGCTGCTTATGTGTTTTTTCTCTAGTCTTTTATGACATTGGCATATTTTGAAGAATCTAGATCAGTTTAGAATTCTCTACACTTTGGATTTGGTTGGTTGGTTCATCATTTTGGCAAGAATTTTATATAGATGATGTTGTGTATTTCATTTCATATAACTTCAGATAGCTAAATCAGTTTAACCCAATACTGGAACTGCTAATTTTTAACCCTTGGTTCTAGTAGTGTCCAGCAGATATTTCCACTGTAAAGGTACATTTTCCTCTTTGTAATTTTAAAGTCATCTGCAGAGTGATGTTTTGAAATACTACATTTTGTTTTCTAGCAATATTTTATCCAGTGGTTTCAGTATCCATTTATAATCCTGCCTGAATAATTTACTATATTGGTGGTTACAAATAGAGTGTTTTCTAATTATTTCACTTACATTTGTTACCTAACATTCTTTTTATAAAAATAAAGTTCTGTCTTCTACCTCTTTGAGGTGCCACTATGTACTTGTTGATTCATTTTTTTAAAATCAGTATATTTTAATTCACTATCATCATTTTAATGCTCAAATATTTCCCAAATTTGACCAATGGGAGCCCAATATAGTTCCTTATCTTCTGGCCATTTTGTCATGATTCTATGAGCCCTCTCTTGCTTTCTGACACAGTAACATATTCTAGCAGCATCTTTCCATGCTCTGCACCTGGAATCTTTCCAAGGAATTTTGGATCTCTTTAGTAGGCAATAGTCTTCAGAAATCCAGGCCTGAAAGTCAGTTGGAATTTGAACCCAGATCATGAGACTGCAGAACTTGGGTATTGAAAGATGGTACTACACAACTCTCCTTCCATGTAATATCCCCTAAAAAGTGAGGTACACACCTTTCCAGATCTCACTATTAGCAAAAAAATTTAGGGGTAATTTTTAACAGGTTTAATACTCAATTTTACATTTTAATTACCCTACCTCAGCCATGTGGGAACATCATTCAATCACATATATTCTAGAAGGACAATTTTTTATTTGCCTGATTTAAATTTGAATCATACAGGAGCACAGGAGTGGAAAGACAGCTTATTATTCCCAGGCCAAGTTTCCTTAAAGGATGCAGCAAAAGCAAGGCAGCTGAGAGCCCACCTGGTCTGCAGCAACTGAAGAAACAGAGCTTGTGGGTCTGGGTATTACTAGATGGAGCCTCTTTTCTGGCCTTCACTTGCCACTCACTCGTGTTTCCTTAATGCTCTTGTTGCGGCTATCAGCAATAAAATTAATAATCTTATCAAGCTAACCTATTCAGCCACCTCAAATTAGAGTTCATTTTAGCCTGAAGAAGACACAGCCAGCCTGTGACTTTGCAGTTGAACAATAATTAAGTGATCTTTCAATGGTACAAGAAAGGAATCAAAAGCCTATTTTAAACCATCTCCTTAGATAAGTTCTAGATAGGAATCAATAAAGCATCCATGCTCAGGGTTACAAATTGACTGGCAAAACTGATGCCCAACTAAGAACCCAGCAGCTTCCCCCATGGCACTCCAGATCAGATCTCTCCCTGTCTGCAGACAACTGCGACAAATCAGGGTAATCTGTCCCTCAATTCTAACCTGTTGTTTTGCTGTCGCTTGACCACAAGCCAAGCAAAACGAGCGTCCCTGTGGAGGACCTGGCAGCCACCTCACTCCAGCCTGTTCTGTTTGACAGACCAAAAGAGGCTTTGAAGCGTTTTGCCCCAAGCCAGGGAATCACCCTTGTAGGAACAGAGATCAGCTGGCATTGGGCCATTCTGCCTTTCAGGAAAGGAGACATTCAGGAAGGGCCTGGCCTACTGGCCTCATGACAGAGCAGAATGACTGAGTCTATTCCCAGGGCCTCAAAAGCTGTCAGACACCAAGTGGAAGACTTTAGGCTGAATCTCTAGGGGAACAGCTTGGTATTTTATATTCATACTTTAACATAAGAATATCTGTCCTTTTCTCTGTCTGCATTGAATCAGAAGACTGTCCCTGTGCAAGGCTTTAGAACTGTTTTGCAAATTCACATTCAATTTACCGATCATGCATAAGAGGATCTGGACTCCTATAGTGTCGGGATTGGGATTCAACACAAAGAGCACTGGAATGAATGCAGGAGTGAATGAACAAATGAAGTTAGAACACAGAATGAAGGATGGGGTTAGTGAATAAAGACTGAATGTTTATCCAGGAGTCTGGGTTTTGGTCTTGGCCAGTCCTTTCCTGGCCTCTCATTTAACCAGTTGGAGATCAACAGCCCCATCTAGAAGATGAAAGACTTGGGAGAAATGACTGTATCTCTTCCAGCTATAAATGGTTTATTAATTCACTTGTGTGCCTATGCAGATTAACCAGCAAGAATCAAACTAGCTTATAATATGTAGCCATTGGTAATATTCAAACAATCTCTGAATAAGCAGGAATCTGAAAGCAGCTCAAGCTGAAATACACTGCATAATTAATGACTTGCATATTTGAATTTTGACTCTGACACAAGGTTAAGGAACTCAATCTCTTGGCACATCTTTCCCTATAAATATTGAGACACATTTGCTCCCAAACTAAAGCATTTAGAAAACAGCCAAAAGTATAATGCTTACTCTAGGCTTTTACTACTGTTCCAAGATGATACAGGTCAGCTCTTGAGCTCCTATTTGAAGATTCCAATAGGAGAAGAAATAAAGAGTTTGAGTTATATTAAAACTTCCAGGTAATGAACAATTAAGGAAACATTTTATGAAGTGCAAGTGTGCCGCAGTTAGTATGGGCACTTAAGATTACTCAAATGTGTGGTCTTTCTACCGCTATTCTAATTTAAAAATGTATATTATAGAATTAGAAATGCACATTATAATTTAGAAATGTTACTTCTGGCTATCCTTTTTTATATTTTAATATTTATGTTTCAGTTGTAAGTGGACAGAATATCTTTATTTTATTTTTATGTGGTGCTGAGGATAGAACCCAGTGCCTCACGCGTGCTAGGCGAGCACGCTACCACTGCGCCATAATCCCAGCCCCTCTAGCTATTCTTTTCCCTCTATTTTTGTTTTGTATTTTTAAAGACTTAAAATAGTGCCCTATTAACAGAAATCACTCTAAGAATTGCCATTTGAAAGAAATTGAGGGTGAAAACATTTCTCCAGGTTACCAGCAAGGATCACCAATTGGTAGAAAGAACCTATATCCTCCCACATTTCTCAAGTGGTATTTTCATCTTCTCAGCTGCTCCACATGTAGTTAAACCCGGAGGACAAAATGTCACCTATGTCAAATGCACAACCTTCCTTGGCACATGCCAAGGATTTCCAGTGGAAATCCAAACAGTCATGGGGCTGGATTAAGAAAAGATGTTTCCCATATCTTCTAGATGAAAAAGCCACCTGAACTTACTACTGTAATAAGAATGATGTTTTTGTCAACATTAAACAGATAAATGTGACCTCCCACAAAATGTTTCACTTCATTCTTCTAATTTGACACTGAGTCATAAAAGAAACAGGCAGAATAAAGCAGGTGATTCTAAAGGAACTGATAACCTCCCTTGTGTGCAAGCAAGACCATATGCTTAAAGAAAAATTAACTAGCTCAGAATAGAAAGGGATTTCTTTAATCTGATAAAAGGACTCTTAACAAAAACCTACAGCAAACATTATTTTTAATGATAAAATAGCAAAGGCTTTTAATATTGGGAAGAAAATAGAAAGGTAAAAGGTTTGGAAAGAGAAAAACATTAAACCTGTTATTATTCATGGATATGATTTTCACATAAACTTTTTAAAGCTGGAAAAAAAAAGTCCTTGGCAGAAGAATCTGTTTTGAATTTCTTTAAGATACCAAGAATCAGTCCTGGAAGACTTCCATGTAAAATTAGCCTGCTAAGTCAGAAGCCAGGAGGAGGATGTGGAAGAAACTCCAAGGGTAGACCTCAAGAGCTGGTGTAACATCACATCTACTGGGACCAATTTTGGGGTATTGACAGAGATAAGCAGAAATACTTGGGAGTTCACTGGCCTCAAACATCTGCACAAGGGGCCAGGATGGGGCCAAGTCAGCCAAACCCAGTGTACAACTGCTACCCTCTCTGCCACCTATGTTTACATAATCCACCCTGTGTCTGCAGATATACCCCAATGGTGTCCATATTCCACTTAAGTGCCTTTTAAGAAGATATAAAGGGAAAATATAAATGTTTTAGCAATTATTCAAAAGGGCAATGGCTGAAAATTACCTAAAGGGATGCTTAAATCATTGGTTCAGGCAAAATTTAAAAGCACTAAGAATTAAAAGTTACATTTCCTTACTCTTTCACTGAGGGAGTGGGGCTTACCAGCATGACAGATCAATTATAGAAAAAGAAATAAATAATATTTACTTCATAGTTGTAGAGTGAGTGAACTTTGCTAAATTGTCCATGAAATTAGAGAGACTACTATCACTCTAATCTGAAGTGTATCTATGAAGTCTCACATCTCCCTAGACCTCCTTTATTAGCTTCCTATTGAGTAAGTGAGCTTCTCCTCATCCTAGCCTGAAACTACCAAAAAAAAAAAAAAAAAAGTAGAAGCATTAAGTCCAGACATTGTCATTGAAAATTACCTTGAAGGATGGGAAATATGCCCAGTTGATTAACTGAATTAATTTAGAAGAATCATTATCCTCTTTGAACCATTCCCTAGGGAAATGATATATAAAGAGGACAAAAAAGCATTGTTGAGTGCCTACTAGGCACCAAATACTGTCCAGTCAAACTTTCTGAGATGGTGAAAATGATCTATACCTTCATTGTCCAGTATGAAGGCCACTAACCACACGTGGCTTATAAGCACTTGAAATATGACTAGTATAATAGGAAAGAAATTTTAATTTTAGCTAATTTTAATGAATTTAAATAGTCACATGTGGTTATTGTATTGAACAGTAAATATCAAGGTCTTTGAGACTCTAAAGGTCTATGGGACCAGGGTATGGGACCATATTAACCATAATTCCTGGTGTAGTGCTTGAAAAACAGAGCATAGGCCAAGTTGAAATAAAACGGTGCCAACTTTCCAATTTGCATAAAGTTAACCTTGCCCTAGGTTAAAAAAAAAACAAATATTTAGGAAAATTGTGTATATATATGTATTGGACACAAATATATACACACAATTGTGTGTGTGTGTACACATATATATGTATGTATATATATATATATGTATATATATATATTGCATTTTTCCTTTGAATTCCAGCTATGAATGGAAATGGGCTTCCAAAACTGTTTGTAAAATGCTTGAGGCACAAGTAGCAAGGAGATGTTTTTACTTTTGAGATCCAAGCATGCCCCACTTTTTACCCCATTTCCACTTCCTCATCCCACAAATTTATTTTTTCTTGCTTTCTTTTCTCAAAAACTAGGTGGCTAGAAATTAAATAAGAAAAGATAAGTACATTAAAGTTTAACATCCATCTTCAAGTAGCCCAAAGGAAGAGGCATTTTGAATATCACCTACTTACCCACAATATTCTGTTTTCCCAGAGATTAAGTTTAATCCATGTTATCTGAAATTTTTCAGTTTAGGTGAGAATTTGAAAAGTAAAATAGGCAGCATGAGAATGTAAGCTTCATGCTTGACAGGCTAGGAAATGAGGATGAAAACATTAAATGATAGGGCTGGCATGTTTCCCCCCTATATATTTAAATGAGAACCAAAAATTAAAAATAAAAAGGCAAAAATAGAAATAAGCAGGTTTTCCAAATACTCCCCAATATGGGGTATTGGTGCTTCAGTTAAAAACCATCAAAATAACTTTATTGATCAGCAAGAGGAATTAGAAAAACAAATACATGTGAAATAACTGCTCTGTACATCCATTTGTAATCTAGTTGTGTGATGGACTCAGTTAGATAGGAGTCCCATAATCAGCCATTTGACATTTGCTCTTCTGCCAAGTTCCAGGAGGAAAAAATTTAAATGTAGGTGGAGAAATTATTCTAAATGATATTCAGCAGAAAGAGCATCTGAAATACATTTTTCACTGTCTACAAATCTTGGCCCAGCACTGATTCCAGTGTTATAAATAGGATTGTTGGACATGTATCAGGAGTCTTAGTAAAGATGGAGAGTTTTCAATATCTTAAGCAATTATAATAAACCAATTACAGGCTCCAACCATCTATGAACTGGTTGTAACCTACATTGCAAGCTTCTGTGGTCACCCAAGCACACTTGCTCTGGATCCGTTCCTAGTGCACTATCCCCAGCATTCATAACATAGGCTTTGTCCTCTCCATTGCAATGGTTTAGGCACTAGGTAGTATAAAATTGTTCATTAGGAGCCTGAGATGTCCAGGGGGTGGAGAAAGACACACACACACACACACACACACACACACACACGCACAATGTTATTGTTTAGATATAGGTGTCTCCCAAAAGTTCAGGTGTAAGACAATGGAAGAAAGTTCAGAGGTGAAATGATTGGGTTATGAGAGCCTTAACTTAAGTAGTGCATTAATCTGCTGATAGAGATTAACTGGGTGATAACTGTAGGCAGGTAGGTTGTAGCTAGAGGAGGTAATCATTGGGACCATGTTTTGGGAGTGTATATTTTGTCCCTAGAGAGTGAGAGCTCTCTCTGCTTCCTGGTGACCATGTCCTAAACTGCTTTCCTCTACTGCATTTTTCCACCATGGTGTTCTGCCTCATCTCAGGCCCAGAGCAATGGAGTTGGCAACTTATGAATGAGATCTCTGAAATCGTGACCCCCAAATAAACTTTTCCTCCTCTAAAATTGTCATTGGTCACAGTAGTGAAACCACTGACAAACACACACACACACACACTCACACACTTGACAAAGTAACTCTAGTAGTCCAATTCCTTATGTATTTACAATATTCATAATACCAACTTGTTCTGAGCAATAGCTGTACTTCCCTAAAGCTCTGGAATAATAAATGTAAAGGTTTGCTTTGTATTTTTTTCTGATGAAAAAGTTAAAAATACCTATTGCAGATTACCAAAGTTATCTTTTAGATAACATAAAGGAGTAAGTACAGAACTCGATAAAGAGGAGTGAAAGAGTAAAGGGATTCTAACTGCCATGTCTATGGCCTCCAATTGCAGCCCATTCTGTTCTATTTACTTTGATAAATAGCATACGGTACATGTTGCAGACACCTAAATACAACTGATGGGAAAATTGATAAATGCATGTAAATTGATAATCCTTTGAAAAACATGAACAAAATATCTATGGATAATTTAAGCAAGAATAAAAAAGAGACTCAAAATGGCAGATTACAGGAAGGCCACATTTCCAGTTATTTTTTGACTTGGGATTCCAGGAGCAGGAGTACTGCTTTTCAGCAAGTACATAGCCCAAGGAAAATGAAAAGAAGGACTGCTGGGCATTGACAATTACTGTACATTCTCACTGACTATTTTGACAACCTAAGTGGAAATGGTTCTTTCATTTTTTCATTAAGAATCTTTTTTCCTTGTTTTCCTTCTCACTGTGTGTGTGCGCACGCGCAGGCTCATTGGTTTATGGGTATATATAGATACACGTATTTGTTTCCTTTTCTCACTTTTAGCGTTTTTAAACATAGTTATATTTATTTTTCCTTGGCTGATATTATGAGGATTAGGGCTTTGGGTTTGATTATTTTGGCTTTTGTTTTCTTTTGTTTTGTTTTTTTTTTTCTCATTTCTATTTCTTTCCTTTCTTTTCCCACTAATAGTCAAATTCTCTTGTTCTCTATTTCTCTCTCCTTTTACTTTTTTTCCTATTTTTCTCCTCCTTCTTTATAATTGGCACTTGCTATATTTCTTCTGAATTCTCTCTGTTCCCATTTTGAACATTCCAAACTCTCTTCTACCTTCCTATCACATTTTTATTTCTCATAATGAATTCCATTTTTAACATCTTTTAGAACTATTTGGTTTATGTGATCCCTGCCCCTACCATTCATTTCTTTGCAATTATTAATACTGTGGATGACATAGTGGACAACTGCTGTTTAATGAAAACTCCATTTCATAGTTGTTTATTCTTTTAGCTGTTGGCAATTGCTGACTCTACCATAATTAGTGTTGTAGATGTCATAGTAAGTACTGGTATTTAATTTAATGTTACATATGTTCGCATTGATTGTTGCTATTGTTTGTTTCCCCTTTTCTATGAAGTACTGGGAACTTACAGAGACACTAGAAGTTCACAGGATATAGAATTTGCTGCTGAACTAAATCAGTCAGAAGACTGTGCACCATGTTCCAATTACAAATTAATGACACTCAAACATCAATTATATTTTAATACAAAGAATAAAAGAAACAAAACCCAAACCAATAATCAGGCCCAAAGTAGAAAAGGCTAGGAGTGTGCCCTTAGGTCCCACTTATGGAAATCTACTGCTATAGCAAAAAGAGAATGAACACCAAGCCAAGGATATTATACCTACAACAGTGTCTCATTCTATATCATTCTAAGAGCAAGTACAGAACTTGGTAAAGACGGGTGAAAGAGTAAAGAGATTCTAACTGCCATGTTTGTGGCCTCTAATGGCAGCCATAGAGAGAAGACAGTGCCCTAAAAAAGACCACAATGAGAGTAGAAGAGAAATCTGTCCCAACATATGCATAAAACCCAACACAGTAATATAAGAAATTTGTAAAAACAGGGTAAAATGACACCTCATAATTCACCAGCAGTGGACTCCAAAGATATTGAGGTGGACAAATGATCAAAGAAGTAAAAAGTGATTATAAAAATAATCAATGAATTCCAAGGTAACACAGAAAAACAACTGAATGAATTAAAGAAGGCAGCATAAGATATGAATGAGAAATTCAATAAGGAGATAAAAATATTTAAAGAGAACCAAACAGAAATCTTGGAAATGAAATACAAAATAAATCAAATAAAGTGTTCAGCTGAAGTCTCTCTAATAGAGTAGAACATGCCAAAGACAGATTCTCAGAACTGGAAGCCTCTCAAAGAGGCCAGCCTTGAACATTCAGGCAGTATTAAAGAAAAGAATATAAGTAAACATGATCCAAATATAAAAGAACTCTGGAACATTAAGAGACCAAATTTAAAAATCATTATAACTGAAGAGAATTGTGAGATCTAGGTTCATGGAATAGATAACCTCTTCAGGGAAATAATAGCAGATTTTGCAAACATTGAGAATGATATGGACATACCAATAGAGGAGGCATTCAGAATACTAAATAGACAAGATCAAAGAAGAACCTCTTTAAAACACATTTAATTAAAATTCCTACATACAGAACAAGGATACAATTTTAAGTCTCCAGAGAAAAACATTGTGTCATATTTTTAGAGGCAAGCCAATCAGAATTTTGAGCACAAACTCTGAAAGTCAGGAGGGCTTGAAATGATGTGTTCCAAGTCCTGAAAGAAAATATCTAATCCGGTGAACTACTATTCTCCCACTCTTTTTGTGGCTTAGCTTCCACATGTTAGAAAAACATTTGCCCTTTGTTTTTGGGGGATTGGCTTATTTCACTTAGCATGGTAGTCTCCAGATCCATCCACTTACCAGCAAATGACATAAAGCCATTCTTCTCTATGGCTGAATAATAGTCCAAGTTATGGAACTAGTCTAGGTACCTGTCAACAGATGAATGGATAAAGAAAATATGATATCATATATGTGTGTGTATGTATATACATATACATATATATGTGTATGACACCATATGTATGTGTGTGTGTATATATACACAATGGAGTTTTATTCAGTCATAAAGAAGAATAAAACTATGTCATTTGCTGGTAGATGGAGAATATCATGCTAAGTGAAATAAACCAGACTCAAAATTTTTAAAAAGGAGGATCTTATGAAAATAGAAGGGAAATGAAATACACAATAAATCAAATAAAGTGTTCAGCTGAAGTCTCTCTAATAGAGTAGACCATGCCAAAGACAGATTCTCAGAACTGGAAGCCTCTCAAAGAGGCCAGCCTTGAACATTCAGGCAGTATTAAAGAAAAGAATATAAGTAAACATAATTCAAATATAAAAGAACTCTGTAACATTAAGAGACCAAATTTAAAAATCATTATAATTGAAGAGAGTTGCGAGATCTAGGCTCATGGGGGACAGTACAATAGAGGAAAAGGATAAAAGGGAAATGAAGAGGAATGGGAGAGGGGAGGAATTACAGAACAAAATGGACCAAATTATGTTATGTGATTGTGCAAATATATCACAGTGAATTCCACTCATGTATAACTATAATACACCAATTTTAAAATAAATAAATAAATAGAAGGAAGACCAGTAGAATTGAAGAGGGGAGCCAGGGGGAGGAAGAGGAGGGAAAAGGACTTAATGAGAGATTTAAAGGTATTTTAAAAGAAATCAGAAGTAAACATAATGCAAATAGTATATTAAAACTATTGAAAACTTTAATGAAATTGATGGTTTCCTAAAAAAAAATTGAAATAAAAATGGGCCAAAGAAATATGAATCCAAGTAATAGACTCAAGAAAAGTTTTCAATTCTTAGTCAATAATTTATAAATAAATAGGAAATTTTTAAGGTTTATCTTTCAAACAGCCTGAGTACCTATAGTATGATTACACTTATAATTTATACTTATTAGGAACTAATTATTTGTTTGTAATTATTCTAAGTTATATATGTGCAGTATGCTTTTAATTTTCATAATAATTTTATGATAGGAACTATTATTCTCCAAGTTTTGCAGAAAAAATATCTGAGGCTTAGTGAGAACTCATAAAGCTGGTATACGCTTAGGAAACTTTACAGGACAAATAAATCAATTTCATTTGCTCTTTAATTTTAAGGAGAAGAGGAAGAAAGATGGAGAAGAAAATTAAGAGATTAAAAGAGATTTAAAGGACATTAATTAAAAGGTGGATTTTATTTGAATTCTGATTGAAATGATGAAGCATAAAAAATAAATAAAATATAAGAAAATCAGCATATTAGAGACTTAAAAGATATTGATATTAAGAAATACTATAAATTTGTAGATGTGATAAAAGTATCATGTCTTAAAAAAGTGTTTATCTTGGGCTGGGATTGTGGCTCAGTGGTAGAGCACTTGCCTGGCATGCGTGAGGCACTGGGTTCGATCCTCAGCACCACATAAAAAAATAAATAAAATAAATATTTTGTGTCCATCTGCAACTAAAAAAATATTTTTAAAAAGTATTTATCTTTTAGAGATACACATCAGAATACTTGCAGATGAAATTTTATGAAATTTGTTTCAAAAATTAATGGAGCCAGGCATGGTGGTGCACGCCTATAATACCAGCACTTTGAGAGGCTGAGACAGGAGAATCGCAAGTTCAAAGCCAGCCTCAGCAACGGCGAGGCATTAAGCAACTCAGTGGATCCTGTCTCTACATTAAAACACAAAATAGGACAGGGGATGTGGCTCAGTGGTTGAATACCTCTGAGTTCAATCCTCGGTACTAAAAATAAATAAATAAAGATTAATGGAAAAGACAGGTGCAGTGGCACGTCCAGTGACTTGGGAGGCTGAGGCAGAAGGATTGTGAATTTACAGCCAGCCTCAGCAACTTAGTGAGGTCCTATGCAACTCAGCAAGACCCTGTCTCAAAATTAAAAAGGACTGGGGATGTGACTCAGTGTTTAAGTGACACTGGGTTCAATCCTGGTATCATTAATTAACTAATTAATTACTTTAAAAAATAAAAAAAATAATGGAGAAGAAAAATGGCCGAAGGGACACATATGAAATAAGATCACTCATGAGCTGATAATTGTTGAAGCTGCGTAATGGATATTTTGGAATGATATATTTGTATATGGTTTACATTTCCCATAATGAAAAGTTTTCTTAAAAAATCTATACAGCTATAATAGTTAAAATGCTATGACTTGGCACATGGAGAGATAGAGGAATTGATGGAACAGAAAAAAATAGCTTAGAAAGAGATACAAGCATCTGTACCATATGATAAAGGACAAACTAAAGATTAATGTTAGAAAAATGATTGTGTCATATAAGTTGTTGGGGAAAACTAGCTGGCTTTTTTTCCACGAAAAAACCAACTTAGATATATCATTCATCAAATCTAGGTGTAAGTGTATTAAATAATTAGAAAATTCAAATGAATGCTTATCTAATATCTGAGTAATAAATAACTGTCCAAGTACAAAAACAATAAAAGAAAGCATAAGAGAGACACATTTGAACACACGAAAATTTAAAATATCACCATAACACAGATTATTGTAAAATATATACACATAACAAAATAAAAATACACATAGAAAAATGGCTGTTAAAGGGAAAACATTCTTTTTTTAAAAATTTTGTTTGTAGTTGTAGATGGACAGACAGTATGCCTTTATTGTATTTTATGTGTTGCTAAGGATCGAACCCAGTGCTTCACACGTGCCAGGCAAGTGCTCTGCCACTGAGCTACAGCCCCAGCCCTGGGAAAACATTCTTAATATATTAAGCACCTAATCCAAATAGAAAATAAAAACATAAATCCATTACAGAACATTGTATTCTGAATAAGTTTTTAAAAACTCAATTTTGCTGGGGTGTGACTCAGTGGTCAAGTACATGTGTAGCATGTGGGAAGCACTTGGTCAAGCACATGTTCAGCATGTGGGAGTGCTCAGGTTCAAGAAAAAATTCTATCTCACAATATAATCAAGGAAGTAACAAATGAAAACATTAACAAGATATTGTTTTAGTATATCAAATTGTCAAAATACTACTAATTCTGATAAGATTACTGTGAAACAGGAAATCACATTTAGTGCTGGTGGAAGTGTAAATAATTTATCCAAAGCCATTTGACCATCACCATCAAAACAGTTTATGCCCTTTGACCTAGTAATTCCATACCTAACTTTATAATAAGCAAATAATTTGAAATGCCAGCAAAACTTTATGTATAAAAATAATACTAATAGCATTATTTATAATAGTGTAAAACTGAAAGTAACATAAATACCAACCACTGAAAACTAGTTGAATCACATTCATATGAGGTAGTTATTAAAATTTATGTTCTAGCAAATATTTACCAAAACCAAAAACATTCACACTATATTAAGTTCATATTCACACTGTACATTGTTGATACTATATATAGGAAAATACCAGAAAGAAATTACCTAAATATTCACAAGATAAAGATCAATTAAACCCATGTAGATATTGTGGATAATTGTCAATGAAGTGAAAAATACTCATTTAAAAAAATGGAATATGAAATATAAAATACACACAAGTGAATACAAAGAGAGATGGTAACCATATTCACAGTCTAGCTATATATAGATCAAGCGTCCATCCAACTGTCCTGAGAGTCCACATGGCCAAGGAAAAGGAGGAGGGAGGGGAAGGTGTTACTCATGTTAGGAACAGGAATGGAGTCCAGAATCCAGGAGGTGAAATATTCAAGATAGATACAGGTCCACTGCTTAAGAACTGCCTAATGCCAGAGTACTCCTGATAGACTGTTTTCTGATAGGACAAGAATTTGGGTCTCCGTGGGGATAAGTCTGAATCTGCAGCTGTTTGAAGAATGAGGGAATGATAGTGGATAAGTCCAAACAAAGAAGGAAAAAAAAATCACCTGCTATTGCAGGTGGTCTCTGACAGATATAGAAAGCAAACTTTAAAGAAAAGGCTTGAACTTTGTACTGAGAAGAGAATTATTTATATCAAAACAGTTCAACAAGCTTTCTAGTGCAGCCAAGTAAATCAGCACAGCTCAGGACAGAAATGAATCAGACCAGGTACCCCATAAAATAAACAAATAATCTGAACTAGACTCATAAAACTGGCTTTTTGAAGCTGCAGACTCACAGATGTGGGCCTGGTGAATGCGGGGTGGGCTGGTGGAGGGCTACAGACTAGTTTCATTTCAATCAATAAAATAATTTCTAAATGCCCTTGTAGTGATGTTGTTGAGAGCCCAGAGAACACAAGAGCCACAGATCCCTCAGGTCCAATCAACTAACGGATAGGGGAGATCAGCTTATTTTTCTTGTTGAATTTTCTCAAACAGGATTCTAACAGTTTACTTTGGAGTCAGCCAGAAAGGAATGAGTTTAAGTATGTTTTGCTCAACCTTTTCAAAGAAAGATGGAAACAAATACTTTTTGTAAGTAAAGAAATGCTGCCTATTGCTTTCTTCATCCCACAGGCTAGAGACTGAATTGATTTTTCCTACCACATTGATGTTCTTTCTATACCACAGTGTTTTAAAACGTATCTTTGATACACTGCACATTCAGGAGCTGGAGGAGGAGGTGGGCAGGTTGTTTACTCTTAGTAGCTTTTTAAGAGGTTTGTGGTATTATGCGTTGGGGAGTTTAGAATCTCTGCAATAATTGCATACAGTAGCTCTTTGTCAATCATGTCAGATAGTGATTTCCCTTAAGAGGACCAGTTATGTTGTTCCCTTTCTCTCTTATGGAATGATTTTTTGTGCCCAATAATAAGCATATAAGGTAAAGTGCCAGGAAATATCTCACCTTAGATTTTCTGATCCATGGAGTATATAGTTGGAATACCCCAGGGAATGCTATAAGCACCTCCACACCCACCTCTACCACCCAAAAACTTGCCCTTGGAAATAAGTGAATAATGTTAACTTTATCAACAGTTGATTCAAAAATATAGAATATTAAGAGCTAAAGTGGAGAAATGGTACCATCATAGAGCTTCAGAGTAAAAGCAAGAGCTCATTGTATAAAAAAGAACCATAGTGGAAGGAGTCTTCTTTAGAAACATAATCTCACTTTCTGTGCCCAGCTAGATTTGAAACTACAATTAAATAAATGTAGGCATTCAATGTTTAATAGGGAGTTCTGCCAGCAGTTAGAGTCAGACCACCTAAGAATCTACCACTAAGGGAATATTTCTTTTAACTAAAGGCTATGTATCTATAACATCTAAAAATAGGTCCTCAGTCTCCTGTGAAATATCAGCAGCTTTCTTGAAATGAGCATTTATAGTGAGCCAACTGTCAGTTCTCTATTGATTTATTAGCCACCTACACAAGTGAATCATATACCCTAGTTATAATAAAAAATTATAACTCTATGATATCAATGAACCTACTATAATATACAAAATGTTTCTAGAAATGTCTAAAGAGAAGTTTAATTTTCTTCTTGATAAACATGAACACATAAGTAACTGTAAATGTCTCAGAAGCATTCTCCTCAAGTTCAAAAATTCTAACCTGCTTATTAACAATTCTGAGTTAAGATGAACAAAACATTTATATTCATAGTTGCCCTAGAGCCATAACACTCACAAGAAAAATTAAGTACAATAATGTTTTCCTAACTTTTCAATTCATTTTCTAGAAATATTCATTCAGCAAGGAGTTAAGTCAGGCGTTCCTGTGGATAATAGGGACAAAATAGTAAACAAAACAAGCACAAGAAGAAATTCTGGCATTCTTGGAACCTACAGTCAACAGAGGTAAGGTGGGTGTTGTTTATACAATTGATTGCAAGATACACCTTTTCCAGAGTGCATTTACTTCTTAAAGTGCAAGTCAAAACTACAAAAGGATCATTGCTAGAATCAAAAGGGTAGTGATGGCCAGATCCTTGCAACATGGAATCAAAGTTGTGGTAACAGATGGCATGAATACTCTCAAGTTAGGTATTCTTAACGTTATGTAAATGGGTTCTTTCAACTTGGAGTTTTATTCCCTAGAGTCTCTCCTAAGCATGTGGGAGCCTGTACTGGATCTGAAACAGCAGAATTACTGGGTACATTTTCAGGGGTTTGGAAGATAATACAAAACACCCCCTTAGAAAGCCTGAGTCAATTGACCCTTCTAGCAGCAGTGTATGATACCCATTTCACCGACAGATGCACAATCACCAGTCCTGGGTGTTTTTACTAGATCTTTTTCAGTGTAATAGTTGAAAACACTATCACATAGTTATCATCATTTGCATATAATACAGACAGTTGGACAAATCAGACAAAAGTTGAATTAGCTTTTAAGATTTCTAATGTGAACTTCTTCTTCGTCATCATCTTGGATCTTATAAGCTTGTGTTTAAGGAAGTAGAGCTCCTTCAGTGTGCCCTCCCTGGTTCATGATAGAAAGAACTCCAAAATGAGCAGGGTGCAGTGGTACATGCCTGTAATTCCAGCATTCTGGGAGTCTGAAACAGGAGAATCATGAGTTCAAAGCCAGCCTCAGCAACCGTGAGGCACTATACAACTCAGTGAGACCCTGTCTCTACATAAAACACAAAATAGGGTTGGGGATGTGGCTCAGTGGTTGAGTACCCCTGAGTTCAATCACAAGTACCAAAAAAAAAATCCCTACAAACTGTGTGTGGTGGCCCTGTAATGCCAGCAGCTTATGGGGCTGAGGCAGGAGAATCGTGAGTTCAAGGCCAGTCTCAGCAAAAAGCAAGGCACTAAGCAACTCAGTGAGACCCTGTCTCTAAATAAAATACAATATAGGGCTGGGGATATGGCTCTGTGGCTGAGTGCTCCTGAATTCAATCTCCAGTACCCCCTCGAAAAAAGAAAGAGCCCCCAAACATGAAAGCATTCAATGCCTGAGTTTCTAAACCATCCAACCTTGTTCCATTTGTCCTCTTGCCCATCTTGGCAACTAAATTCATCAGGACTCATTTGGTTGCAAATAATAGAAAATAAACTCAGTTTATTTTATGCAGGGGCAAAGAGAATGTACTGGCTTAAATAACTGGATGTTAACAAGTAGATCTGGCATGGCTATATCCAGAAGCCATAACAATGTCAATTTACTCTTCATTCTCTCCCTCCCCTCTCTTCTCTCCCTTTTTCCCTCCCTCTCTCTTTCCTACACTTGTCTTTGATGTTCTTTTTGTTTTCCTAGCAGCCACAGAAATATTGGCTCTCATAGAAATGTTCCAAGGAGAACACTGGACTGATTTAGGTGTCTGGTCATCCCTAAACCAATGAATTTGCCCAACTAAGCCAAACCTATGGTTATGGTGTAGGGGTCATGGGGTAGGAAAGAGATATTACATGCTGATTAAGAGCTTTCCTTGGACTGTGGAGTGGGGAAGGAGTTCACCCAAGGAAGCAGAAGAGGTCAAGAAAGCTTGTTGGACAAACAAAATCTATAGTTACCACTGTTCACTATATAATTGCCAACTTGTTTTCTTAAGCCCTTTCAGTTACACACACCACAAACCATGCCACTGTGTTTCCCCTGGCCTTTGTTTTCTGTCTGGTCACATGTTTATATGTCCTACTCAGTTTGGGTTGTCTACAGAGGCCAACCATCAGGTAGCATCTTTTCCAGATTAACTTTCCCAACTTTATGACTAATACCTCATCCAATACCCGCAGGACACTTGTGGTACCAATATGGGAGAATGTCAGCAGAGAGGACTGGGTCTGTCCAGGGCTATGAGATGCCTGATTTAGCTGTGGGAGCCAGGTAGGGTGAGGAAAGAGGGAAGTGAACATAAGGGAAAGAAAATGGAAAGAAATCAGTGGAACAGTGAACTTCCCTGCAGGTAGCTTAGCCAAGATCTCCCCGAGAGACCCACCCCAGCAGGAGCCATCCATGCCCTCTGCTCCCCATTAAACCCTGCTTGAGAGTCAGTTTTCAGCTTTCGCTGTTGGCCTGGGACATAATTCTTCTCCAGAACTCCAGCACAGCCACACCGGTTGGGCAGGTCATGGTGGGCAGATTTCAGTCATCTAATTACAAGAAGCAGATCTGACTGGTCCTTGAAAACAAATTTCATTTTGTCATTTAGCAGAATATTTATTACCATTCAAGGATTTTACTTTATTTGCTTGCCTTCATTTCATTACTATCTTGTCTGGCTTTTTTTTCCTCTCTTTTTCTTTTTCCCTTTATAATTCTTATTCTTTTAAACAAAGAAGAAGAAAGAAGCATTGTCCTATGTAAGGCCATACACCAAAGGATATCTTGATCTCCCTTCTCTGGTTTCCTCTTTTCTTGGTAGCCACACATCCCCCTACCCAATGGACTCACCTAGCATAGTGGGCTTTTTAGCACCTTTCAGTCAGTCACTCAACAAAGAGTAATAGTGTATCTACCAAGTGCCAGGGCTGGTTCAGGTGTACACTTAACTCAGTGTACACTTGATTTCCCCTGCAGTCACAGAGTCACCTTTTGACCTTAAAGACTCACCTTTGGAGGAGATTAATGATCATATTATTTTATCTTACAAATGTGCAAGTGAGATACTGAGACGCTAAAGGACTTAACTAAAAATCACAAAACTAGTAGAGAGTATTTGTACCAGGGATTTCTTTAAATCCCCTGCTCTTTCTTTCCTTTCAACAGTGTAGCCTCTTTAAATGTGCAAATGTATTGGGGGCAGATTGCATTTGACAGGGGCCAAAATTTTTAATCCCTGTTTCTGTCCAGGTGTTTGTTCTGCCTGCTATTCTGACAGTGGATGAGCCCATCTTCCTATCTGGGGGTGGATAACTGAAAGCAGCACTTAAATCTTCAAGAGTTTTATCTAGAAACAAAATAATCCATAGTGACTTTCTAAAATTACCCTTTAAGTAACACATTAATGCATAAATCAAGGAAACAATTTAAAGAATTAGTGTGTAAAAAATTTAGATTAAGTTCAACAGAAAGAGCACTGCATTAGGAATTAATACATATAGGTTTCATTCTTAGTTCTACTATTGACAAGCTATGTTTGGCAATTTATTTCCACATTTCAGGTCCTCCACTGCAAAAAGAATTTATATTTTTTCTAATATTCCTTCTAGTTCTAAAATTCTATAATCCAGATATATATTTTATGTAACAATTTATCTTTCATTTCCTTTTTTTTTTTTTTTTGCCTCTAAGAGACTATCACCATTCTTTCACTAAAGGTACCTGAAATGTTGCAAAGCTCCCAGGGATGAAGGCATCATTTTCTTCAGCTGGAGCCCTATAAGACACAGCACAGACTCTCATTGTAAAAGATCCTTAACTGAAAATCCAGGTGGGACTCCATCGTTTCTGGATTAGTCAGGACTGTCCTGAAAAACAGAACTAGTAAGATGCGCAGACAATCCCCAGTGTATGATAGTTCAGCTTATAATTTTTCAACTTTACAATGGGGCAAGAGCTTTCCCACTCAACCACTCTGGCTTTCACTTTCAGTATGGTATTCAATAAATAGTAAGAGATACTCCACATCTTACTATAAAATATGTTCTTGTTGGATGATTTTTCTGAACTGTAATATAAGTGTTTGGAGCCTGGTTAAGGTGGGCTGGGCTAAGTGAAATGATATTGGGTAGGTTAGATGTATTAAATACATTTTTTACTTGTGATGTTTTCTACTTAGGATGTTTATAGGGATGTACTCCATTGTGAGTTGAGGAGCTTCTGCATATGCATCTATGAAGGGGTTTATTATGGCAATTGAGTTGTGGGATCACGAGGTCCCATGATGTGCTGTCTGAAAGTTGGAGAGCCAGCAAAACCACTGGTGTGACTCAGCCCAAGTCCTACAGCCTAAGAACCAAGGGAGCCAATGGTGTTATTCCCAGTGCAGGGCCCAAGGCACAAGAATCAGGAGGCTGCTAGTGCAAGTTCCAGAGTCTGAAGGCCCGAGAATCAGAGGCTCACATGTCCAAGGAAGTTGAAAGTCCTAGCTTAAAAAGACAGAGGTCTTTCCTCCATCTTTTTGTCTGCTCAGGCACTCAGTGAGCTGGATGCCCACCCACATTGCTGAGGGCCGTCTTTATTCAGCTTACAGATTCAAAGGCTAATCTCTTCTAGAACTACCTTCAAGACGCACTAGAAATCACGTTATACCAGCTATCTGGGCATATCCCTTCGCCCAGTCAATTTGACACAAATTAATCATCACACTGTTCTTCCATTGTTGGTGGCAGAGTTACTCCCTACCCACTCCAGCCCAAACGCCCTGTCAGCTTTCTGCTCCTCCCAGGAGTGCAGGGGCCCTGTAATCAGACACACTCTGATCCTCTCATACCTACAAGATTAATGTGTAATGGGAAGAAGTGAGCTCTTCACCTAATCCTTCTGCACCTGCACTTTCTCATCTCCCTGAGGCATTTGTGGAAAGATTAGAGAGAATCTTGAAAAAGCTCATGATGGCACAGGAGATGCCCAATAAGTGGCGATTTTTCCTTTCCTTACAAAAGCACTCTAATCTCCTGGGTTAGTCTTTTCATGTGTTTTTGCCTAACAACCATATTATTTAATTAGAAGTTAGACATATTTGAGCTACCCATTCTCATCTGATAATTAATTCTATGTGCTGTGGTCTGAATATGTTTTGTTCCCTAAAGCTTCATGTGCAGAAGATTGGTCCTCAGGTTAATGAAGGGTGGTGGGACCTCTAAAGGGTAGGGCCTGGCAGGAGGTGATTAGGTCATGGCTACACTTGTGAAGGGATTAATGCTGGTCTCAGGGAGTAAGTTTTGTCTTGCTGGGTGAATTAGTTTCTGTGAGAGTGAATTGTTATAGGAGAGTGAGCCTGGATCTTTCTCAGTCTCTTGCTTCCTTATCTTGCCATGTGACTTCTCTCTTCACATGTACCTGTCTCCCCTTCTATGCTCTGTCATGTTATGATGCAGCCAAAAAGGCCCTCAGATGCTGGTACCATACTGCTTGGATTTTCCAGCCACCAAATCATGAGTTTAATTAGCCTCTTTTCTTTATAAGTTATTAGACCACAGGGGTTTTGTTATAGCAACACAAAACAAACTCAGATATCATGTAAACTTGCATTACACTTTAAACATAACATGGAACAGTTAAATTGGCCCAGAATTTACTAGTTGTGCTCAAATGTGAGTATACTTGGATTTATCAAATATATACTCAACTGGAAAAAGAAAGTTACCATTTGTAAAACATACTTTTTGGCTTTTTTAGCTTAGGTATTGATCAGAAAGATGAATTAATTGTAGGTATAAAAATACTGAGATGTGAGAAATGACTAACCCAGGGTCATAGGAGTCAGTATTCAAAGCTCTAATTCAGACCTCCGTATTCATATTTGCTGCCCATCCCTCCCAAATCCATTGGTTTCTCATCCATCAAATATCTTTCATAGGAATTCAGTATTACAAAATGAGGCACACAGATACTCTCCTTTTAGCTGGTCAAAATAGATGGGTCTTATTAGCCAGTCCCTTCAGGACCCTGACCTCCATATGTGAAGGTGAAAATGGACTAATCCAAGAAATCAAGCATGAGGAGGTAGATGGTGCTGAAGACTTCCTGTCCAATTAGTTGAGCACACTTCGGCTTGTCCTTGGGCAACTCAGAGTCCTTATACAGGCTCTTTCTTTGCCTGGAAGGCCTGCCCTTCCTCCAACTTGTATGCTCCAAGTTGACCTGCAGGTCTCAAGTTAGATATCATTACCTTCTGGAAGCCTGCCTTGATTCCTTAAGTCTGGGTCAGATCCTATGGGATCCTCTAATGCCCTGGTTTACACCTGTTATGGTGCATGGTACTCTCCATTGAACCTTCCTTCTACCTGCATAGACTAGCAATGTCTAGTCTAAAAGTTTCCACCTGAAACTTTGCAATGAATGAAATGTTATATATTTGCTGTCCAAAGTGGTAGCTACCAGACACGTGCTGGCTTTTGGAATACTTGAAATGTGGCTAGAACAACTGAGGAAATAAATTTTAATAGGTTTGATCTTAATTAAATGTAAATATCCACATATGGCTAATGGTCTGTTGGACCATGATAGTCTAGACCTTATGTCTCTGTAGCAGAAAGGCTGTTTTGTTCACCTTTGAATCCTTTGTACTAAGTGAAGTACTGGGTGAATATTTGTGGAATGAATGAATTTAGCAGAAATCCCTGTTTTGTTATCTCACCAAAAGCACTTTTGTAGTTGGACTTCCAGGGTAGGCAGAAAGGGAGGTAATGTCTTGATTGACAGAGAGAAAGCTTTTAAAAGACAAATGAGATTGTCACCTAGAGTAAATTCTGGGGGGATAAGGGTGCCCTGGATGCCTCTCTTCTTCTCTCAGTGTTCTTTTCTCTTCTTCCAGGGTGTCTTACCCTGAGCTCTTAGTCTCCTAGGGCCAGTCCCCTGCTTCTTGCCTACACAAGCCCTCACACGATGCACCCCAGCACCAGGGAGATCTTTTGACTACAGCTGGCAGAAACCAACTCAGCCTCATTTATATAAAAAAGAAACCAACTGGAAGGATAAAGGGTAATTAACAGAAATTAAGAAAAATTTGAACTTCAGAGCAGACAGAAAACATAGTAGCTCTGGGAATCTTGGTGGCAAGACCAAATAAGAAGCTGAAGCTGCCTTTGGGTATGAAATCCAACTGTATTTTTGTTTTGTTTTGTTAACTTGTTTTTTTGCATTTGCATCGCTTCCAGAATCAAGATCTAGGGGGAAAAAGGGTGTATTTGGTTGTTACAGCCCTGTACAGGGAAGGGTAGGCACTTTGTCTTTTTGGTTTTTTTAGAATTTTTTTTTCAGTTGTATATGCATTTATTTGTTTTATGTGGTGCTAGGATCGAACCCAGTGCCTCACATGTGTCAGGCAAGTGCTCTACCACTGAGCTACAACTTCAGCCCAAAGGGTAGGCACTTTGACTCTTAACAGATATAAATCTAATGAAAGGCAGTGGTTCCCCCAAAGCAAAATCAGTGCTGTAACTAGAATAGATACTGACTGGCAAAAATGGTAGATGTCCATGGTGATCTCCACTGAGATTAGAGCTTCATAGTAACATACTTCCAGATCTTTCCTTTTCTGCTCAATCTTTTGTTGTTGTTCAGATGAGATCTCACCATGTTGCCCAGGCTGGCCTCAAATTCCTGAGTTCAAATGATCTCCTCTCTCAGCCTTCCGAATTGTTGAGACTACAGGTACATATCATCATGCTTAGCCCTGTTCTATCTTACTCTCTAATCTGGTCCACTCCCCCCCGCCCTCTCACCGCCGCCAAAAAAATAGACCTAAAGGTCTACTATTACATTTCTCATAGTTGATGATATAAGAAAACATGCCTATCAAGTCTTTTTTTTTTTAATATTTTTGTTTAGTTGTAGATGAACACAATATCTTTATTTATTTTATGTGGTGCTGAGGATCGAACCCAGTGCCTCACGTATGCGAGGCAAGAGCTCAACCACTGAGCCATAACCCAGCCCCGCCTATCAAGTCTTTAATGAACTTAATTTTTTAAGATTACTTATGGTTAAAAATTAAGTAAGATGCTAGCTATACCAAGATTATTTCCATTAAAGGATCTTAAAACTCAGGGAGTGGTAGAATTTCAGTCACTGTGTAGAGCAAGGGGGAAAAAGATTTGCAGGCTGAAAGCTCTTAGACCAGTCCTTCAAATTAAGAACTTGGCCTATAAATAGGTTTTTTTCTCAGATCTTACTTTCTTCATCTCATTCTAAAGAGAAATATCATATGCTACTATTTATGCAAGGATAATAGCTACAAATATAAACTATTATATATACATGTACACATGTCATATAGCATATATAACTCATATATATGAGTCTACACTTGTATTTGGATATTTGTAATCTGATGGTAAAAATGAATGGCTTTAAGTTTACATTATTACAATGAGAGAGGGCTGAGAAGTTTTAAGGGAAAATCCAAAAACAAAGTGACATGTGAAAGACAAGAACTGAAACACCTGAGTTCTCAAACTCTGGAGCCCTCAAAAACAGGGAAAGAATACCCAAAATAAATTGTGCCTTGAGCCGAAAAATCATTCTTGCAGCAGCCCCACCGAGGGCTCTGCCCAAAGTAGTGGATCATTCCCCTTAGAAAATGGTTTTCCACACTGTGACTAAGGAGATGGCTGACAACAACTAATCTAGTTGCTGGCTCGCTGCTCTAGCAGAGAAAGAAAGGCCAGCAGATGCCAATGGTAAAAACTCATCAAACCATCAGATCTGTTCACACATTCCCTGAAAATAATCAAAGCCCAGCTGTTTGGTGTCTGGCTGGGTGACTGGACCTAACTCGCCCACCCACAATTGTCCCAGCTGTCAGTTATAGCCAGTGAGTCACTGCTGCTGAGAGGAGACCTGCTAAGCCAAATCCAAGGGTCATCCAGGGAATGCTTATCATGTTTTCCTCATACCACCAATGTTCTACTTGGCTTCCTCCGTCTGGCATTTCAGCACCTGAAAAATTTCATATGTGGAATGCAATTAGCATTTAGCTTCTGAGAATTTTGACAGCTTTTGGAGGCTTCTGAATCTCGCAGCACTGCAGGAAAATCATCGTGATGCCCAGTGGTCAGCGCACATTGTCAACAGGGGCCCACTATGAAAACGCCCCATGTGGTAGTGAGGATACAAATGATATGGTATACAGAATTATAATGTGCAGGGAGAGAAAAATAAATAACAAAGCAAATGAACCATAAATGCCTCATACACGGTAGAAGCTTCAAATATCCCAAATAAACAAATCCTTATATACAGAAAGAAAGTTAGTGGTTTCTAGGGACTTGGTGCGGCGAGTGAGGGGGCGACGTGGTTGCTAATGAGTTTGGGTTTAAGTGAGGTAGAAATATTCTAGGTGGGCGAATTCTATGGTATATGAAATAAATCAACAAAGCTCTCTAAAAATGATCCGAGGTTTTGAGTGTTTAAAATAAATATTTACTGATTTGTTTTTATACTATTTATTTCCTTATTCTAAAAGTAAACTGCTAAGAAAAACTGAATCCAGGATAACTTTTAGTTTATCCATCTCCAGAGCTGGTGAAGGTCTCCAGACCTGCCCCTTGTGCTTGAGCATCCTACAGTGCAGTTGCCAGCAGTTCAAGCTGCTGATTCCAGCACCTAACACTCACCAACTCACTCTCTCAGTAACTTACCCAAGAAATCAAGTGCCCCTAATGCTCTGGGTTCTGAGAAGAGAATAATGACTCTCCAGACAAGGTCCCTGGCCACTAGAGCATTCATGCCAGTCAAAGAGAGGTGAAGAGAGGTAGAGAGCATGTCAGGCAACCCCTTGGAATCTGAAGTGTGACCAGTAGTGTAGACAACATGCTCTGGGATGGCTTGAGCTTGGATTGGGTCATTCACAGTTGTCATCCAGTGCAATGTGGGGTTGAGCAGATGGAATTAAGAGGCGGCCAGAACAGGTAAGGAAATCATGTTTGGCTTCAACACAGGAGCCCAAGGGAAGGGTATCGGGCTTTGAACTGGGTAAAAACCACAAAGGAATTAGAGACTAGAAAGCCATGGTGCCTGACTAAATCTCCTAGTGTCCTGGTAGGCCTGAGAACTGGCCCTAGCCAAGGCCTCCATTTTCTCACCTATAAAATGAATAGAATAATAACCACACCTTATTAGGAAGATTAAATGAAATAAAGGATACCTACCAGATTACATATGAAAAGCACATATTTTAGTTTATTTAGAAAACATTCTATTAAATATTAGTTGTAGTAAAATATTATTCAATTATACAATAATGAAGCCAATAGTTTCAACATTTACCCCAAAAAATGGACAAGTGGACTCATCTTTCACTTGCATTTCCCATATCATGCTTAATGTTATATTCAATTATTTTTAATATGATCACCATCACTGTAAAATCACCAATATGCAAATTTACTGTATTAATAACATGATAAACTATTATATAGTTATTATATAACACTATAAAATTACTACATAGATACTATAATAATATGATACTATTATGTACTATGAGAAACTAAATAAAGCAAAAAAGACAGACCTCTCTCACTTATCCAGGTAAGACCTCATATACCCACGGGAATTCAGGTATTAGCCAGTGACCACAGGCATTGCTCTAAGCTACGGACAAACCCTACACTGCAAGGAGTACAGAATGAATTGTAATGACATTTCAGACAGGCGGTCAGAAAAAGGTCTGAGATGGCCGGATCTGAGCTGAACTCTGCATGCTCCAACTCAACTTTGTGATTGTTAGGGAAAGCCTTCCAGAGAGATGAAGCACAATGAGTACAGACTATGGGTTGACGTGAGTCTGAGTGATTGGGTTATGGAACAAATATCTCCGTTGCTGGAGCATGATGTGGTGATAGAAGAGATCAAAGAGATAGCTGAGGCTCAGAATTTATTCTAAATGCCAGGAGTTAGTTCATTCCAGAAGGGCAGATTATATAGGTATAGTTGTAGGTAGGTTGGTAGATTTGGTGGTGGAAACAAGGAGAATCCACAATAAGTAAAGTTGCTCTATGAAAGTGAGCAGGAGGGGAAAGAGTTATCCCAGGAGCAGTGGCATGGGTCACGTGACCTAGTTCTCTGTCTCCCCTGGAGGGCTGTAAGTCCACACTGCTCTTCTTTTGATTTTGATCTTGATACCTGTATTTATTTTTCTTTTAACTCTAAAGAACCTCAAATTTGCAGGGAGCCTTGAGCTACATAAATATTTTTTCTTTCCAACTTGATAGAATCTTGCAATCTTTCATGTTCTTTTGATGATAAAACTGTTGTCAATATTTAAAATGGTTTTCCACTGAATTTTGGATGCCTGGAATGGCTTCATCTGACTTTTTATTAAAACTTGTAAAGTCATTTTCTTAACAAGAAAGGTGGTGGGAGGAAAGAGCAAAGAAGCTTATGGTTGTAGGAGCATCTCCATACCTTCCAACCCCTCCCTTCCATCCTTCCCCATTCTATGCTAATAGAGTGTGTTCTTGCCAGAGAGCACCCCTTTGTTTGTGACTCTTGGACCTGATTGGTCCAAAAGTGCATTTAAGCTTCTGTAGTTTCTAGAATAAACAGTGTTTTCTGCATCTCTCTCCGGTGTTTCTGCATCTCACTGGGGCGGAGCAGATTCTTTACCTACACCCCAGGGCCTGGGGAATTTGGCTCCGCCGACCACCACCATCCAGAGAGACCCCATATCGTCTTCCTCCCTGAAGACCCCTTCCTCATCTTTTCTGGACCCCAACTCGTCAAGCAGGACCCACGTGGTACCCCCAGAACCCCCTTTTAGCAATAGATGGTATGCACAAGTTGAGAGATACAGAGAATAGTAACTAAGGGTACAAACTCTGGAACCAGGCTGCCTGGGTTTGAATCCAGCTTTGCCTTGTACTGGTTATTTAACCTCTGTGCCTCATTTTTTCCATCTGAAAAATGGGGTTAGTGTGATGGTACCTAGTCAACAGGGTTGCTATTGTGACTGAATGAGTGTGTACATGTCTCCACCACCTTTTGACAATACTCAGATCTTTGGAGAGCCTTTCCTGGCTCCAGGTTCTGCTGAAATAACTGGTTCTCTTCAGGGGCTGACCGGCTTCACCTAGGAGTAACTTGACAACACCTCATTTCTAATCCCCTAGCATACCTACTGCTTCCTGCCCATTGCTTCTCTGATGCCACAATGGAGGTCTCCCTTGGGAAATACTCTGAACTCTAGAACTCCAGACGTGATCCTGTAGAAGTGCAGAGGAATTAAAGCCACGAGCCTACCCTCAACCTGGGAAGAACAGGAGTTGTGGATATATGCACCTCCATTTCCCCTCGGGTGGACAGTTCTGAGAAGCATTTCTTAAGGCTTCCTGCCATATGCCAGTTTCTTATGGTGGTAAAAGGAATAAGCATCCTTGCACTGGCTTTCTCTCCCTCTCTGTTTCACTGGCTCTTTTCCCTCACACCTACTCCCTGGGATCATTTCTCACATAAGTATGTCTAGGGCCCAGACTGAGTTTTGGAGAGAACTGAGGACCACATATAAAGTGTTTAGGACAATGCCTATTGTTAGCCTTATGTTGTTACTAGCTATTATTCTTTTGGAAAGGAGTTATTATTATGATGAGGCATGAAATGTAAGCTGGGTTTGTGAAAAGTGAAGAAATGTAGAGATACTTGAAATGTGAAAAAGTGGTGATATCAAGGGATTGAAGTTCACAGAAGTTCATTGAAGGTCTTGGTATATGAGAAGGGGTAGGGGAGCAAGTGACCTAAAAGAAAGTAGTCAGAGAGGGAGACTCGAAATCAGCTTATCAAGGTGGTGCAGTTACTTATAGTATTGATAGTCTAGAATCTGATTGTGGAAATGGGAAGCTAAGATGAGATGGAAGAAAAGACCATAAAGTCAAGGAATTCAGAGATCTAAGGGGCTGTGGAGCTTATCTATATACAAATTAGTCAGCTATTACTGCCACAGTGCTGTGTAATAAAACTCCCCATATTCGATGACATGCAACATTTCATGTTCACAGGTCCGCAGATCCTTAGCTAATCTGCATCAGGTCCAGCACTGCGGACTATTGAGTTTGGTTCAGGTCTTCTACACATGCTTTTGTTCCAGGGCCTGACCTGAAGGGACATTAGCTATTTGAGGCACACTCATCTCAAGCAGATCACCACGGCAAGAGCCAAACTGAATTATGCAAATATATTCACCATGTCCTCAAATACTACATTGGCCAAAACAGTTCACACGCCAAACTCAACCCCAGTCATTCAGAGTTTATTCTACCCTCTGTGGGAAGAGCAAGAGAGTGAATATTTGATGAACAGTCACCCAAACTGTCATAATATAGATGTTGTAGATGCCACAAATGGTGCTCAGCTCTCCTTCCCACACAGTCCAGGCAAACATTTCGTAGACCTAGATTACCCCCTAACCCTTTATGAAATCATAGGCACAAAATTTTCAGTTACTATTAGATAACAAAGTCTCCTGTTTGCTTTTAATTGCAAAAAGTCAGATATTTAACCATTAATATGTCTGATCCATGTAATAATCAAAACTCTCAATATCATTCAAAATTGAAGTTTCTCTCTCCCAATTCGGAGCTGCTGCAGGTGGGAAGCCTACGATGGGATGGGGCAGGGGCATTGGCTTTCTTTGTTCGCCATCTCCTCCTCCCAGGAGCAGCTCCTCCCAAGCTATTCCTGGCTCATCCAAGACTGAAGTGGTGGCAAGGGGAATGGAGGAAACAAGGTCTTATTTGACTAACACCAAGGAAACTGGCTTTGGGTTTCTTTGATGTCTGAATATTTGGTGGGGAAAGCAGACTTGTATTAATATAGTTAAAGTTTTCTTTCTGGTTTCTTCAGAGATACCCTCTCATTTCCTGGTATTTCTCACTTTTGGCCCCTGTATGGGAAGTTGTTCCTCCCAGCTTTTGTGTACAAGTTCCCTCTGAGCCTCTAGTTTTACTCCACACACTCTTTCTTGTTGGGGTCCTACTGCCTTGCACTTTTTGGACTTCTTGGTCACAGGTCCAGCACCAGCCTCAGTGCCCTCAAAGACTCTTGGGGACCCGAGACGCAAACAAGCTCTCTGTTTGGCTTCCTTGAAGTTTTCTCTACCAGGCTTAAATAGAAAGGAATCACCATCATCCTTCCTCCATGGAGGAGGTTGGGACCCACAGCACACTAATACTCTCCAAGGAATTCTTCCTGTAGACTCTCACTTCCCTCTTGGAGCTGAACGATTATTTTAGGGTTGCAAACCTGGTGACCAATTCTCCTTTACATATCCTGTCTGGATGATTTTGTATCTAATTCTGGTAAGATATGAGGTAACTGGTTTGTCTTGGATCCTCAGTCTAAATGAAGCTAAGAGAATTTCATTTTAATGTCCTGTTGCATGTGAATGTAGGAGAGTAATGGAGGTCACAAATGGAGTGCAGAAGGACAGACTGAGAGGAGACAAGATTTTCACTCTGTAGGACCCCATAATAGAACAAATTTTCTTCTTGGGAATGTTTTACCTCAGCTTCATAGTCATTGAATTCCTGATGGATCAATAAAAAAAAAAAAAACTACACAAGATTGTAACTTACCTGCCTATATTAGAAAATGCAAGGTGGGGGAGGGGGGAATAGGAATAGCAAAAATGGTGAAATGAGATGGACATCATTACCCTAGGTTACATGTATGAAGACACAAATGGTGTGATTCTATCTTGTTTGCAACCAGAGAGATAGAAAATAGGGCTCTATATATGTACTATGACTTGAAATGCAGTTAAATAAATAAACAAAAAATAAAATGCAGAATGAAGTTTTATGGTTTCTCAAGAAAATATCTGACCTCTTGGAGGTCAATAGTAATATAATGAAAGCCCTAAGAGAAGCACCATGCTGACAACCATGAAGAAAAATCTCCAGACCTCTGTGTATATGTATATGTGTATGTGTGTGTGTGATTCCAGAAACCTGGATTCCCTAGGAGGTAAAAATTGACAGACAGTACCTAGGAAAACTACAGAACAAGAAAATTTAGCTTTGGGGTATACCTACTTTTCCTTTCTGAGATCAACCCTCTCTTACTCCCTTGTACTCAGAAAGTTCTTCCTTTCTGGAAAGCTAGTCTCTTCCAAGAAAGAGATGATAACCCTACATGTTTCGCTCCACCCAGAGCTACTTCCTTCCACCAATAAGGAAGTGTCCTGAATCCAAAGTACTGGTGGTGGGAGACATCAAGACTAAAGTCATGACATGATCACATTTGAATTTTCAAAAGATTATTGTGGCACTGGGGATGTACTTTAGTAGTAGAGTTCATGATAGGCAATTGGGAGGCCCTAGGTTGGGTTCCAAGAACCACAAAAACAAACCAAACAACAACAACCAAATAAAATAAACTGTGGATGGTGGAAAATAATTGTAACCCCAATTACTTGGGAGGCTGAGGCAGGAAGAGCACAGGTTTGAGGATAGCCTCAGCAATATAATGAGATTACATCCTTTAAAAAAAACAAAACAAAACATGGTTTTAGTGTGGATAAATCTAGGAATCAGTGAGGGGTGGAGAAAAGGACTTCATAATTTAGACCATGCATAAATAAGTTCTATGTAATTTTAGAGTAAATATATTTGCAAAGTGATTGAAAATAAAAGCAAGCCATGGGATACTTGGATTTTTAATCATTCAGATTACATTTGGAAGAACATATAGGATGTCTTGTTTGTCTTTGAATCCTTATAATAATAATAATAATAATCCTTATTATAATGCATGATATTTATGTAATTGAATAGAATATCTAGTATATAGTAAATATGTATCAAATTGAATTGAACATACAATATGCAGTAAATGCAACATATGGTTGAATGAAAAAGCTCCAGGTGGTATTTCTTAAAGTGTTCTTCTGGTGAATAGCTATGTTTGCTCCCTTTTGATAGTGAGAATTACTGTTTCTGTAGTTTCCCTGTTTGCCCTGGCTGCCAAGGAGCTTTGGTTTAATTATTTTAGTTCTCAGGTGGTTCAGTATATTTGCTTCCTTCTCTTTTCCAAGGGATCCAATATTTCTTCCCAGCATGTTAACCTCATGGTGTTCTCTTACATAATTTTTGAAATGAGACAGGGTACAAATAAGTCATATGTCTACCTGTCTCCCTTGCTCTGGAGTGGGCTCAAGATCTGATTGATGGCCACTTCCTGGGATTGAGGAAGTCCACTTCAAGACGAAGTCAGGGCAACAGGAGATAGAGGTTGTTATCTTTTGGGAGACCCATCTGTGTTCTGCTGGAAATCCATCCCTTCCAACCTCAACTATGGGGCATACCAAGAGGTTAAAAATCAGTTTCCCTTTTAGGGAAACTGAGAGAAAAAAGAGCCACAGGAAGGCAGAGAAGGAAACTGAGCTAACACTCAGTAATGCCGGTGTAAACATGGGCTGCCCTAGGATAAAAGAGAAAAAGAGAGAAGACAGAGAAAAACAGCAGCAACAGCAGCACGGGCAAAGGGCGCTGACCTTTGTAGAGAATGGAAAGACAGAGGAAGGACGAGGAAGAAGAGAGGAGGTGAGGAGAAAGAGTGAATGCTTATTTCTTATTATTAACTTGCACAGCAATTCAATAAATAAATATTTACTAAATGTCTTCTTTGTGGCAGGAACTGAGATAGGATAATGGACAAGACATAAAAGTGTTTTGCTCTCACACAATTTGCATTCTAACTGGAAAAAAAAAAAAAGACAAGTTACTACCATGGCATGACTACTAAGAGAAGAGATGTGTTGCTGTTCTAGTGAATAGAAAGGGAACTACTCTAATTCCCTGAGATAAGGAAGAGATAAGGCAGAGGGATTAGGAATTTGGTGGAAGCAAAGCAGACCGTGTTCCAGGCAGAGAAGGACATGAAGGCATCAGGGAATTAGGGTGAGACTGGTGGGAGGGGCAACTGGGGAGGAGCAGGAGCTCCTCAGGGTTGGCAGGGCCAGGTAAGGGTGTACAACTATTGCACAGGCAACAGGAGGCCACCAAAGGGTTTAAACAAGAAATGACACAGTCTAATTTACATTGTGAAGAGATGGACTCTTGTCCTGGTGTATAGAATGAACTAAAGCGAGTGGACACAGAAGGAAGGAGACCAGTAAGGAGGCTCCACCTATCCAGCAAAGTCAATCAGAAGAGGGTGGTAGCTGTAAGGACAGAGAGAGAGGTCAGGCTCATGACATGGACAGTGTTATGGTTTGGAATGTCCTGCAATAGCTCCTGTGTTAGGCCATGCAGCAGTGCCCAGAGGTGGAGCTTTTAAAAAGTGATTGTATCATGAGGGCTCTAATCTCATCAGTAGATTAATCCATTTGATGGATTACTAATTTGAGTGGTCTACTGGAGGTAACTATAGGCAGGTGGGGCATAGCTGGAAGAAGTAGGTCACAGGGGTGTGGATCTGGACTGTACCTGTCCCTGGTCCCCCACAATCTCCCTGCCACCACTGTCTCTACTTCTCAGTGGTAATGAGCTGAGCAACTTTCCTCCACCATGCCCTTCCACTATGATATTTTTGTCTTGAAGCCATCCAACAATGGACTGAATCCTCTGAAACCATGAGCCTCCTCTAACTTGTTCTTGTCAGGTATTTTGGTCACAGTAACAAAAGCTGACTATCAGAGACATGTAGAATCCAGGATTGATTACTGATTGTGTGGGAACTGAGGGAGAAAGATAAGTCAAGAATGATGCTCAGATTTCTAGCTTAAGCCACAGGAGAAGGGGAGTTCATTTTCTTTGAAAGAGAACACTGAAGTTAAAGGAAGTTAAGGGTAAAGGACAAGAAGATCATGAGTTCAGTGTGAGTTTGAGGAATGTGTGAAATAGTCAAGTGGACATGCTAAGTCAAGTAGGACATACGAATTTGTATCCTAAAGGGAGGTCTGGGCTTCAGATATAATGTGGAGTGTCTTTGGATTTTAGAAAATAAAAACTTAGGACTGAATAAATTTATTCAAGGAAGGTAGCTTTAAAAGGGTCTAGGACAAAGCCCTAAGAACATCCAACTTTCCATGGTTGGGGAAGGGTGGCAAAGAACACTGAAAAGTAGTTGCCAGGTACTTTTCAGTTGATATTTGACCAGGAAAAGGGATATCACCTTAGGTATTTGAAATAGAAGATGTGAATTCACAAATACATTAAAATCCATTTGTGAATTCACAAACACATTTAAAAAAAAACAAAGTAAGAAAAGCTGTTCTCAGATTTACTACTATTTTTCTGAAACTTAGGAAATTGCAAAAACTCTTAACAGTGATCACACGTAGAAATCAAGTGTGTTGAGAACGAGAGCAAGAGAATGCTGCAGGTTCCATGAACTTCCCATGTGGAAGGGAAATAATGAGTTGCTTCTCCTCTGCCTCCCAAATCTAACACATGGGTGGACCAAAGGCAGAACCTATTGGCAAAGGATGCTGGGAAATGTAGTTGCCTAGACTTACAGCCCCTGAAACATAGAAGAGCACACAGAAAGAGGCAGGAGTGGCAGCTGGATGTCAAATGAAAACCAAAACAATGGCAGCAGCAATAAAAATAATAATTACATCCAGCCTAGGAAGGAGAACTAAGTGTCTGCAAGAGGCAGAAAGGAGTGTTTCAGCAAGTGACCTTGGCTTCTCTAGGATTTCATGCATGTCCATGCTCCTGTCTCCAACCCCTTAACCGCCTGTAATACCAAAACCAATTTCTATTCTTCTAAAAACACTACCTCTCTGGCAACTACTTTTCCAATTCCTTTGGAGTTTTCCCTCTTCCTTATACAACCTCATGTTATTGTTTTCCAGAAAATGAAAGGAAGTACAAAAGAAATAATTTGTGAAGGAGCATAGAGCTAGTAGCTAATATTTTAATCCATGTTTATCTTAATCCAACTATCATCCTACTTCCATTACACTAATCTTCTATACAGAGTGCAGGAATAAAAAGATTGTTCAAGAAGAAAAAGAGAAAAAAGAGAACATTATCGTGAAAACAGAAAATTGAGAACAAGGAAGAAAAGAGGCCATGCTCACTTCTTGTTCCTGTAGAATGCAGCCAGAGTGATCTTTCCAAAGCAGAAAATGGAGCCTCCTATACCTTTCAACAGAACTTGAGAACATTTTGTAGTGTTCATTATACTGTCCCCTGTATGATCCTCATGAGTCCACTATACCAACTTATTTGCTACACAAATGTGCAAGTCATCATTCCTTGGATTCCAAACTTTTACCTGTGTTGGGTACTCTACCTGGAATGTGCTTTTCTTTCTCTTGCCTGGCCAGTTCTTATTCTCTTTTCCTAGGACTCTGCCTGGGAAACTTTTCCTGACTTCTCGGGCTGTGTAGGGTATCTCTCTTTACTCCATCCTCACTTCTATCAGCATCCATTAGGCTCTCTCAGAGCACTACCATGCTGTGTTACAACTACTGGGTAGCTTTTCTGTTTTCCCACCAAATTGTGAGCTCTTTAAGGACAAGAAATTACCTGTTTCCCCAGCTATAGGTATTTTCTCTATGCTCAGTACTTAAATAATGACTGAATGAATAAATGAATGAGTGAAGCTATTTATGACAAGTGTATAAAATGGACTGTCTGATGCTATAGTAACCTACTAATGGGAATAAAATACCCTTAAGAGATGATAGCCAGTTTGATGTATGACATCAATGAGGATAACATGGCATATTAAAAAAAAAAAAAAGTTGATCAAAGGCCAAGAGGCCAAGAAAATTGAACTAAACAAGACTTGTTTTATTTAGCCTTGGTCATCAATCTGCTATCAACTCCCCAAGTGAGGAGGAATTGAAGAAAGCTCAGCTTACATTTATATAGTCTATTTATGGTAGTATGATGAGTTACATGTTTGCTTTGACCACTTAGCAAATCAATTTGTAATCTTGTTCATGTTGTATAAATTGTGTTGTTGTGAAATAATCCAACTTGTTAAACTCCCAAAGTTTAGATCTCTAATTAGAATTGAAATTAGAAACCATTAAATCCAGGTACATCACATCAACCTCCTAGACAACGATATTCTTGAAAGATCACCAATCCTAGGCAAGGATGTTCTTGAAGGCAGCTGCTTACATCACAACCTAATAGTTAGAGAAACAGGAAGGAGGTACCAAAATTCATATCTGAGCAATAATCACTGCATTTACCAAAGCTCTTCCAGATATTGGACCAAGTCCTTTCTACTCACTATCTTACTGAATCCTCACACAGGTTTTATGGGATGTATGTTATGATCCCATTTTACCAAAGGGGGAAAAAGGCCTTTGAATGGTTAAGGCAATTTCCTAACGTCTTGGAATTGTCCATGGCAAAACCATGATTCCTATCTTTCCAACTCCAAAACCTAACCTTGACTATTCATTTCCTACACTCTCCTGTTTCTCTGAAGAGAAATTATCAAGCATTGTATAATGGGCAGCTGAGATGTTTGCCTAAGTGAAAAAGAAAGCATGATATAATAATGTTCTGATGTTTCATGATTTCTACCACAGTAGCATAACACTTAATGAGAGAAGGATTTGGCTTGGACAGCAAACTCAAACTCATCCTTTAACATTCAGCTTAAAAGGTCCCCTCAATTCTCTTACATAAAGCTCGTTCCTCCTTCCTCTATACATATTTTTGTTTCAATAAAGAGGCCTCTTTTTAACCTTCTATTATTACAGTCTATGGGTCTGTCTCCTTAGTGGAACTGAAGGTTTTGGGAAGAAAAGGTGGCTCCTCCCAGGACCTGAAACATGCAAACCTAGTAAATACTTGTCAAATGATTAAATGAACAAGTTATATGAACAAGGTTATAACAACCTGAGATAAGGAAGCAAATAAGACTGAGCATCTGTCAGCCTGTACACACAGGATATGACCTAGACTTCCTCTCCTCGAGAAGTGAAGCTCATATTTTGAATCATTGCAGGAGCAAAAGGAAGAAAAGGGAAATACTTCCAGAAGGGCAAAATGGGGGTTTTCCTTTCTTGCTGCTCTCACTAGGTGGCTAGTCTCTTGGCTGTGATTAGGTGAGCACAGCCTAAGGGTGTGTCCCTTCATCTTAGGACACAGGTGCTACCTCCAGGGTTTGAATTGACCTTTTAGCTATGACATATGAGAACAGAACTCTAAGCAAAATAACACACCCACAAAATCCAAAACAAACTCAGGTTGCAAAACAATTAATTCTTTCCATGTTTGCTGGCTTGTTCTGCAGGCCCCCTGTAGGCAGACGGTATATATATTCCCAGAGCTGACTGTCTTTTCAGAGCCATAGATCATGCCAATTTGGAAAACTTGCAGTCATCCCCAAGTGGTAAACTCTTAAATTAGTCATGATCTAATTTTAGAAAAGAAAGAGAGGATTTCTGGACCCCACACCTCCCTGATGTGTACTAGAAAAGCCCTTCTGTCATGTCAACTTGGTACAGGGATGGTGCAAACTGTTTAACATTACAACCAGTTTTCAGTCCTATAGACTAAACTTTGGAGAGAAAACAAATGAATGCTAAATATCTGCTGTCAGCTCTGGCACTCGGAGCTGGAGATGAGACTCTTTTCCACAAGAACTAAAAGTAAAAACAAACCTCTTAATCTTGGTCTTTATACAGACTTATGAGCATGTGCACATGCATGTGCATATAGACAGACAGACAGACACACACACACACACACAAATTTTCTCCTTCTCTCTTATACACATACATACATACCCCACTCAACTCAATAATCCCTTAGTAGACAGGTTCACCCTATGGATAATTAAACTTGAAAATCTGATCATGGCAAAAAAAGGCCGCCTGAGTCTCTCTAGTACCCTGCTGTATCCAACCCAACTTTTATTTCTAGTGCTTTTACCACATCCAGCAGCAAATATCATTATAAACAATGCCATGAGCAGCACTGTTTTTGAGGTCCTTTCCAGTTGAAAAGGACATGGGACCAGTTTTTTTTTTAAGTAAGTTAAATTATCCAGTTACCACTTCATGTGACCATCATCTGGCCTTTTGGAATCTTTGCTGTACTGATCAATATAAATTTTCTCAGTAAAGGGTAATGACTGCTACAGGCATTCAATAAATGTTCATGAATAAATGTACCCACAAACAAATGAGTAGGACTGGTCAACTGTAAAGATAAAGACAACGGATTTCATTATAACACAGTAGTGTTATTATGGACTTTCCTTAACTGAAACACAGACAAGGGAGTCACATGAACAAGAGCATAATTATAGACCTGCCACAAATTTACAAGGTTTTGTGGGAAATGTTATTTGGCTCTTCCAGGTCTTTCTATAATGTGGGGAAAGTATTTTTCTCTTTGTACCTAACATGTTGTAAATCATCATGTAATTTTGTGTGTGTTTTATTTCAATCTATAGCTTAAAACCTACAAGCTAAACATTCAGTGCACAGGCAATAGCAGTCCTAGGGGGCCCTTTTAGATACTGGACAACAGCTCAAAGATCCCAAATGAGATTTCCACAGGCAGCCAGGACCTTCTGGAAGGCAGTAAGAAAGTCTGGCTGAGTGCAGAGCCCCAGTATTCTCCCTGAAAGACTAAACAGTCTCAGAACTGGCCTGTTCTTGGGCTGTATACCCAGGAAACTGAGACTTCATCATTGCAAGGACCTTTCTAAGGCGTGATTTCATCTCTAGATGAGACCTTCTCCAATTTGAATATGTATGATCTGGGATTATCTGGGATCTGGTTGCAATTCAGTAGGTTAAGTGTGGGACCTGAGATTGTTTTGCTAATAAGTGCCCAGATGTTGATAATGCCATCGGTCCCTGGAGGGACCACCTTGTAGTAGCAACAGTCTGGAGTCTCTGGAGCCACTGGTGTCTCAGAGTGGCCAGTGCAGAGGGGCCACATGTGCTAAGATGAGGGGGAGTATTTGGAAATGCTTTCTGTCTTAGTAACAGCCTTTCAAAGCACAATATCTGGAGCAAAACAGACATGAACTGGAGTTTAGATACTGATACTCAGGAGCTTGTGACTTGGGCCAATTATTCTTTGAGTCTCAGTTTCTTCATCTATAAGATGAGGATGATACCTACTTAATAGATCTGTTGAGAAGATTAAATCTACTCAAACAGATCTACATTTCAATCCAAATCTCGCCTTAGTTCTTATTAACATTAGGAAAATTACCCAAGCTCAGCCAGCCTCAGTTTTCTCATTTTAAAATCGAAATATTAATAACAAACTTGCAAGGTTGTTTTGAATATTAAGTGAAATAACTCAGTGTTCTCAATCTGGAACACTTCCCTGAGGTTCACGTTTATTTTAAAACATTATTGGATGTAAGAGTTCAGTAAAAATAAATTGTACAGCTAATTATTCAGAGAAAGTACTTGGAGAAAGGCAAATCTTATTTGAGTCTTGAAAGACTATTAGAATGTGCTGAGCAGGCAAAAATGCTATTTTATAGGTAAGTCAGAGCCCTGAATATAATTCTCCCCACTCTTCACTTTACTTACTCTTATTCATTCTTCAGGTATCAGTTTAGATGTTACTAACTTAAGGAAACCTGCCCTGTCCCTCAAGCTATGTTAATTTCAATGCTATATTTTATTATAGTACTTGGTATCTGCTACCATAATTAAGTAACTGGCCTCCCTACTAGTCTCTAAGGTCCATAAGGCAGGGACTCTCTGCCTCGTTGTATTCTTAGACCTAGCAGAGCATTCAAAAATATTTTAGTCCTTCTGTTAACATTTTTTGCATACTGTTTTTTAAATTTTATTTTATTTAATGATTTTTTAAAATTTGCAGTGTTGGGGGTTGAACCTAGGTCCTTGAGCATGCTAGCCAAGTGCTCTATCCCCAACCCTGTATTTTTCTTATAAGAAATAGGGTCTTGCTATATTGCCTAGGCTGGCCTCCAATTTGCAATCCTCCAGCCTCAGCCTCTCAAGTAGCTGGAATTATAGGCATGTGCCACTATGTCTGGCTCATTGTTTACATAATTAAATGGAACAGAAATTAGAAATTGAATATTTGGCTTTCAAAATATATTTTAATTTAGATATAATTTCTCTCTAAAAACCACACATCAAAGATCACAATTTCCACTGGTTCAGCCAACAACAAGAATAACCGATGATTTCAGTTTTTAGACCTTGCAGAGATGAAAGAATGCAGGTATGAAAAAGTCATAGGTCAGTGGACCTTCCACACTGGCAGAATGATTAATGCATCAACAAACATCAATGGTGGGATAAGCATTGTTATCAGGGTACATATGAGATGCCTCTGGAGTCCAGATAAACCAGTGATTTATTCTTTAGGAAAAGGGTTGGAAAAAAGCAGAAAAGAATGACCAAGAAAAGAGCAGTTGAGCTGGACTATGAAGGATAAGCAGGAATTATCTTAGCAAACATGAGATGGAAGAGCATTTATTTCATCTGTACTACAGAGCACAGATTCTGAAATCCAGCTGTCACTTACTATTCCTTCAGCAAGTTACACTCTCTGGGGTACTTCAGTTCCTCATCCAAAATGGCACCAGCAACAGAATGTTAGGTTTCTCATGAGGATTAAATAAATGCATATACATTAAGTGCTTAGAGATGTATGGCATCTAGTAAGAGTTATAATAAATGTTGTTGATGCTGCTATTGCTATTATCATTATACTTAGTTGTAGCCAAAATTATTGTGCTAATCAAAAATTGGCATACAGCACAAGTCCACCTGTGTGCCTGGACACACCAGGTGAAAAACCATTGCTCTAAAGAGAATGGAGTGAAGAGACACAAACTTGTTTCTTCTTCTTAAGTGGGTGATTACTGCTGAGATTATCTGGGGATAGTGAAGTCCAGCTCCTTCACTCTCAGACTCTGATCAGTGATTCTTAGGGAGTTTCCAGGACTTCAGTCCCTGACTGGAGCTGCACCATTGGTCCTGCTTCTGAGGCTCCAGCTTCTTGAACTGAGTAGCTACTGTCTCCTCTGTCTCTCCAAGCCTGCAGATGGCCATTGTAGAACTATCCACTTTCTGATCCTGGTGCAGGTATGTTTTCAGCAAGGATGAGTTGAAAAAGTTCATCAACCAGTGTTTCAGCTTCAATTAAAAGAAGCATATATTTTGAAAGTGCAACTTCCTCTCTGCCTTTTCCTTCAATGCCTGCCAGTGGGGTTCATATGATTACCTGGCAGCAGAAGGCAGCCACCTGCCCACGCTTGGCTTTGGTGAGCACAATGAACAGCTCGTTTTGTGTGTTTTAGCTCACATCTGGATCCAATTACCATCATTGGACTCTCAGATGTAACAACAAAACTCCCAATACATATTGAGACCTTCATTTCTAGTCTGCCTGCTTGATCAGGTATCAAAAAAAATACCCATTGAAGAATGGTGAGAGCAGACTGTGGACTCTTAGGATTCTGTGTACAGATGCTCCTGCACTTCAATGGGGCCATATTACAATAAACTCATCATAAACTGCAAATATTGTTTCCTTCTTATCACATGTCAAGAGGGTCACACAGTACAGCAGTTAGCAACCATCACCAAGACTTGAAAGATGGTTCAGCTGGTCCTTCATGATCAAAAGGCAATTGAACAAGAAGTGGTCTTAAATGGCTCACAGGCGAGAAGAATGCCTCCTACATCCTTCAACAAGAGAAGAACGACTCTCCTTGACCAAACTTTGGTCAGGGTCCTTTGAATCTTCTTCTCAACTAGGCCTCGACATTTGCTTTTCTGTTTTTTCTGCATTACCCAGGTGTCAGTTGAGAGAGATGTCTTCATCCTCCCTATCTATCCATCCTTAATATCTGAACACCCTCAATATCTGATCACATTATTATCCACTACCCTTGGTATCTAATCACCTTGCCTTGCTTTTCAGCAAGAATCCTATCAGATCTGATTAGTCAGAATCCCCCTACCCATTTTCCTCTTAGTAGTTTTCCATCCACTGGCCCCCACCCTGTTCCTTGGTTGTAAATCCCCACTTGTCCATGCTGTATTTGGTGTTGAGTACCAAGTCCTGTACCCAGGTCTCTTTTCCCATATTGCAATCATTTCTAAATAAAACCTGTTTTGGGGGGGGGGTTGGTACTGGAGATTGAACTCAGGGGCACTAGACCACTGAGCCACATTCTCAGCCGTATTTTGTGGTGTTTTTTTTTTTAATGTAGAGACAAGGTCTCCCTGAGTTGCTTAGCGTCTCGTCATTGCGGAGACTGGCTTTGAACTCACGATTCTCCTGTCTCAGCCTCTGTAAGTGCTGGGATTACAGGCTTGCGCCACCGTGCCTGGCTTAAAATCTGTTTTTAACACTAAAATAAAAAAATAAATAAAATAAAGAGAACGGAATGGAGACACATGATTGAAGACAAAAATGCATTAGATATTAGCTGGCTGCACTAACCCAGGTGAACAGCAGTGTTGCCCATCTGCTACAAATAGAACCTTTGGCCCAGGCCAGAGCTCTGGGGTGTTATATCAGGGACAGCTGGCTTAGTGCTACTTACAAGAAGAGAGGTCTAAAATCTGCCGTGCATATTTAAGTGCTAGTGCCAATCAAGTGAGTATTCCTCCTTAGAACGCTTGTTTTAATGGCTATTTTTTGCCTCATAATCTTTAAGACAGGAAGCTGGCTTAACACATCAAAGCAGAATCATGCATTCTGTATGCATTGCTCCAGAGTAATCTTCTCCATCAATATTTCATGAAGCAGACTCCCTGGAACGAGAGCGCAGACTGAAGGTCAGAGAGGGTGAGTCATTGCCGATGTTGGAAGGCTCGTCTGAAACCCACGACTGGCACGTTCAGAGGCTGTCTACAACTGAGACAAAGGATTCTACATCCTACAGTAGGGGTGGAGAGAAAGAATTCTAGAGAGACGTATACTTTACAAATAAACAAAAGCTCTGCAGTGTCTTGAGCCAATTTCCACTCTACACACTGTTCCTGTTATTACTCAGCTCCTGGCTTTCTCTGTATTTCCACTTGATTAATTGTCAGATGATTCTCAGTCATAAGGCAATTTGGTCACACAATAATGATGATCCATGATTGCTGCATACTTCCTTCCTCCCACCAAAATTGCCCCAACATGATAGAATAATTTTAGTGAAAATCTTAGCATTTATGACAAGTTTTACAAGCTATAGGTATATAGCTATGACTATAGCTATAGTCTTTTCTGGAACAAAAAAAATAGGTGCCTGCTGGAGCCAAACTGAAGAAAGGCCTGTCCCAGTCTTCCCTAGGACATTAGCTTGGATTCCTGAGGGTGAGGAACCATGATCAGTTAGCTTCCTTTGTAGAGCATTTAGCTCTCTAGGAAGGATCCTGAGATTTAGCTACAGTGCCTCAGGCATACATCTATTTTTCATCTGATTAGATTGCAACCCTTTGTTCAGACTGTTATAAAACCAGAACTTTAGTGTCTGTCAAATACCTGAATAAATAACTGGTTCAAGTTTTCTTTATTCATAAGTTAGAGCTCTTGTTCCTGCTAGGTCCTTACCAGTCAGAGAGCCCTTCCCAAAAGTTCTAGAGCATTTTTCAAAAATGTGACCCCCATCAAGCAACATCAGCATCACCTGGGAACTAGTTAGATATGCAGATTCTCCAACCTGGCCTAGCCCTACTAAATCAGAAATGCTGAGATAAGATCCAGCAATCTATGTTTTCACAGGCACTCCAGGTAACTTTGGTACATACTAAAGTTTCAGAGTCATTGCTCTGATGTATGAAAACCTATTTTCAAACAAATTACATTGAGTCCCAAAAGGTTTATATAAATGTTTATAAAAAGCATTTTGTTGAATCTTCCCCTAGTTACCTTATCTGTTTAAAGGTAACTCTGGTGATTGCTTAATGCCTCCAATGATAAAATACAAATTCTTTAGCTTTCTTACAAGCTGGCCCTTCTCCAGCCTTACTTTCCTGCCACATACACTATGCTGCAGACGCACTGTGCATGTTCCTCATTCCACGCTATGTGCATGGTGGCTTCTCTCCAGGATACTTTTTCCTGCCTTCTTCACCTGGCAGAATCCTCTCTTTCTTAAAGTCAAAGCTGTCATTACCATCTTCCTCCATTTCCTCTAAGCAGAATTAGACGCTGTATCTTCAGTGCTTTCCATATCTTCTTGTTCATACATCTCTAAGAGTACCCATTAAATTGTTTTATAATAAATTTTCCTCCTATGGCCATCCCTTCTGGGATAAAAAATGAGCAATTCATGAGCACAGGCATCATCTTTTTGGTCTTTGTATTTCCAGAGCTGAGCTGAATGCCTGACACTGTTGGACATTTGACATGTTTGCTGTATGATTGCTTGTTGCCAATATCACTCATAGAAAGACAATCCAAACGTTTATAAATTCTACTTTACTTGGTTGAGGAAAGAGCTCCTTTGATTAAGTGCTTAACGGGGCTGAAAGCCTATGTGAATAGACATTAAACAACAGAAAAAGCAAGTGCTTCCAAATCAGAAAACAGGTTTCAATTCCATCATTTGTAGTTGTGTCATCTAGAGCAAATGAGCCCTGGGGTTCAGTCTCCTCATCTGTAGAATGGGATGAAATAGCAGCTGCCTATTTACCTCTGTGGTTGTTGGGATGACATAAGGTATTCCATGTCACCAGTGAGATTATTAATATACCAAAAGGCTTGTATCAAAGTACCCATTTTGTCAAATCTTCCCCCTTGTTACCTTATCCCTTTAAACTGTCTGATCTTATTATTAGATATTCAACAGTAACAGAAATGCTAAAGCATGCTCAAGTATAAAGCTTTTATTCTGTCACTAACTATATGAGGCACTGGGATAGAAGAGGAAAGGAAGAAGCAGCTCACCAGTTGAAAACCATTCCTTTGCATTTAACCTCGCAGAGGTGTCTCAACTCAGGAAAACATCCTGTGGATCCTTGCTCTACAGATGCTTGTGAGAGTTTTCCCATTCAGCTCTATGCTCCCACACCCTAACTCTGATTTTGTAGTTCTGGGAATTAAATCCAGGACCCATTCACACTAGGCTGGTGCTCTGCCACTGAGCCATACCCTCAGCCCTCCAACTCTGATTTCTGAAGGCAAAAGCAACAAGGAAGGTTTATGTTTGTGCTTTTCTTTCCCACCTCCCCTCTGCATATTTTCTATCCCCATGCTCCACTGCTAGGAAGGCAGGGGCAGTCTGCCAAGTGGGTTTATCATTGTTCTCCCAAGAGCCTCATGTCATACAATTACGCCAAGCTCCAGATTGCAGTCAGGTTATCAGGCTACTGTCAACCCCAGGATTTTTGGCAGACAGAAGCCATTAGGCTGCACTAGGCAGGGTCTTTAACTTTCAGCCTGTTCTGCCAAGCACAGTTGATGCTTAAGGCTAGAGTGAAGGAATTTGAAATCGACTCTGGCTCTGGAAATTCTGTTCAAGGCTTGTCAGCAATTTATAAAATTTAGCCATTTTAAAAAATAAGCTTGCTGATTTGGAGGGCTAATATGTAATAGCCTCTCTTTGGCAATATTTCAGCCTATTCGACATCCCTTTTCAGATTCCATTCATCATATGATGTGATGACAGCCCTACATTTTGATTTTTAAGATGCTTCAAGGAAAGTCTGCCTCCACAAACATGCATGTACTATACTGTAAGCCATTTCACTATAAAGAGAGTGGTAAGATCAATTATGGACTTCCCTGTGATGATAATGAGCATAGACATGGGTTAGGCAGGCTTGACCTTCTACAGTGAGGATGGTAAGGAAAGAGCCTGAGCAAAAATGAGAGGAACTAAGGAAGAAAAGAGGAGGGGGAAGAACAGAAAAGAGAAAACAGAGAAGGGGGTGCAGGTGGACAATCCATGAGGCTACCATAAAAGGGATGTGTTAAGTGATCAAAACAAGACCTATAGGAAGGGCTCAAATGCGTAGGATTATAGAGCTGTCTTTCTAAATAAAGGGTGAGTGCTGGAGAATGCAAATATCCTGTATAGAGAATAATAATGCAATTTTCTAGACTGAGGTGGAGTCCAAGAAATTTGCTGTAGTTTGAATATCTATGAGACCCAATTTCAAGCTGAAACCAAGAAGTAGACCCAGGACCCCCACAACACTTTTGCTTCTTCTCTGATGAAAATGGGTCAAATTAGTTCACACTAGGTATAGGAATAAGGACAAAATAGCAGTCTCAGAAGAGCCAATTCTCCTATCAAGTTATGTTACCTAAAATAAATAATATGAGATACTTTGATTATATCCTGTGTGTAATTTCTCCCATGAGCTCTCTCTCCTGCCATTGTCTTTACCCTCTAATAGCAGGATGATGGTGTGTTCTGCCACAGAGGATGTTGGGGAGCAGGGAACTTTCAAAATGAGAGAAGATAAGCTCCCCTTTCCCTTGGAGGATGACAGTGAAGATGTACACAAATCCCACTTGCCCACTGTTATTCCCCAGACTCTAATAAAGAGATTGATTCAATCCCCAATTCTACTAATTGGAAAATTTCTGGAATAAAATTTCCACAGTTTCTGGAATATGTCTGGCTCTCAGGGTGGTGGAGTTGAACCCTTTGTAGTGGCTTTCAGCTCTGAACTACCACTTACACTGAAACATGTTTCAGGGCTCATCATCCCTATCATCAGTCTTCTCCTCCGGGTCCATCTTTGGTCCCAGCTCCTTATCATATGGACCTGGACATTGAATTCAACCCTTTTCTTTAATTTTCACCATCCCAACCAACAAATCAGCAAATAAAACCATCACTGGTGTATTTGTATGAATGGAAGAATTTGTTAAATATCTGGGCAGTGGCAGGATCTACATCACAGAAATGTGACTTAAAATCCATTATGGATATTCCATTCTTAAAGGTCTCTTACTTCTCAGACTTGGATTCTAGTATTCCACCATATTCTTTGTCCTCTACTCTCTTTCCTCTCTCCTACACTTCATAAAATTCTGTCAATTTCTCATGCAAAGAAGGTGAATCATCTCTTTAGTTACTCTGGCTCTTATCAATGCATATTATCAGGGGTTCATCTTCTATCTCAAGAAGCAAACTATTGCTCTATTCTATGAATGCTTAGATCTCATACATAAACAATTCCACATTTCCAGTGAAATCATCATTTTTAATGTTATTAAATAATTATTTATTTAGTGACTACTGTGGGCTACAAGTTTAATGCACACAGATGTTTGTATAAAAATTTTCTAATAATACAAAACTAGAAAAACTTAACTTCCAACCACAGGGACTTGAGTAAATTCATTATGGCTTAGACACTCAATAGCATTCTATATTCAGTAAGGATCACAAAATTTAATTCACATGATAACTCCTATGTGCAGATAAATAAATAAATAAATAAATAAATAAATAAATAAATAAATAAATAAATCCACCTTGTAATTGTTTAATTTAACTTTTACTCCTCTGGTCTTACTCCAAGGATTGGAGGTGAGAGGTGGAATGAACTCATTGCAGATCTGACTTAAAGTTTAATTTGTGTTGATAATTTAACATAGGTTTAAATTTCTCACAAAGTTCTATTTCCCTTGCTTCCCTTATTAAGACAGCACCTGGTTTTATGGGGGCATCCTCCATGTTCTTTGGCAGCACAAAAAGAAGAGGTACCCTAGAGTCTGAGGTTGGCTTCCTCCTCTGGTCTCCAGCAGACCCAAGGCTGCTCTGTGTCTTACAGGCTTCCACTGAGGCAGACTGCCACTAGTTTAGCTCAGCCCCATCTCTTGACCTGTCCAAACCCTGAGTGCTGCTTGGCTTATTTTAGTAAGCCTGGCCTCAGCTTCTGAGGGCTGAATGTCCCTAAGTGATGGTCATAGACTCTGTCCAGTCCTTGGTCTTATGATCCACCCCCAGGCTTTGCTGTTGAAACACCTGCTCCACCACCACAAACCCCATTGCAGACTCAGTGACTTTCAACTCAGTACAGCAAAGAAGGGGTGTTCTAGAAAGTGCCAACCTGACCCTTCAATCTGAACTGACCACAAACTCCCTCTCTTAATTAGCCTGAGCTGCCCCACTGTGCCGAGATGTCTCCTCCCAAGGATCCCAAACAAGAGTAGATAAAGAGGAAACAAAAACTTCCTGGAGGCCGTTTGCTCCCTCAACTTATAAAATGCACAGTAAATGAGGACACACATTTAATTCTTTCATTTACTCCCTTTCCTCTCTTCTCTGGCCCATCTCCTCTGGTGCAGAAAGAGAGAGCTTTTATTTTGCTTCCTTTTGTCATATGCATACTCTGCAACTATGAAATGACAACCCCCAAGCTTTACTGTCGAGGACAGAACGAGCACCCTCTACACCTTGGAAAACACCATCCTTCAGGTTGTCCAGGCTTCATTGTACTATGCAAGAGAGGGCATATTACAAGTCCTTTCTCTCACAGCATGGTCCTATTTGCATGTCAGGAACATAATATTAAATACTACTTCAGTCTTTCTCCTGGTATTACTCTCATGACAAGGAGGAAGATCTCTGGGCTAAGGTAAAAAGATGAAGGTTAAGAGCTCAGGAAGACAAAAAAGAAAAGCATGTTAATAATTAGAATTTTAGCCAGGGGAGGTGGAGCACGCCTGTAATCCCAGCACTTTGGGAGGCTGAGACAGGAGAATTGCGAGTTCAAAGCCAGCCTCCACAATGGCGAGGTGCTAAGCAACTCAGTGAGACCCTGTCTCTACATAAAACACAAAATAGGGCTGGGGATGTGGCTCAGTGGTTGAGGTCCCCTGAGTTCAATCCCTGGTACCAAAAAATAATAATAATTATTATTACAATTGTATCTCCATTACAGAGTAACGTTTAAGTATACTTATGAAGTTTTTCAGCATATGGATAAATATGTTTGAATGCCTTTGAGAAGAAAGCAGTATAAAAATATGAAAAAAATAAAATCATTTAAGTACATTAAAATGCATATAGAGAAAAGTTTGAAAAGAAAGAAACCAAAATTTCTGTAGTGTTGACCTCTGACAATGATTGCTGACCTTTCGATGTTTGAAAGTGTCTATGGTAAGGATATGTTGCTACTCTCATGGGAACAAATTTAATTTTTCAGCTGGAAGGGAAAACTTTTTAAGTTTGCTTAAAGCAAATTGAAACAAATATTTTTCTTACAGTTTATTCACTCATTTGCCAAATATTTATTGAGCACCTCTGTTTTAATTAACCTTTTTCTGCTTCTATGCGCAAATGACCCCACAAGAATAATTAGAAGAGGAAAAGTTTATTTGGGGGCTCACAGTTTCAGTCCATAGATGGCCAACTCTGGGCCTGAGACAAGGCAGAACATGGTGGCAGAAGGGTATGGTGGAGGAAAGCAGCTCAGGACATGGTTTCAAGAAGCAGGGAGAGACTCTTCTCACCAGGGAGAAAACATAGACCCCAAAGGCACACCCTCCAAGGACCCAGCTCCTCTATACAATTACCACCCAGTTAATTTCTACCAGGGATTAATGTACTGATTAGGTTAAGGTTCTCACAACCCAATCATTTCACCTCTAAACCTGTTTGCATTGTCTCTTACACATGAGTTTTTTGGGATATCTCACATCCAAACCACAACAACCTTCCAATTCAATGGGTTTTAATTATTGTGATTAAATGAGGCAATATCCCTGCCCTTCTGGTACTTTGCATTCTAGCAGAAAAGCGGGGAAATGATTGTGATGTCAAATTCGATCAGTTCAAAGTTAAGGGTATTATTGAAATGTTATTTGGAGTATAGTATATACTAATTTATCCTAAGATTATACTATATAGAGTATACACTAATATCTATAAATATATCAAAGATATTTAGTATAAATATGTAGTTTATCAAAAACTATGTAGTTATTAAACATAATCAAGCAATGATAATAGAGACCTTTCCAAAATAGTTTTTAGAGCAGTGAACAGAGTGTGCCACATGCCACACACACACACACCCCTGTATCTCTTTCTGGAGGTATGCATAAGTTACTGGTAGCCGTGTTGCTTGCCTTTGGGGAGGGGGTCCCTGGGACACTGAAGGACAGAGGTAGGAAGCAGATTTGCTTAAAATATTTGAATTATTTAAGGTTTGCTTGTATTGCCTACCCTAAAAAAGAATAACATATATTCTTAAAATCTTATCTGTTCATATAAACTATGCAGTCTGCTCCATATTTTTGGAACAAATACTTAAGGGTAATTTTGATTATCTTCTCATTCAATTCTATTTAAGTTATTTCTATGAAAAATTGTCACTGTTCATTCAATGCTACATTTAGAGGATGCTAAATATCCATCTAATCCCCCAACCCAAAATAGAAAACTTTTGGATACTTAAATAATCTTTGCCTATGTTTGTTCAACAACAGCATCATAAGCCAAAAAGTTTTCAAGAAGAGAAAAAAAAGACCATTTGAAAGGCTTGAAAAAAGTATTTGAGTGGCTGGGGTTGCAGCTCAGTGGTAGAGCGCTTGCCTAGCATGTGTGAGGCACTGGGTTCGATTCTTAGCACCACATACAAACAAATAAAATAAAGGTCTATCAACAACTAAAAAAATATTTTAAAAAAAAAAAGTCTTTGAGTAAGAGGAAACTACATATAGCCCATGAAGTCCAGATCTTAGGATGAGAACCCCTTTAACATGTGGCCTTCTATTCTTTACATAAATGGCACTAAAAACTGGCTTCGTTATGAGACAACTCACCCTATCTGGGGATAGTTCAAGTTACCAGATAGGATTTCATATTTTAGGTAGAGACCTACAATTGCCCACTGAGTTTCTTTCTCTATCTGGAATGTCTACCTCCTTTGGCATCCTCAATATTTATCAGTAGCATGTCAAAGGTGACCCCCAACCCCAAATCACCATCTGACTTAGGATTTAGCACTGAAAATCTCCCCCTTGGAGGCAGACCTGTGTTTCCCTCTTTAAAGTTCTCCCTGCAATTAGCAGTACTGGAAATTGAACCCAAACCCAGGAATGTTTTGCCTCTGAGCAAGATCCCCAGACCTTTTTTAAAAATTTTATTTTAAGGCAAGATTTCACTAAGTTACTCGAGCAGACTTCAAACTCATTTATCCTTCTGCCTCAGCCTCCTGAGTAGTTGGGATTACAGGTCTGTGCCACCACACCCGGCCAGGTGCTTAACTTCTGTTGCACTGAATGACAGCTATGTTCCAGTTGCCCTCTGGGCACTGCTATCATTTCCCCCTCCCTTTTTTTTCAGGTTCTGGGGAATGGAACCCAGGGCCTTGTGCACCCAGGGCGCTCTACCACTGAGCTACACGTCCAGCCCCTACTGACATTTCTTAAATAAATGACTCAGCAATAGCAAAAAAGAAAATAGGGAGGGGGGCAGTGGAACATCCCAGTGGTAAGGGGGTGTGACCTACAAAAAACCAGCGATACCTTTCTGTTCATGAGGCCAGGCCACTCACTGAGCATCTTTAGCAGGTAGGGCAAATGGAGTACTTTCCCCTGCAGTCTGCATGCCTTGTGCTCTATTTAATGCTCTTCAGCTGTGCGGCAGGACTGACAAACTGATCCTGCCATCATCCTTATCTAATCATTTTATGGGGCATTAAGCTGCCTTTGGCTGAGCCAGTTACCAGCTGCAACAACACTCCAGGAAAGGACACAACCCTATGTCAATGAAGCACATGACACTAATAGAGCCCAGATAGATGTATCTGTGATCAACTGTTTATATCATTTATCCTAGGCTCATCCTCCTAGTTGGGAGTGTGGAACTGCACCAGCTCAGCTGGAGGTGACTGCTCAGTGAAGGTGCCTGTGCTGTGCTAAAAATTAGGGTTTTAGATAAAGTTGGTGGAATTTTTTCCCATGTCAACAAAACTTTCATGGCCTCAGGATGAAATGCACACAGCTCACTGCATCATTTTAAAGTCAAGTTTTGCTGGCTTATAAACACTAAGGACCACGGTTTTACTACAAGCCATAGTTACCTTGTTTGTGGGATCAGCCTCCCTCTGCAGAATGATGCTGGGTCCTGTGGCAGTCCTAAGGTATTTCAAACATATTTGTACTTGAAAAGATAATCGCTGCATGCCTCTCTCCACTCTCATCCTCTTCTCCCTGTGCTTTGCTTGGCTGCTGGCATATGTTCATTCTGCAGCTCCTGGCAGCTGCTACTCAGGGTAGGAGGATTCCAGCAGATGAAGAATGTATATTATGCAAACCATGGCAACCAGAAATACCAACATCGCCTATACCCTACTGAAAGCCAAAGACATGGCTTTTGCAACCAAGTCCATATATCAAACTTGTCTGTGTCCTAGGAATAAGCTATTATCTTAAGAGACAGAGACAGACAGGGTGGTAGGATGATTAGTAACATTGGCACTGCAGCTAACCCAGGTTTGGATCCCAGTACTAAGCCCTACTGCTTGTTTGTCTTTGAGCAAATGATTGAAGCTCTCTGTTGTCTCCATTTCCTCATGTGTAAAATGGAGAACATATCTCAAAAGGGAGTTATGGAGATTAAGTGAGTTAGTACAAGTAAAGTACTTAGAATTGTGCTTGCCATAGAATAAGACTTTAATCCATGATAGCTTGCCTGAAGAAAGATCTCATCTACACCCAGTGTTTAAGTTATTATTTATAAGCCCTTGACATACAAAATTCTAACTCCACAGCAGACCTCTCTCAAATGGCTAGTGGGACATCTCTAGGGTTCTCCAAGGCTCTTCCACCCTAGCATGTCCATCTCCAAAGTCATGATTGTTAATCCAGGGTCTCTCCAGTGCCTCTCAGAACTGCACTACTATTCATCCCAGGTGGACTTCTGATTTTTCCCCTGCTACAGTACCCTTGTCCAGGCTACCACTGGGGGTCTCACCAAGGCCACATCCAGTCCTTCCCAGCTGGTCTCCTCTGTCCTCTCTCTTGCCCCTCCAGTCGGCTCTCCATGTAGCAGCCAGAGTGGAACTCTGCTAAGCCATAAAGCTGATCCTGTCACTTAGACCATATCCAAACATGCATATGCATGCTGGTAAAAGTCTTTCAGTGGCTCCCCCTGACCCATATCATAAAGGCTAAAATCCTTCCCAGGCCCTGCATGTCTAGTTCTGCCTACCCCTCAACCTCATCTTGTACTACTTTCTTCCTTTCCTTTGAACTCCAGTCACATCAGCTTACTTAACACAACACAAGCCACCTCACCCAGGTGTACCTGCTATTTTCCTATCCTCTTGCCTTGATAACTCCTGCTCATCCTTCAAATCACAGCCCAGATGCTTTCTTGGATCTCTGGCTAAAATTTGGTTTCTCTTTTCAAATACTCTTAGACAATTCTGTCCTTTTCCTTCCAAGCCATATTTGTAATTAGATATACTTTGGTGTGATTTTTGAAAATTTCTATCTTCCTAAAAGACTAAAAAATCCAGGAAAGCATTGACTTAGGAGAGTGGCCAGCCATGCTTAGGAACTCAGTAAGCATTTATAGAACTCATTTACCAAAAGATGACTTCCATTTGTTTAGTAGTTCCCCATACATTACCTAATTCAGCCTTTGTGCAAACCTTAAAGTTGAGGAGGACTGTCCCAATTGTGACATTCGAGGACTAGTGGCTGAGGGACTCTGGGATTTGTTCAAGACCATGAGGAAGGTAAAGAACTTAAAGTCATGTATTCCCAGTGGAAGTCAAGCCTCTTTCCACAAGTGCTTTTGACAGTTCCTCTGTAATAGTTCTCTCTCACTGTATGGAGCCTTGGGTTAGAGAGCTATTCATAGCTGCAATAAGATGCAGAATTGGTCTAAATCAGAGGCCCAGTGTACCTCAAATCATTTATCACCAGCCCTCCTTCTGACAGCTCCACCTCGCTTATACATCCTCACCTGAGAGGAAAGGAGAGGGAGAGAGTCTTGCCAAATGGGAAGCCAGGCCTCTGCTGATCTTAATTGCCCAGTAGACTGAATTGCCTCCTGTATCCACCCCTGCCTCCACCTCCCCATCCCCACCCCACCCGCCACCTTGCCAGTCTCCAATGAAGACCACCAGCACTTCATCTCATCAGTCAGGGAGACAGCAGGGACACAAAACAACTTTCAGTATTTCAAATAAAGGGAATGTGATGCAGGGAATTTGTTACAAAAGAGGATGATGAAAGAGGTGACAGATGACAAAAGAGGCTGATTAGCCAAACTGAGGACAGTGAAGCAACTCCCAAAGGTTTGCAATAATAGGAAGCTGCTACTACCCATGGGCTAGAAGAATTAAGAGAGGAGGAGCTTTACCTGGGCTCAGAAGCCAAGAGCCCAGGTCACTTTGAGCATGCAGAAGAAGGAACACCTTGGTATGGTAGAGAGGATAATGTCCCCTAAAGCATGACCACATTCTAATCCCTAGAACCTATACATATGTTATCTTATGTGGCAAAAGGAATTTTTAAGATATGATTAGGTCAAGTATCTTCAGATGGGGAAATTTTTATCCTAGATTTTTCAGGTGAGTCCAATATCATTACAGAGGTCCTTACAAGAGGGAGGCAGGGGGGCTGGGGTTGTGGCTCAGTGGCAGAGCGCTTGCCTCGCATGCGTGAGGCACTGGGTTCGATCCTCAGCACCACATAAAAATAAATAAATAAATAAAATAAAGATATTAAAAAAAAAAAAAAGAGGGAGGCAGGAGGGTCAGAGTTGGAAAAGGCAAGTTGACGTTGAAAGCAGAGCTTGGAGTGATATGGCCACAATCCAAGTTATGTGGGCAGCCCTTAGAAGCTGGAAACCTGTCATCCCCAGAACCTTCAAAAGGAATGCAGCCCTGCTGACACCTCAGTTTGAGTCTCAGAAGACTTATTGCAAACTTCTGACTTCTAAAACCATAAGATGATAAGCCTGGCCTAAGCCACCAGGTTTATGGTAATGTGGCACAACCACCATAGGAAACTAATACACCCAGCTTACCCCTTCTTCCCACTCTTCAATCATCCCTCTAGCTGAACTCAGCAGACAGACAAGTGGCAGAGAAGCTAGGGAACAAAAGCCTGCAAGGGAAGGGTGTGGGGGTAAATGGCCCGGAGACCACAGCACCCTCTTTACCACAACTGCGAGAATATACCACTGTAGTATACATCTGAAGCCATTCATCTGAGTCTTATTTTAAAATCCTAAGCATTGTATACAAGTCTTTCTGTTAAGTTTGTTCTGATCTAAGTGGAAAAAAGTTTGACATTAAAACTTTCTCAACAACAAGAACATGTATATATAAAAATGAAGCTCATTCTTCTCTAATTCATTCAAATTCCATTGCTTAAATTGTTAGAACCAAGGAGTGATATTTAGTCAAAGGATGTTTCGTGATGGTCTGGTAATTTTATGAACTTCTATTATGTTTTTCATTTTATTAGCATGTAAATCAAAACAGATGGCATCACCTCGTCTTTCTCAATGGTACTAGTGATCAAACACAATCTATAAAATGAAAGTGTTCTATAAAAATGAGTACTATCCAGTTATTGTGCATGCAGGCTGCTGCCACTGCTCGCTCTCTCTGCGTCGTCCCCCAATGTGACTTGGCAGCCCATCTTCATCAGCTCTGTGGTTGAAAAAAATGGGTCATTGCACTGTGACAAAAGGACACTCATTGAAAATACAGCAATTAAGAAAACTTTGAGCTCCAATGGTCTCAAATGCCTAAAGGAAGCTTGTACTTGCAATGTGTGGGTGCCAGAAGCAGACAGACTGACAAAGCAACACCAGCTCCACCAGCAGCCCACCAGGAACACGTTTAAGAATCCAATCAGAAGGAAGTGGCTGAAAGCCACCAATGGAGGGGACATGAGGCTCTGGAAGAAAAAAGGCTATTTTCTGCATTACTACCATTTAATTGAAACATTCTAGAACCTGTAGTCCCAGGACCTAAAAATAGGGCATCACAACAAAAGATTGAACAATAAAGTTTTCATTTATGAAATTTTATTTTTGATTACATGATATGGGAATGGAGAGGACACACATGCTATAAAGAAAAAAGATTCACTGATCAGTTTCTCTCTCTCTCTCTCTCTCTCTCTCTCTGTCTCTCTCTCTCTCTCTCACACACACACACACACACACACACACACACACATACCTGCAGGAGTTCATAAATGAAAAACAACTAGCAAAAAATGGAAGGTGGATAAAGCTGGATGATAGGGACACAGTGCTCCTCTTCTAGTCTCTCTACTTTCGTGTTTAAAATTTTCCAGAGAAAAGGAAAAAGATGATTCTGATTTCATTGGATACAGATTTTCCATGGTCATTATTCCTTCCTGCTGCTCATTATATAAACATGTTTCCCAGGTTTCACCATGTCTGTACATATGGAGTTCCAGAGGCACAATGGACCTTGCCAAGCTCTCTCTGATTCTGTGTGCTTATGTGGAAAGCAGAAGCCTGCACTAGCAGAGAAAGGGTGGTGCTAGGCATGGGCACGGCTGCAGAGTGGGCAGCAGGCTGAAGGGGGAGAAAAAACAAGGCAGGAGTGACCCCTCCACAAAAAGGCACTGGAAAGGACCATACTCTGGGACCAGCTTGCTGTATCAGAGGGCCACCGACACCAAGGCACACTTAGATAAAAACACAAGCTCAACTCAGGAAGCATTTATTGAACACCATCATGAGCCAGGTCAGAGGATTCATCCCTGAGCACACATCAGGATGATGAGGTGACAGCCTCTCAGTGACGCTGTCTGCAAAAGCTAAAGTTTGTCTTAAAAAGTTGAAGAATGAGCTGGGTATGGTGGCTCATGCCTGTAATCCCAGCACTTTGGGAGGCTGAGACAGGAGAATTGCGAGTTCAAAGCCAGCCTCAGCAACGGCGAGGCGCTAAGCAACTCAGTGAGACCCTGTCTCTACATAAAACACAAAATGGGGCTGGGGATGTGGCTCCGTGGTCGAGTGCCCCAGAGTTCAATCCTCAGTACCAAAAAAAAGTTGAAGAATGTTGACCAAATTGTCTGCCAGTCAGTCATTTCATTGGTATTAACTGAATGAAGAAAAACCTTAAAAGACAAATTCTTCAAATGCTGCTGCTCAGCACTGCCTCCCCTGGTGCTGGGCAAAGCAGGAGAAGGCGGTGAGTTGTTGATATGCCAGCTTCCTTTCTTAGCAACAATTGTTAAAAAGCAAGGTGAAACTGCTTTTGTAAAGCATAGCATGGTGGTCAAGACATGCACTGTTGATGGGCTGACTACTTTTCAGTGTTCATAGGATATAACAAAAAAGTGGAACACAGTGAGAAAGAGATTCATGCCAATCCCATTTTGGAACAAATGTCTGACAAATCACAAAGGTCATTGGCTCCTGTCTTGCTTAGTTCTGTCACTGTAGGGAATGGCGGATGGAGCAGTGAGGAAGTAACCCAGGATTGATAAAGAGCGGTGCCATGCCTTATCCAGCTAAAGCATTGCTCCCCTCCCCCTTCTTTTCCTTCTTAACAGCTGGCCCAAAGGACCTAAACTTAGCAAGGGCGAGGTGTAGGAAACTAGATAGTGCATTCTACAGTTGGATAGGAAATACTAGGCTCAATGTGTTTAAGGTTAAGATTAATTCCTCACTTCCTCTGAATCTATTTTAAAAACAGAGCAAAGGATGGCATATGCTTTCTTCTAACAAAATGACAGAAGATCAAAGGATAAACATGATCCGTATGTCAACCCTCTGACTCCTGCCATGGCCCTTTGCCTACAGAATTTTTTTTTAAGAAAATATTTTGTCATTGCAGTTAAAACTTGGTTGCCTGTGTTTATTCAGAAAATTCAGTAGTGGCAAAAGCCAGGAAAATGGCAAATCGTGATTGGCTGATTTGACAGGAGCCCTAGAACAAAGGAAAAATTGAGTGGTTCTGTTTTTTAACTTCTACTTCACAGCAATAAACAAAGACCACAAGTCTGTCTCTCAGCAGAGGGAGTTTGAGCTTCAAGTCTGTGGCACTTGGTGACTGAAAGCAGAAATCTGTCCGCTGTTAAGAGAATCAATTTTTCTGATTTGCAGTAGCCATTCTAATTAATGTTGGCTCATTATTATTCCCTGTGTTATATAAACAAGAGCTCTCTTTCTGCAGAGCCACTCATTAGGACTGATTTAATTGAATTTGAGAAGGAAAGGGATGGCCGCCTTGGGAAGCAAAGGACTGAGGCTTCTGAAAGAGAAGCATTTGACCAGTGACTTACAAATGACACTTATGTCAGAAATAAACTATAAAGGAAGAATGAGAGCAGACTCTCTTCAGCTCCTTGTTGCTCCAGAGTGGTTTATATGGCTCTTCCCTACATCTGCCTCTGCTCTGCTCCTCATCAGTCATTTTTGATGTCCCACTGAGCTCTGGCTCCCTTTGAGTTTTTCAATGCCCCACATGTCTGAGAGAAATTTCATTCAATCTAGGATCCCATTTGTATAAAGAAAACTAGTTCAGAAATTGGCAGGCCATAAGGTCCTAATGATTCCAAATTCAACAAACTACTCTGGACTTTTTTTCAAAGTCCTTTTTGACTCTGGATGGAATCCAGTCTTTGAATAGGGTGTGATTATCAAGACCACTCACAATCATCTGTTAACTCACTCTGCAAATACTTCTTGTTCAGTTCCTAATATGTGTTGGGCTCTGCTCTAGGCAGTGGGTGTTATTATTGAGCAAGACACAAAAGGAGCTGCTCCATATTATACCCCAGTGCAGGGAGACAGACAATAAGCATGAAATCACTTAAGTGAACACAAGGATAGAGCCAGGAAGAAACTAAAACAAGGTGACGCCATTTGTAACTTCTGGGTGGCTCAGTTAGATCAGACATTCAGAGAAGACTTCTAGGAGGTGCCGAGACATGGATGATTTGAAGGAATTAGCCAAGCAGAGACCAAGGCAGACTCTTCTGGGTGGGGACAACAAGTTCAAAGGCTGCAAGGCAGCAACAGGCATAGGGGGTTAAAGGAGCAGCAAGCAGGCCAGCAGAACTGGAACTCAGGGAGTGCGGGTAAAGGGAGGCTGTCAGGGCACAGGCAATACCAAATCCTGCAGGGCCTCCTCTGCAGAACATGGCCTCACCCTTGGTGCTTGGGTTTGGTTTTATCTTCAGTGTGATGGGAAAGCAATGTGCTAGAAGAGGTCAAACAGGAAAGTAACATGATCTGGTTTGGATTTTTAACTTTCTAGCTGCTAAGCACTGGAGAAAGAGGATGTGTGGAAGGAATGACACCAGTTAGGAAGCTATTGTAATACATGTGAGAAATAATATAAAGACACTAATATAGGAACAATTAGCATGCATTGGGCTCAGATTGTACCCTGAGCATTGTGTTAATCCGTTTGCATGCAGTGCCTCATTTAGTTTTCCTGATGCCCCTATGAGAAGTTAAGGGAGATTAAGTGACCTATCCAAGGTCATAAATGGTAGATCAAGCAATCTGACTCTGATATTCACCTGCCTTGGAACTTCAGCAATGAACACTATGTGAACCCTGGAAAGAAATCCACTTAAGATAACCAGATGCACCCTTTTTTATATATCAGATGTGTTCTGGATTTGGAAATGACTTGCACTCTAATTCTGATTTAATTATTATTATCTTGTGTGGGTACATGAAAGAAGGGTTTTGTAAGCAAATACCAATGGAAAATGACAAGCAGCAGAGAAAATGTTCCTGTGGCCTCTCAAGTCTTTGGTCTTTGGGACCCAGGAGGAAGAGCAACCTCTACTGAGAATCCTGCCACTGGGGGGGAGAGCTGGGTTTCAGTTAAGGTGAGGAAGTGGAGAAAATGTGCTGTGCTGAACAAGTGCGAGGGGGTGGAGGTTTACCACTGGGGATTTCAGAGGACACTGGAAAGGTTAGCAGAAAGCACAGCAGTGGGAAGATGAGTCAGGAGCTAAAATGCACAAAACAACACAGGAATAAGAGGACATGGGAGGGAGCAAGTGTAGATGGCTTCCATTTTGGGTGGTGGCCAAGTATGACAGGGATAAGAAGAAGGAAACTAATTTGGCTCGTGGTCCAAGTAGAACCTTGGTGAGGAAGTCTCTCTCTACCCCAATGCAGGATTCTAGGCACTATCACAGCCTTTGTAGCCAGTTCTCAGTCTGTCATTTATCTGACTCATGCCCACTTACATAAGTGTGACACATTGTTCTGCATATGTAATCTAAGAGTTTTGATGTGGAGCTTTGAGGTTTAATCCCTCTACTATAATGATAAATAGGTTCATCAAAGGACACGAACTTCAACTTGGAAAATATTACTAACTAAACATGATAACAGAATAATGAAATAAAATGGAGCTAGACTCTGGCAAGATTTTTTTCTGCTTTTAAAAACTACATATCTATATAGTTGACACTTTAAGTGATGTTACCATCTTTTCCCAGTAAATTTAGGAATTCAAATAGTAATTATTAAGGCAATCCTGAAAAGATTTCAATATACATTGTTATGGTTTAAATGTGAGGTATCTCCAAAAGTTCATGTGGGAGAAAATGCAAGAATGGTCAGAGGAGATATGACTAGATTATGAGACTTGTAACCTAATTGGTGAATTGATCCACTGATTTGAATTAACTGGGTGGTAATTGGTAACTGTAAGCAGGTAGGGTGCAGTTGGAGGAAGTAGGTTCCTGCGGGCATAACGTTAGGGTTTATATTTTGTTCCTAGTAGGCACAGCATATGCTAGCTTCCCATCCCCCCACCTCCTTCCTGGTTGCCATGTTCTGAGCTGCTTTCCTCCCCCATGCCCTTCTATCATGATGCTCTGTTTCATGTTAGGCCCAGAGCTGTGGGGTCAACCAATTATGGACTAAACCTCTGAAACACAAATGAAAATAAAATTTTCCTCCTTGACATTGTTCTTGTCAGGTCTTTCAGACATAGTGACAAAAAGCTGAGTAAAATACTCATTCTATAGAAAATAAAAACCATACAAGTAAATGAATAATGACTACTCTTTGGGTTTTTGTTTTTATTTTGGATGTCTGAAAAAGTAGATCTTCTCTTCATCCTGCCTTTTGAATCAGCAGGGTTGTGAGAGCTGTGGCCCAGCAGAGCCGTGAGGAGCAAGTCTGGCTGCTAGATATCATTCCTGACTTCCCCGATGCCCCTTCTGAACCACCCCATCAATGTAAATCAGATGTCTCTTCCATATGCTTGCCTGGGTGGTTTCTGTCTTTACATTAGTTCTCTCAGTCCCTCCCCTCCTAGACTGTGATCTCTTTCAGAGAGGAACCTGTGTCTTCATGCATCTTAGAATCCAAAACACATGTATTACATGTGTTCAGTACACAATAAGAGACATTACCTTCCTTTCATTTTTCTATCTCTCATAACCTTGTTTTAAAACATTGGTTATACTCTTCTTGCTCTTTTGTGGTAGGAGTAGAGGGATGCTCCAAATTAGAGGATAAGACAATTTTGCTGAAATTTTGGGGAAATAGTAATTAGGAAAGAAATCCAGATGAGGCAAGGAAATTAATACTTGAATGTATCATGTGCCAGAAAATAGGCTAGGTGGCCTCACCTGCACATCTCTTTTAATCCTCTGACCCTTCATACCCGGAAGCTTGTACTCTCATTAAAGCACCCACACATTAATACACACAATAACTTCAAGTCAAACACTTGACTGAACTTGAACAAACTAATTACATGTTACAGAGATACAAAAATAGGTGTTTAAATAGAATAGTACCCATTCTACTGATTCTAATCCCAAGAAAGCAAATCCAACATCAGAAGCCAAAAGCCCATTATTTGTATCTGGATCATCCACCTGTGAGCAATAGGTCAGAGAATAAAGGTAATTATATGCCTTCTGGATAATTATATGAGACGAAATACTCTATAGATGTGTAAAATATCAGTGGAGCTGCACTTTGGTGCCGGCTATCACAAGATCTGTTACAAATTTCCCGATTTTCAGCAAGTAATAAATTGCCATCTACGGGGAGTGCAGGACCATGGAACTCCCCCACATCATGGGCTGCTCTGTAATCCTTCTACCTTACTCTTCTACTTGGGACTCCATCTCTCAACATTATTTTCTGTTCCTTGTTCTTACATCACACAATCTATAGACTGAATTTCACCTTTACCAATAACTATCCAGGGGCCCTAAAGAGGGTAGTAGATCACAAGCATGAAGACAAGGGCACCTCCTACATATACATATAAACAAAATACCTCCCATACCTTCCCCTTCAATCTCCTGGCTAGTTTGGGGCCCGAACAGACGGGGCAGACTCTATTGACTGCTTTGTCTAGTCTGTTATTCACATTGTGTTTGCTAAAAAATGGTTCATGTAGCCATGGGTTCAGGGGTGTATCATAGTACTATCAATAAGAACAAGTCTGAGGTTGAGGTTGTGGCTCAGTGGTAAAGCGCTTGCCTACCATGTGTGAGGCACTGAATTCGATTCTCAGCACCACATATAAATAAATGAATACAATAAAGGTCCATCAACACATAAAAAATATTTAAAAAAAAAACAAGTCTGCTGGAGACTTCAAGAAAAGGATTTCTTTCTAATGAAAAACAACAACAAAAACAAATAAACAAACCTCCCCAAAATGGGTTTAAGTGTCCCCCAGAGTTCTCATTACCACCTTATCTAAGAGGTGAGGTTTAGTGGGAGATTTTCAGGTCATTGGGTGTGTGCCCTTGAATGACCCCACCTCTTATTCTTTCTCTCCTTCATTTTTTAGCCATGAGCAGTTTGCTCCACCACACGCCCACCATTGTCATTCATCATCCCACCAGAAGGCTAAAAGTAGGACTGGAACCTCCAAAACTGTGAGCTAAAATCAACCTTTACTCTTTAAAAGTTGATATCTTGGCTGTTTGTTACAGTAATAGATAGCTAATGAACCCAAAGTTCATGGGGGAAAATGATGCTTTCATGCTTTGGACACTGTCAGGGGAAGACACAAGGCCTGTAGCTGCTGGAGCCATTTTGCACTTATGAAGAGAAATATGCAAGAAGCTGGCCTGGTTCTGTGTGAAAAAATAAATTCCTTATTGGTGAGGTCATTTTTAGTTGGGTATTCTGTTATTCACAGACAAAATCACCTTCACAGATTTAATAGAAATTTCTAGCATGTTGTTCACAGCTTGGTATGGACTAGAGAAAGGACAAGGCTCAAACAATAGGAATACATCTCTAATGACTGCACTTCTGGATTCATGGCAGATAGAAGTTGTTTAGGGAAGAAAGCTATCCTTTGACCAGTGCCCTCCAATAACATGGTGGAAATGGACGAAATGTCTCAATATCTTGTTTCTTAATTTACCAGACAACTCCACCATCTTAGAACCAGCACAATACTGAAAAACCAGGTTCACTTACTTCACAGCAAGTTTTTCAGTTGGGAAAGAATTCCACCCTATAACAATCAATTACATTTGAGCTTCATTCTTGGAATCCAATAATCATGACAGAGATGGTACAAAATCCTCGCATTTTAGAGTTGGAAAAAAGTTGAAGATCATCTAGACAAAAAGTTTATTTTACAGAAGAAATTGCCTAATTATTTCTATAGACAATTAAAGGAATTCTTAAACAAAATCTACACTTTTTATTATGAAAGAGAATTTCTTCAATAACTTTTAGACCATTTATTTTAAAAAGACCATTTATTTCTACCAGACACTTGGCATGTGGAATTCTCTTTATAAATGTTTGTTGAACAATGTGGGAAAAATGAACTCATGCAAAGGGAAAATTGCCTGCCTTCTCTATGTTCTCTATGTTGTCATGTTGTCATATGAAGGAAAGCTTGAGTTGCTATCCCAGGCTGCTCTATTTTTTTAGAGTTTTATGTAATTTTATTTATTTGTTTGTTTGTTTGTTTGTTTGTTTAAATCAGTGATACATGACAGCAGAATGCCCTTTTTATTCACTGTACACAAATGGAGCACAATTTTTCACATCTCTGGTTATACACAAAATAGGGTCACACCATTTGTACAATAATACATGAACCTAGGGTAATGATGCCATCTCATTCCTCCACATTTCCTTTCCCCATGCCACCTCCTTTCTCCTCCCTCCCCTTTGGCTAATCCAAAGTTCCTCTACTCGTTCCATGCCCCTCCCCCCGCCTTTATGGATTAGCATCCACTTATCAGAGAAAACATTCAGTCTTTGTTTTTTTGGGATTGGCTTACCTCACTTAGTATGATATTCTCTAACTCCATCCATTTACCTGCAAATGCCATAATTTTATTCTCTTTTATTGCTGAGTAATATTCCACAGTTTCTTTATCCAATCATCTATTGAAGGGCATCTGAGTTGTTTCCATATTTTGGCTATTATGAATTGTGCTACAATAAACATTGATGTGGCGGCATCACTGTAGTGTGCTGTTTTTAAGTCATTTGGGTGTAGACCAAGGAATGGGATAGCTGGGTCAAATGGTCCATTCCAAGTTTTCTAAGGAATCTCCATACTGCTTTCCAGATTGGCTGCACCAATTTGCAATCCCACCAGCAATGTATGAGTGTACCAGGCTGCTCTGTTTGTGAATTAGCATCAGGATAAAATTATTCCTTCAAATGATTAAACTAAATTAATTTAGAATAAATAAGCTAAATTCACATTTGGGTCTAGTTTACCCAAACATATAAGCATATGTTGATTAACCATAGGTAGAATGTTGTCTTACAATACCTATTTTACCAAACTTACATCCCATTCACTGGGGAATCTTTATATCCTATCCCTGTGTTAGTCAGTTTTCCACTGCTATAACAAATATCTGGGATAAATAAACTTAAAAAGAGAAAAGGTCTACTTTGGCTCATATTTTTGGAGGTTTCTCTCTATGGCTTCTTGACCCCATTGCCTCTAGGCCTCTAGTGAGACAGAACACCATGACAGGAGCCTATGACACAGGAAGCTGTTCAGGTCATAGTGGCCAGGAAACAAAAGAAAGAGAAAGGGACTAGTTCCTATACACCCTTCAAGGCACACCCCCCAATGACCTAACTTCCTTGTACTAGGCTCCATCTATTAAAGGCTCCACCACCTTCCAAAATTATCAGAATAGCAATATTCTGAGAATCCTGTTGTTTGAACTCTTTTCACAAGCCATTTTTTCACTGTTTGAAATATAAAGTACTCCTTTCTTAGAAAGGATATTCCTCTGAAATTATTTAAGATTTTTCAGACTTTTTTTTAAGTCTGAATAGATACAGAATGTAATTGACTAGATGTTTTTTGTGTTTTCAAAATCAATACTGATAATTTTGGATAATCTTGAGAATTCTTCAAACTCTAGTAGTTCAAAATGAATAGATACATTTATAATTTTATAATATTCACTTGTAATATCATAGTATAATTATCTAATGATAAGTCACTAAAAGATTTTTTTAAATCACACAAACCACAGCCTCTTTATGATGTGGTATCTAAAATTTCATGACAGTATTAAGACCATTTTTTTTTCTTGATTAAGCACTTCTGATGAGCATTTTTGGTGGGAACCCATAGATTCAAACTCTCATGGTTTATTTTTTTAAGGATAAAATAGGCCTTCTTACATTAAAACAAGAAAATATGAGTTTCTAGACTAAGCAAAGCCAGAAATTATGCCATAAAGAAGAGGGATAACCTGAGATAATTTTTTAACCTGGATTCTTTTATAGTATATGTTAAATAACAATCCTGGTAAAATTTTTATGGGATTATTGGTTAAACACAAATTTAATGTCTTCAGAGGAAAAAGGAAATAGAGTTGAATAATGTCTTTGGTAAAAGCATAGAAAAGGATTTACATTTAGAAAGATAAATCATTTTATTCAAATAATGACCACAAGAGTTCTTAGTAGAAGTAGAAAACAGAGGGGAAAACAAAAATGAAAGAGCAGAATATATTAATCCACTTTCACCTCCCAAATATTTTCTCAAGCAATATGCTTTATTCATTCAGATTACCCAAATCTCTGGTAACATCAACAAACTAATAATCAAAGTCTTAACTCTGAGATTTTTGCTGAATTTAAACTTTCAAGTAAAAGATATGTAAGTTGGGCCAGGCACAGTGACACATGCTTGTAATCCCAGCGACTTAGGAGGTTGAGATAGGAGGACTGCGAGTCCAAAACCAGCCTCATCAATTTAGTGAGGCCCTAAGCAACTCAGTGAGACTCTGTCTCTAAATAAAATACAAAATAGGGCTGGGGATGTGGCTCAGTGGTCAAGTGCCCCTGAGTTGAATCCTCAGTACCTCCTGACCCCCCAAAAAGGTACATATGTTGGGGACATAATTTGTTGGTATTTGAAATAGTAGAGTAAAAATTCAAAGATCTTCATTATTTTAGAAAACTATGTTTTCCCCATTCATAAGTTGGAATTGAGTGTTCTAACAATGCCAGAAGTTCTTGGAGATAGTTGAGAAGAACACCACTGATTCCCGTGGCAGAAATAAGAGCAAAGTAACTACACATGTGGGTGTAAAGTTCAATTGCATCCAAGTTCTCTTTTTTCAGAAAGAAATACAGCAAACCAAAACTAGTGCAAATGTGACGGGATAGAAAACACCAACACCAAAGCAGTTATTCCTTTAGTCTTCTATCACACATGTTGCCACCATGTGTTAGAATGAGATTTGACTTCAAGTAACATAGCAATTAAGTGACCCCCCTAGGAATGTAGTTAAAAAATTAAGAGGAATGTGAAGGACATAATTGTTAATGTTTTTTTTAGTCCAAGCCAATCATGTATTGAAAACAGAAAAGAAATTATTTACAGATGTATTAGCGGGTAAAAAATACAGAGTCAGGCTGGTGCTGTAGCCCAGTGCTAGAGTGTTTGCCTTGCATGTGTGAGGCACTAGGTTTGATCCTCAGCACCATATAAAAATAAATAAGTAAAGATATTATGAAGAAAAGTACAGAGTCCTCAGTAAACTGAAGTATATCAGATATCTTAACCCATTTATTGATTAGGTTATTTGTTTTTTTTGGTATTAAGTTTTTTGAGTTCTCTATATATCCTGGCTCTATCTGAGGTACATGTGCATCCACTCTGGAAAGCACTATGGAGATTCCTCAGAAAACTTGGAATGGAACCACCATTTGACCCAGTTATCCCACTCCTCAGTTTATACCCAAAGGACTTAAAATCAGCATACTACAGTGATGCAGCCACATCAATGTTTATAGCAGCTCAATTTGCAATAGCTAAACTACAGAACCAACCTAGATGCCCTTCAATAGATGAATGGATAAAGAAAATGTGGTACATATGCACAATGGAATATTACTCAGACTTAAAGGAGAATGAAATTATGCCATTTGCAGATAAATGGATGGAACTGGAGACTATCATGCTAAGTAAATAAGCCAATTCCAAAATCTGTTTAGCCAGTCTGTTTATCAGATGCTGATCCATAGTGGGAGGGGAGCTAGGGAAGAAGGAAGGAACTTTGGATTGTGTAGAGGGGAGTGGGAGGACGGGTGGGGCTGTGGGGATAGGAAGAATGGTAGAATGAGACAAACATTATTACCCTATATATATGTATGATTACACTACCGGTTTGACTGCATCATGTACAGCTAGAGGAATGAGAGGTTGTGCTCCACTTGTGTACAATGTGTCAAAATGCAGTCTACTAGCATGTATAACTAATTAGAACAAATTAAAATAAAAAGGGACTTTACAT